>JAPQRN010000197.1:4518-17676 GCA_037367275.1 Coranthus polyacanthus | reverse complement strand
AAGTCCACACATCCTTTACTCCTGATCTCTGAAATGTACTCAAAGACTAAAAGTTAAAAGTATTTCTACATTTGCAGTGGCTGCTTCTGTGCAAATCTACTGAACGTCACATCATCCATGTCGTATTGTTTCCTGGTCTCAGACGACACCTTTTCTCTGTCTATTGTCTGCTTTGTCTTGTTGCGTCTTTTGCGTCTCTACGTCTGATATTCTCTGCTCTTTTCGCCAAGTCTTTTCTATGTGTTATTGTTTCATCCATGTAGGTTGAAATCGCTGAGAAGGAACAGTATGATGCAAAATAAAAATGATCGATACTCCCCTTAGAATCCATATACAGTGGTATTTTTCCCCATCTGTGATATTTCATGCATACATGTCATTTTAGGAGTGAGTGGCTGTCGACCTATTCTCTTGTTTAGGTATGAGGATGTGTTAAGTTCTCAGTCCTCAGTACGTCAGCGCTGGAGAAAATCTGCAGATCTTTGTGTCAAGGAAATAAGACAGGATGTGAGCATGTGAGCTTTTCAGGCTGGTATGATACTTATTATGAGGAACCCAATATTCAAATATGATTTATTGATAAAAAATATTTATAGAAATAAAAAAATTCTTAGTTAGAGCCTCTTTATGGACATCACACTCTTTCACACATTTGCTGAACATGCAGCTCTGCTAATTCATGATGATTTAAAAAGTTAAAGACCCACCAGTAGATCCATTTAAACCTGACTCGACTTCAGCAGCAGCGTCGGGTCTCAGGTAACGACACAGTCTTTATCCTCAGGTGAGTCTTCACTCAGCTCCTCATTGGCTGAATCTGACTCTCATTTGCATCTTCTCTGCCTTCCACAAACAGAGGAGGCTTCAGATCAGACCCTGCAGGTTTTTACCCCACGGCATTGTGGGAACGAGGAGGGAGCAGCTGATTTGAAATCTGTAACTGGACAAACACTCACATGTGTAATTTCATGTTACACACTTGTCTTACGTTTGGAGAATCAGCAAGTTTGTGGAATATATATAATTTTTTTTTATTGCTTGGACCTAAATGTTTTATTTATTTGTGTCAATAAAAATTGTCAGTTCAGATTACCTGGTATTTTGGCTAAAACACCATGAATTACCCACAACTAACTGCGCGTTTGTGTAAATGTCGCCTGTAGATCATGTAACACACATTTGTCGTCAGTGTCGAGGTTCGTTTCATTCTGGTGACGTGTAGAAACACAGAAATGTGTGTGTTTGCAGAGCCGTTAACAGAGCTGTTCAACGCTCACCTGTCGCTCAGAGGCTCGGTTCTAAATACACCAAACCAGGACACGACGGACTTTATCCACAACACATACAATAAAGTGTGGATTCATTTAAATGCAGTGTGACTTTTGTCCTAAATGTGCATGAAACGACCATCTCTTCTTATGAAACAGTGGTCGTTGTGTGTTCATTTGTGTGACATCAGCCCTACTTCAGTGGAGCAGTTAATAAAACCCTCGCGCTGCACTCGGATTGGCCGTTGCCCTTAGCAACAGGATGTATTTCATGTTAAATTACCTCCTGCTCTCGAGAGCTTCCTGACCGTTACACAAACAGTGATGAAAACACACTTACATGCGGCCAGTGTTAATGTTTAATCTGAGCTGAAGGACTTTATTTATTTTTCATGTATTATTTTATGACTTTCATTTACTGCGACATGTTTTCTTTTATAAACAGGAGTAACGCTGCTGGGTAACGACGCCTTTGTCATTAGCATCAGACCGTGTGACTGAACAATGCTGACAACAAAGCTTTTTTAAATGTATTATTAATGCATATATTATAGTTTACCTGCCAATCTCTGTTAATTGTTTTTTTTTATCTGACATTGTAAAAATGAGTCTAAGCTACGAAATAAACTGCTTCAGATCCATCCTCTGGTCAATCCCGGAGGTTAATCAGTTGATCACTGAAACTCAGACTTTATTGATTCATCGGAAGCTTTTATCAATGATCAAAGCGACATGAATACGAATGAAGGAATGTTAAAGGTAAACGAGCCGAGGAGTAAGTGTCGGTCAGTCGGTGATAAAGACACTCTGATGCTAATGCTACCTGCAGTGAGACTAATGTCTTTACAGGAGAAACAGTTAAACCTCCCCTTATCGCTCGCAGCACAAATAACATCACTGATTACACGTTATTTATGCTAAAAACAGGAGTTTGAGCTTTTAAACGACAGAACAAAGCAGGACGTGATTAAAGATAAAGACAAGTTAAAAGGAAGTGATATGAAAGGAGGGAAACGTTCACGAGAGCTGCAGAAACGGAGCTAAACGTGCAGATGAATGACACTTAATGCTATTCATGGATTAATCACACATTTGGTGTAATTACTGATGATGAACAAACTGATATGAAAACAACACAGGAATCATATTTAAATTGAAATCCTATTGTTTAATAAAATGTTTTAACTCAAATACATTTGCGGGTGTGAATCACAGATAAAACCATCAAAGGCCTTTGTTCCTGAAAAGATCTTTGATTCAGAAAACAGTGAGAAACAACATTAACTAATGCTCAACCAAAACTGGTTTAGTTTAATATTTTAAATTCATCAAACAAATGAATGCATTCATTTTAACAGCACGAAGGACATATTTCACTACTAATTCATATTAAAGTTTCAAAATGACACATTATGTTTATAATGCGGTGGAATCGTCCTTTAATGTTTCCTGAGTGAGTTTTACACCAAACATCAGCGTGCTTTTGAAACATGGGGTGATGGATTCCTTTTACAGTAGATGATATAAACCTCCACCTCCAGCAGCATTAACGATCTAATGGTGAAGATCTGGACTTTGACTAAAAACTCTGATCCACAGTGAGAGACATTCACAGAAGATCATTGTCCTGCGACTAAAGACAATCTGAGACAAAGTCCTAACAGTGTCGTACATTCTGAGTGAACATGTCACAGTGTGAAGCTGCTACGACCGACGTCTCGTCAATGATTCAGCACGAAACCACACAACACGACAACGCGACACGTGTATATTTATGTAGGTAATAGGTTTTGAAAACTTCACACGTCTTTGACACACTTTAATATGATGCCGCTGGTGCTGGACGAGCTGAGTCCTTCGATCCATCCCGGGACACATTCCCGTTCAAACTGCGAGAAGAATGTGGACAAATGCGTCTCAGACCACGTCCGAATGCGTCCTGAGTGGGTTCAGGGAACAGGATCTGAGATTCAGTAGATGTTCCCAAGTTTATTAGATCCATGTCGCACAGTGTTGCTGACAGTAAACTTGTAAGAAATCTCAAGGTCTGAGCCTTAACTGGCAAGAAAACATTCCACCTCAAAAGCTGCCAGTGTGTTTGAGCGGAACAATGAATGAAATTTACAGAGAAACAGTACAAAGCCAGTCTGTTCAACTTGGACAGCTTGTACCACATCCACAAGGCCTGCAGGAAAGGAAGCTTGCTCTTCTACATTTTAGGCTCAATTGAGGAAGTGAAATACAATCAATCATTCAAGTGGAGACACATTTTAATGGCAGGTGTGAATGGACGTCCTCGGAGCCGTCTACTGTGATCGGATCATGAACGACGCATGTTAAAGCAGGTCTGATCAGGGACTGAGAGCAAGAAAGGAGGTCTGCAGAAAGCATGGCACAGATAGAGAGGAGGTGTGGAGGAGGTGAGAAGAAACAGAGGGATGCCAAGAAGGTGGAGATGAGTGGAGGATTAGTGAGAGGCGCAGAGAAAGAGGAGGTGTAAAGATAAAGGAGCGAGGGAGGCGGAGGTGGAGGAGTCCAGGTGTAGTTTGTACAACAGGAGGAGGTGTATGTGTCCTCGTCCCTGAAGGTCCGTCCTCCTCCCAAAGCTGCGAGTCAGACGAACAAACAGGACACGAGCTGAGTCACAACCTGCAGCATCCTGCTCGCACACGTTCACTACAGACGTCTCTCAAAGTATTTAAGAAACGTTGACCTCAACAAAGCCATGGGAGATTAAAACGACGTGAAAAAGACAAGAATGACAAAAACGATGTAACTCATGATGTTATTTTGTAAATGTGGGTCGTGAGGATCAATGCATCATATTCTATAAGATCATCATGTGTACATCATATTCATGAGGCACAATAACAGCCTCAGGTAGAATATCTTCTATTTTACAGATCTACTGTTAGTGGTTTCTAGTTCTAGTCTGATTTACTCCTAATCTGGATTTGGTAATCTAGAAAAGTTTGTAGCTCAAGTCCAGTGTTACTTTGAAAAACGAACCAACAAAACGAAAGAAAAAGAACTGAATTCAACACGCGTGAAACATAAAAAAACCAATGTGTAAACGCGTTGAGGGTCTGAAAACGTGGTGTATGTTCTGTAAATACGAGTGAGTGAGGAAGTAGCCGAGTACATTCACACCCTCGTATCCAAACAGGTTATTTTTAGACGCGGAGTGGAAGCATGCTGGTGTTTCCCACAACGAACGCCGGCAGCGTTTATGATAAAGCAGAAGTTCAGCGACTGCGGCCGCGCCTCGGACTTCCCGGAACGAGATCGGCTGCTTCACATGAACTTCACGCTGCCCTCTGAACTACATGTCGTTTCACTGACACAGAACTGCAGCCTTCACCTTATTTTATGACTCAGTATCAGCAACAGCAGAACCTTACGTTATGTGATTTCTACACCTTGCAAACATGTCACAATGTCGCCTTCTAGCTCTTTAAAGAACAACGGGGACAATATATTCTAAGCCTATTGCATGGAGTCACTTTAAAGCTGCAGTGTTTGATAGTTTTTGGCGTCACTGGGCAAATATTCCATAATTAGCTTTAAGCATATTGTAATTCAGGTGATCTGAGAGGAAACAAGAATTCTACATCTTCTCTGGGCTCTAGAAGATCTGTTATTGGTCTGCTCTGTTTTCAGACAGGTAGAGGTTAGTCAGGTGATTGACGGCTGTTCAGGTTCAGTCAGATGTGACTCTACTGCTCTGTGCGAAACATCGTCAGGTCGTATGTCTTTATATTTAGTCGTTAGATTCCGACAGAGAGAAGAAGCTGCAGAAGGAAGGGATGTATTTTCTAGTCCATTCTCAAGATTTGATCCGATCCCAGAAACCACCATGAATGTTTAGATTAATAATATCGGCATCAATCATCATATGAAGCAAATCCCACATCTATCCAGTAGCTGTTGAGTCTGTGTTTTAGTCTGATCCCATCTCATTTCTGGGATCATTTCAGTTCTACCAGAAAGTTCAGAACAGCACATGGTTTGATCCAGATCAAAACCAGGACGGGATTATGTGATTTAATCCAGTTTCAGGCTCCTGTTTTTTCTGTTTTAAACAATTCTCATTTTCAAGATTTGATCCAATCTGTTGCTGAAATGTGATCAGTCTACTTCTAACCAACTGGGCCAGGATCTGGATCTTCTTTTCTTTCAGTTCATACTCTGAAGCTCTGAACGTGAGTGGTGACCTCACATGTCCCTCACTGCTCGGTTTCTCAGTTTCTCTGTTCTTCTTCTTCTGGGACCTTCGTTTTACAGACTTCCCTCCCTTCCCCATGACAGTAGTAAAAATGCTGTGAAGTGAATCTGCTTCTCTTTTAGCGGCTGATGAAGTGAAGAAGCACGTGGCAGGAATCACTCGTTGTGGTCAAACCCCGCCACAATAAAAGCCCCGAGCGCAGCGCTCTGTGAATGACTGTTATCGAGACGACTTTCATCACTTGACTTGTGCAGGTGACTCATCCGGCGTTCAGTCGACACCCTGCTGTCTTCATCCTGCTGTTAAACTGTTTGACTGTTAACTCCTGTATGACTCGCTCAGGCCGACCCCCCCCCGCCCCCACCTCAGCCAGCTGCAGCAGAGAGGGGGTGGACGGGGGGGGTCGGGTGGAAGGAAATGAGAGGCTGAAAGCATCAAGAGGCTGATAAGGAAAAGGCTTTGGTTTCCTTGAGTTTTGCAGTTTCCTCTGATCTGGTTCGGCTGTCTGGACTCACATCAAAGTCTGTGGTTTGGATGTAAATTAGCACAAAGTCACAAAGTGAATCTGGAGCTCAGAGGTTCACAAAGGAACTTCACCAAGATGTTTAGATGAGTCGGCTGAGGAGCGATTTTCAACTCCAGATTTGAAAGATTTGAGAGTTTTAATCAGCAGAAGATTCAGTTAATGTGTAAAAACGTAATGAAATCCAGTATTGACTGTAAACTCAAATCAAACCCTGCAGACTGTGATCCAGTGTAAAATACATAATCAGCTCCTGGATGGATGTCTGTGTCGTTCTCATGACAGCTGCATGTAACAGTCGCATCCCTTCTTCATTCTGAGACAATGTGTGATGCTGCCTCTTCACCTGTAGTTCTTCACAGTTTTGGATCAGTTTCACACAATCCAACGTTGCTTTGAAAAACCGACACAAATGTAAGATGAATGACCTGATCCTGGATGGCAGAACATCTACAAATGCTCCTGTTAAATGAATGATCCGCCTCAAATCAACTGCACATTGTAGAAAGAGGAGCATTTGAGACACGATGAACGTCCTGACTCATCCATTAGACAGGTTTATAAGACGTAAAAGAACAGGCTTTGACTCTGCTGAAGATGACAAAAGAGACAGAATAGGCAACGTGGTTGCAGTCTTCTTCAGCTAAGATGAAGTAACATCAGCGCATCAGCACCCAGAGAGATGACGAAACAGAGGAATTGTGTTCCTGTTTGAACTTGTGTTCAGAGCTTCTTTACAGCTGAATTAGTCAGTGTGTGTCTGCACGACAGCGATGTGCTGTCGCAGTGTCTCAGCTCAATGCTCTGCTGACTTTTTACTTTACAGGGGTTTGAACTTTTAACAATTTCATTTGAAGATTTTTTGAGTCAGATATTTGCTCAAAAGAAAATGTTTCTTGCACCAAAGATAATCCAAAGTGTGAAAACAAAAACCCAGTAGTTTTATTTGCAACCCGGTTAGGACGGTATGGTAGACTTGAAATGCATCCAGATTCCTTGAACGTCTTCATTCTGTAGAGGCTGAAATACACAAACCCACACTAAACTAAAACTAGACAACTCCTCAAAATAAAAATAAAACTACTAACGCACTTGTATTATGAACCAAACTGAAAGAACTAAAACATCTCCTGTTCTCACCTCGTGATGGATCCAAAACATCCAGCTGTTACTCATTTATTAACCACCACCAGGTCATCCACGCTTCACGCTGACTCCATTCTTGTTGTTATATTCGCACCATGTTTAATGTTTATTTGAAGATCAGATTAAATCAGTCTGATGTAATCACGCTGATTGCTCGATGTCCAAACGTCTCGATCCTTCGGTCACAAACCTCATATATTGTTGTGTTAATGTGGACACAAACAGAGGAGTGACTCAGGACGCCTTCCCACATAAATAGACAGATTATATCACTTTCTCTCGCTGATGTGTGACTCAGAGGCTCGACTGAGAGTGAGTCTGACTTATTTTAGATTTACACGTCCTCGGTTATTTCTCCTCTGATACGTTTCCAGTGAATCAGCCTCAGGATTCAGAGTTAGGAAACAAACATATACGAGCGTCTTGGGATCGTCCTGTCAGAACAAGATGAGCGTTATAATTATGATTCAAACCCCTCGGTGGGTTTTTAGTCACTTCTGTGGTTAAACTCTGCGACAGGCCTCAGTTTATTGTAGCGAGGATTCTGGGAAATTAGATCTGGATGGATGAAGAGGTCTAATTTGACTAAAGAGACTCAGATGATGTGCAAGCTTTGAAAGACAGTTTAAAATACATGAAGCTGTTCTTTCCTAAGACTTAGTTTAACTGTGCATGCATACATACTTTTCCACGAGCGTCTCATGTCCTATTTTTCAATGAATGTGTGTTCCTTTCTATGAAAACGTGTAGATGGGTTGGGTTTTTCCCTTTCCGTTCTCCACCACAGATGATACTTCATGAAATGACTTATGTTTGCATCCTGCCTGTGAACGTCAGCGTCCATGCTCACATGCTAATTTCCTATTTAAATACTATTTTTTCCATCCAACACATAGCTTATATCTCAACCCCAAACAGCAGCATGTTAAATGCTAGTTAATGAGCTAACATGCTAAATAATGGCATATTTCCAAACTTAAGTCGGAAACGTCAGTAGGTGTTAGTTGTGTCTTTGAATCTGAGACAGAGGTTCTGATCAGTTTGATTTCTGACTGGAAACCGGTTCTTCTCACAGTCTCACATCTATGTGGTATGAAACTCAGATTGTTGGTATTTTATTGTTTCCAGCTGAAGCAGCATTTTTGAAGTCAAAGTGTGATCATTATGTAAGCATCTAAGCAGACTTGGTGAACGTCTGCTGGCTCGTTGTCCCGTCCAGATGTTAGAAATCTGACGATTCTGTCGACCGGACAGACTCATTCCTCCTGTCTGTGTTTACGCCGTCGTTCAGACAGAAGAGGAAGACGGTCTGTGTGATTAAAGCCGAGTGAGAGTTCCCGTCTGGGTCTCTGTTGTGTCTGTCGGGTCAGGGTTTTCCCCTCAGTGACTCAACGTTCAGCCTACTTTCCTTAAAGCTCCTAAAGTCATCTCGGTAGACGTATAAATATAACTGTGAGTCATTAATAGGGTTGAAAATGAACACAGCTCTCACTTTTAACTGCTTTTCTGGTCATATGTTTTATTAGAACTGGAGTGAGGACACACACAAGCATTTATTAGAAATCAGCTGTGCGTGTCTGATTTCTGTATAGTCGACTTATATCAGGGTAATGACCACAAAAAACAGATTTTTGACGTGAGCTGTTACTCAGGCTTTTTTCTGACAGTTTGAAAAGGCTGTTGTGTTCTTGTTGGTTATTGCGATGGTTCAGATGTGTCACATATCTGATATGATGACTCTTCATTGTTCCACCAACACGAGGTAAGTTTAAAGATGAACAGAAAAGAAATGAGTGTTTGTGAACGACTGAATGATGAATACTGAGTTGACTTGAGGCAGAGGGTTTTCAAAGCTCGGCGTTTCGAGTTCTGCGTTGGACCATGGACTTCAGGTGAGTTATGTGAAGCATGCAGGTAAAAGGTGAGCAGACCGATACGGTGAGGTCACATGGAGGAAACGCAAACACCAAAGCTGCAGGAATGTAAGGAATTTAAACTTCATTCATTGTTCGTTTTTACTCTCTTTGCACAAATTCATTGTCGAAGCTACAGGATTTCATGCTTTTAATTCACCTCATGCAGCTGTATTCTTGTTTTCTCACAGTTTTGGGTAAAAAGTCTACGATTACTTTCCAGCATATTGTAATTCCAGCGGACTGAGAAGAAACAAGAGTTCCACCCACCTCCCTGGACTCTTTACAGGCTGTAGAAAGTCAACCCCGTGACTGGAGGTTTTGGCCGATCTTATGTGATTTCAAACAGGTAGGGGTTCAATGTGTCTGCTGCTCTACCCATGACTCCACACAGCGACGTGAAGCAACATCAGGTTCGTCTATTTTTATATTCAGTCTTTTGATTTGGACCGAGAAGAAAAGGAAGGCGTGTATTTTCTAATTCTGAATCAATCCAGCTCTACAACTGAAGAGCAGGCTGTCGTGACATGTGACGTCTGGAAGCTTAGTATGATTTCTAGAAACATGACAAACATACATTCATCCCACTGCTCCTAATGTACCAGGACGGGTTAAACTCTTACAGCTGCAGGAACTGAAATCATGGGAAAATACAGCCCTTCCTTCTGCAGCTCTTTCCTCTCAGTCCAAACCAAACTGAATATAAAGACAGACACGTTTTTGCACCGCTACGGAAAAGTGAAGCCAAAATATAATGGTGATGTAAAGGTAATAAAAAACTATAGCTTTAAACCAATAATCTAAATTTCAGGCCTAACAAGGTCTCATTGCTCTAAATAAAATATAATGATATAATAACTATTTTTAACTTAATTGTCCAACAGATACAAGCTCCATAATCTGCTGTTTTGACAGGAAGTGACTGGGTGTACGTATGTGTACGAACAGATACAGCTACTACTGTTTGTTGAACAATAGTACACGTGTATGTAATGCATGGTATGTGATTTCTGAAGCAGGATTAGTTTGTCAACTGTGGTTTCAGGTGGAAAATCGGTCCGGTTAAAGGGTGGAGACTCCGGGAGGGAGAGGATCAGGAATGTCAGGAATGTTTCTACATAAATGAGATGCAAAACACATGTAAATGACTGCGTCGTGGAGGGAAGATGTCTCATCTGTTCTACACAAAGACGGAACCTGCAGAAAATTTGCATCAGGCAAAAATGAGGGAGGACCAGGTAAAAGTCCCACAAGAACCAGTTAGAATATGCAAAATTAGTCTTGTTCTGTCTTGTGGGTTTTCTTGACTGTTCATTCATCCAATACTGGAGTGAGACATCTTAAAATCTACAAATGTTCATTACATTAACAGGTTTTTGTGACCTTCTGACCTGTCCTTTAGTTTCACCATCAGGACAAAAGACTTTTTTTTCTTCATAAGAAGCCCCGGTCAAACCCACGTAGAAGTGTGTGCATGCGATTATTGCAGAGCCACCTCATTTTTCAGTCTGGACGAGGTAATCTGAATCATACTGACTGACTTATTTCCACTATGCATGAGGTTTCCAATGAGACTGATACTGAGCAACTGGAAGAACAGAGCGTCTATGACCTGAACAAGGGAAAAAGCTACAGTTCTATTAAAAGTCTATAAAGTGTGAGCCTATCAAACTGAGCTGTGGTCGTTTGTTTCCACCTCAGCTCTGCACAGACTCCACCCGTCTTTGCCTAAATGAGGCATTTCTGGCTCCAGACGTGCGGTAAACCCAAAGTGCAGACTTTAATCCATCCCTGCAGAAGCCATGAGGGACCACACAGAGGCTGCAGACGGGATGCACACAGTCTGACTCCTACACAGCATTTACAGACAATGATTCAAGCGTCTGAGATCTGTTTCTATCGCCAGGGTTCACTCAGAAATCAGAGGTTTTCTGTGTGATTTTGGAGTTTACCCTCCGTCAGTTTTTATGTCCCTGCAGAGCTGTTAAAACTCTCCTCTCAGACTGCTGCTGCCAGCTGAATGTCAAACACTCTCTCCACATCACAGGCTGCAGCCTCCCATCAGCCATTAGACCTTTTCCATAAAAGGGTTTGCTTTTGTGCGGCGGAGCCAAAGCGCCGCGCTGCAGCAGCCGGCTGGGCGAGAGGAGGCGGCTGCTGGACGGTTTTCTGGGTGTTGCCGGCGCGCTGCATTCCTCCGTCCTGAACAGCTGGAGAGGAATGTGAGGAATGCAGGCAGGCATGTGAAAACAGTGACAGCTCAGTAACGTCTGAATCCACACAGACACACGCCAGGGATTAAACCTGCAAAAGATACGGTCTGTCTGCGGCGAAGGTGGCGAAATCAAACCCAAAAAACTGCTTCTGTCTGCGTCTGTCAGCAAGTTTTTTTTTTACTGTAAAATATACAGTACATGCAGTCATATTATGTCAACCCGTTTGTAATGCACAGAGCTGCCAGACTCCACATTCTTTACTCAAGTAGAAGGACAGACACTTTCTGGTAAAAGTACAATGCAGGTTCAACTTCTTCACTGCAGTAGAAGAAAACGTCCAGGCTCTGAAATGTCGTCAAAGTCTAAAAGTCAAAAGTTGGTCTTTGTTTAGCTGCTGTTTGTGTGCAAAACAAACTGAGACTATTAAACCATTCTAACTTCAAATCCAATCAAAATCAATAGACTGAAAATAATTAACTTCCCTCCAATGTGTGAATGACTTTTCAATGTCAGCAACAGAAATGAACAGACTTTTCCCAACATCCAGCCTCCATTTACCTCTGATTCACGATGGATAAACCGAGCGATCGATGCTGTCGTTTCATCCATTTAGGTTGAAATCAGTCTTGATGTTGGAAAGACGTACAATGACTCAAAATAAAAATAATAGGTTTTGGAAATGGAAGGAGCACAAAGTAAAAAGTTGTCCGAATGACTACTCGAATACAAAAAAATACTAAAGTACAGTTACCTGAAAACTCTCAAGTACAACAGTAAGTTTGTACAAAACACAAAGTCAGCAGGAAGGCTCCATCTCAACAAACCACTGTGTAGTTGAGAAACTCTTAAAGTCACAAGTAACAATAAATCACCTACAAGTAAAAAACTTCAGAACCACATCTGGGTGAAGAATGGACTCATGTTGATGTCATTTGTTGTTGGTTAAACAGGAATCTGCAGTACTAACTTAGTAGTACTAACTTAGTAGTAGTAACTTTCTGCACCGTTTTTCCAGAAACTGTTTGCGTGGAGTGAGTGATTTGAAGATGCAGATCAGGGTCAGACACTGGATGAGACACAAACACAAACTGCAAACAGATTTCCTTTGCAGTACAGATGTTGGAGGCTGTAAAGTGTGTTAGTTTCACAGCCGCTGTGTAAACCTCCAGACTCACACCACACTCTGCAGCGCGTTTTCTATATTTGTACACTTTGTGTTATTTTTTTGTGGTGGTCTGCAGACTCAGACTGAACCGAAACCTTTAACAAACCTCCACACAACCCTCGGGCCTTTGTCTTTTATTGTGTTTAGTCCTTTTTCCACCGGGTTGACTTGAGGCTGCGACGTCCAGCGGTTTGTTGTAATTATGGAGGTTTTCACCCAGTTTGTTCCCATGGAATCTGCCGTCGGACCAGTTTAGTCCTGAATCTGAGGTTTCACACTGAGGTCGGCTGCAGGGACATGTTTGTGTGCACAGTTTGATATTTTCAGTGTTTTTATTTGGCTTCTTTGCTCAGACCAGAGTCGTCGTCTGATGTTTTGAACTCTGTTTTAAAGGATCAGTCTGGTGTTTTTCTGTGCTTTAGTTATTGTCAGTGAATTCATCTTGCAGACCGTATTGTCTGTGTTTTCGTCTGTGCTCTAGAGCTCCACTCTTGGAATCTGATTAGAGATTCCACCTGAACTGATTCCAGTAATAAAGTGATCTGACAAGATGATGTTTACCTGCCACGAAGCATTTAATCACAATACTTTACTGGCATGAGCAAAGTGGTTCCACCTGAAGAACCTGATCTGCTGGAGATATAACAGAAGAAGAAGAAGAAGAAGAAGAAGAAGAAGAAGAAGAAGAAGAAGAAGAAGAAG
>JAPQRN010000196.1:0-13894 GCA_037367275.1 Coranthus polyacanthus | reverse complement strand
AAGACTTACTAGCACTATAAATCTTTAAGGAACCTTATTACACGTTTGAGTTTTTGGTCCGTGTGTCATGGTTGAAAAGACTGCACGTGGCAAATCTAGGGGCTTCTACTGCAGATCTGCATCAAGGTTCCACAAAAGTAACTGGTTGTAGGGCATCAATATACTCTATCACATGATCCCAACAGAAACATGGAGCCAAGCTGTAATTTTAAAATAAAAAGGTTTTAAATTGCTGCCACAAGTGCCTAAATCTTTGGGCGTGGCCTGTTTGGCAGGTGAGGGGTTAATCTGAACAAACTTTGATGAATAGTCTTATTTGACCACTATTCTTCATACCTTTGAAAATGGCCATGATTCCAAGGTGGTAGGTGGTAGGTTTGATGTTTTGACATTAGTAAAGACCATGTGATGCCACTGACAGAAGACCAAATAACACGTATTGTTACATTCATAAAATGTCATATTTCCCTGAATTTTAACATGGTTGGAAACATTTGATGCCATAAGTAAATACAATATAGAACACAGGACTAGTCCTTTATAGATATTTTATTGTGGAAATTTTACATATTGTAGCTTTAATAACAAAAATAAAAAATTCCACTAAGGCTGAGTGAAGGGGAAAAAAAAGAAATATAAAAACGTCTTCAAATCTTCAGTTTTCTTTGACTTTGACTTTTTAAAAAGTCTTGTTATCTACCTTAAATACACAAATATAAGATGAAAAGGTCTCAAATTTACCTTTGAATGCTGTAAGTGCATACCTGGATGTGACACCATGGCTGATATTTTGTCCTCTGTATTCAAACATTTTTCAGTATTTATGTTCAGAATGATATGCGGAGAGATTCTTGACAATCCCTGATACTCATCTGCTTCTGGGAAAGAGGGGGACATGTATCGACAGGAGATACATGTCGATACATGTCGATACATGTCCCCCTCTGTGATATGATCTGTGAGCGTATTCCCTTCTTTGTCGGGTTTTGATGCACCACACAACACACGCCACCCCATATTCTCACCCATCCATACATTTAACAGTTAGCGGTCTCTCTCCTTCCCCACGTCACAGATCAGTGATCATGGTGATAGTTTCGTGATAAATACTCACTTTTTGTCTGGTATATGTATGTGTGGAGCATCTCTTCTTGTCAGCAGCCTTGAGCCAGGTGACCAAACGAGTACCCTGAGGTAAAAGAGGTGAAGGAAGGTTGTCAGGGTTAGGCTTATAACACAAGAAGTGTATGGCCAAAATGCATGTATTAGACTTCATTTGAAAGGGAACATCTTCTAGTTTCTGTGTTTAACGTGTGGCTGAAAAACAACCTAAACTACTTCAGTTTAAACATGGCTCAAATGTTTAAACTGAAGGGTTAGGGTTAGGGTTATAGTATGAGCAAACAGACATTATTAAAGTCTGGTTCATGTTGGTTCATTCTGCTCTCTGATTTGATAGTCTTTATTCTGACCTAATCTTTGGTTGAAAATCAATTCCACACTAAAATTATTGGAAAATGTAAAAAAAAATTATCAGTTGGTTTCTTGTTTTTCAGATTTCACACATTAAAACATGATACACCCCACTTTATCCCTGACCTGTTTTTCATATCTCAGCAGCCATCTTGTCCTGGAAAACTAAAGCTCACTGCTCTCATTTAATAAACTGTAGGTTGGGTCACAATATACAGTAAATGTCTAATAATATATTTTACATTTAAGATCCACCAGGTCACCAGTGACCCATTGTAGGGTTAGGGTTACATTTGAGCCATGTTTAAACTGATGTAGTTTAGGTTGTGTTTCAGCCACATGTTAAACACAGAAACTACAAGATGAACCCTTTCAAATGAAGTGTAATACATGCATTTTAACCTTACACTTATAAAACTAACCCTAAGCTAGGGTTGGGGTTCCATGAAAAGAGTGGATTTTAAAAGGTTGTTTATTATTTTTATTTATTTATTTCTATAGGCTGAAACATATCTGTGTATGTGTGTGCGCAGTAGATGAGAAGTGTAGAAAGAGGAGAGAGATGCATAACCAGAGTTTCTTCGCTTTTAAATTGTTCCACCCGCACATGCTGCACAGCACATTAAAAATATGACCTGATGATGAAACTGGAAAAAAAATAAATAAATGTATTTATATATACAGTAAATAAATATATACCAATTTTTGTGATTCATCTAATATGTGTCCAGAAAAACTTGTTCACAGTATTCTTCAAATTTGCAGGTCCCATATTCATTTCATGACTTACTACTTAATAACTGTATGAGCTTACACACATACAAGAGAAAAAATATATAAATACGACCTTTGAACGTTCTAAGACCACACCTGGGTGACGATGATGTTGAGTCCTCTGTATCCAAACAGTAGCGCAATATTTATCATACATAATGACAGATTCCTGATAATCATCATCTGCTTGTGGAAAAAGAGGAACAGAGCAAACAATCAAATATATTATGATAACAGACGCAAAAGCACAAAAG
This sequence comes from Coranthus polyacanthus, assembly GCA_037367275.1. Lineage (NCBI taxonomy): Eukaryota > Metazoa > Chordata > Actinopteri > Kurtiformes > Apogonidae > Coranthus > Coranthus polyacanthus. The sequence goes on along the minus strand of JAPQRN010000196.1, from coordinate 11,393 downwards.
GTAGTCTGTGATCAATAGTGACACAAGCTGGCCTTATGAAATAATACCATTTAAAGGTTGGTATTATTTGTTTGGTATTTGATAGTCTGTTTTTAGTTTTTTGAATATTTAATGTTGTAATAAATATGTCCTGTTTTTTTATTCCTTCAAGAAATCCCATGAAGTGTTATTGAACAGGTGGGATTCAACCCCCCTCAGCCTGCCCCCTTTGTTTGATTTGCTGAACAACTCAACACACATCACCTCATATGTTCACCCATCATATATACATCTAAAATGTCTGATCTCTGTCCTTCACGTCGTAGATCAGTGAGTTTAGAGTTAAATATATCACTTTTCTTCAGCCATAGATAAAATAGGTTAAATGGTTTCTTTTGTCTGTTTCAATTGCTTTTACTGTCCTGCTGTAACTTGACAAAGTTAATCCAGTTGAGTGGAGTTCTGAACGACATGGATCAAGTATTTGCGGCTGTGCTTAAGTTGTTGATATTCATCCTCGTAATTGTTTCGTATCAATATTTCACCGTTGTGTCTGTTATTGATGTCGATATATTTGATAATTTTATACAATCAGGAGTCTGTGCAGGGTGTTTTATTTTGAAAGTTGACTGGATCCTCTATGCCTTTCGTGTATCTGACTTCCTGTCCATCTCATCTGTGCTGGGCTGCTTGACGGGGCCATGAAGCGAGTCTCTAAAAATACTAAGTCAGTAATTTTTTTTCAGGAGTCATTCTGGCCTCATTCATTTTATTCGGACTCTCTAATAAGTGTTGTGGTCAATCTTTAAATTATTGCTCTGTTAATATGATCTCAGGTTGAAGGTTTTGATGTCTGCCGTGCTGGGCTTTGATTGACAGGTCTGTATGACCGCTCACTCAGCTCCTGAGTCTGAACTTTCTCTGTTTATTTAATAAAATTCCTTTTTTTTCAGACAAGACAGTTCCACTGTAGTTGTGGTTAATAACTTAAACTAACCAGACCATCAAATGACGGTTGCACAAATGCTTGAAGTTTACATTTTTCAGTCTTTAAGCTGGTGTTTAGCGTTAGCTCATCCATGACACCTTGCACTCCTCCAGCTCCTCTTGTCCCTTGTCCAAATATGGTCACTTCTGGCTCCAAAAAACCAACATGGTGGCAGTCTATGGTCCAAGTGTAATATATGATGAAAGGATTTGCTACTTTATCACCACCTGCAATCCTCTGAAAATTCCTATTTCTAGTTTACCCCCAGAAGAAAACAATGCATTTAGAGTAGTGTGGCAATAAACTGATGTCTTTGGTGTCAGTTTAACATATCCATGTGATGAATGACCATTTGAAAAAAGTCAAATTTAGCTGCAGACTGAATAAGACCAAGCAGATTTTGATTCATTTTGCTCTCATTGTTTTTTTTATTTGTATTCACAGATAATTTACAATGTAATAATATACAGTGATCTAAGTTTTGATCCATATTGTCAAGAAAAATATCTTCTTTGAATCTTTATAAACAGCATGCATGTCTGACACAAGCATAACTATAGTCAATAAAATGTAATTATATGATGTATAGTTCCGTAACTGATCATCACCTGGTGGTGAGTTGGCTACGATGGCGTGGGGGATTTTTCTTCTCTTGAACCAAGGGTCAAGGGACAGAGGCCATTGTATTTTGTACAGATTATAAAGCCCTTTGAGGCGAATCTCAGATTTGTGATTTTGCGTTATATAAATAAAACTGAATTGAAATGACTATCCAACATTGGAGGTCGATGTCTAGCCAGTATTTGGGTTTTGACCCGATTTGCATTTGCATTCAAAATTCAACGTCTATTCTGGGTAGTTACCTTGGGAAAGGTAAACCAGAAGGCCGACCAACTCTTTACTCCTGAATTCAGAAATAAGATGAATATATGCTCATTTTCTCCCTTTAAAATGTGCAGAAAAAGAGTCAAACTGAGAATTTTGTAAGAGTTGGATAATACAATCAATGTGGTTTGCATAGTGTTGTACGCACAATAATTGTATTTAACTCTCTTGTCTCTTTTCTATTTGCCTACATTTCTGCTTGTAGTTTCTCTCCATATTTCACTTCTACTGCTCAGTGTCCACATGTTGCCTCGTTGACCCTGATGCAGGACTGCTCTCACTGTTTTCCGTTCTGCAACGACAGATACATGCCAAAAGCTTATCCACAGCCCCTTTCCTGATGAAAACATACAGAACCAAGTCTGCAAGAGGACTGAAATAAAGTAACACAAAATTAACCAAGTTGAAAACTTTGTTTTCTCTGGCTTCTTTTAACAGAGACCAAAAGGCAGTAGGCATGAACAGAAACAAATAAATAATCAGGACCAGGACCAAAATTCCTACAATTCGTCGTTTTTCATCAGAGGACACACGGCTGGCTGCAGACAGGGCTTTAAGTGTCCCACCCAGGAAGAATATGAAGAGGGGGAGGGGAAGGAGGTGAAAGATGCCAAAGATGGTTTCTCTGATCACAAAGTCAACACCAAAATAGAGAGGAAGGACATAGGTGAAAGGAAGGAGCCAGACCACGACACAAACCAGCACAGACATCTTGACGGATCGGCTGAAATGGTACCACAGTGGATGAGCAATGACCAAATACCTGTAACACAACATAAACACATATTATATGATTTTGTATTGTAACGGTTATACACATGATAGTGACTATACAGAGACAGTTACCTTTCCAAGGCAACACACACCATGAAGCCGACGCTGACCATCTCAGAATACCAGTAAATATATGAGAAACCATGAAAGATCCAGACCATAGGTTCTGAAAGCAAAACTATCACACAGCAGAACTGAATGAGGTCTGAGATGAGGAGGTTGATGATGTAGATTGGGACGATATGATGATGTCGCACCTGCAGGAAGACATGAGTAAAACACAATGACATAGTTGTAAAAATGTTCTAAACTTTTATATATATTTGAAAAAATGTTTTCCACTGTTTTACTACTACTTCAACCCTCAACGAAAGTCAAGATCCTGAACGGACAGACTGACCAAAAAACATTACACATAAATAACATCATGTCAGTCATAATGTACTCACCAGAGAGTAAATAAGGTAAATGGCCACTAGAGACAGAGGAAGGCCAATGCAGATCATGACCAATTGTACAATATAGTGTACGTGTTCAGTAAAGGCTTCATAGTGATCTGTGTTGGTGCTGTTATTGTAGCTCATATTTTGTGAGATGCTGGTGTTGAGATCTTCCAGTCAGACCTGATGTTTGAGACAGCAGCCTATGAGAAGGCAGCATGTTTTTAAAAAAGAATGACAATATTATTACAATAAAGTCATAATTCTACAAGTAAAAAGTAGCACTTTTATGATTAAATTTTTTTAAAATATGACAGTCAAAATGACCTGGAACAGACTGTTCTATGATATTTCCTTCTTTTTTATTCTCATAAACTTATGGTTCTTCTCTCAGAATATTACAACTTTTTCGTAATATTTTGACTTTATTCTCAAAATACCATTTTTTCTTTATCTTCCGTGTGGCCCTAATCCTCCATCATATTTTACATATGTATACAATATACATAATGTTAATATTGTCAACATTTCATAAAATTATTGTTTCACATAATGTCATGTTTATAAAAAATAAAAATGTATTAAAATGTCTTTAAGTAGTTAGTTTAAGTAGGCCTGTTTTTATTTGTATTTTTGATGTATGTATTTTATTAACTTTAATTTCAACTCAGCAGAAAATTCAATGAACTTCAGTTGCACTACAGCTGAGTGAAGGAAAAAAATATGAAATTAAACAGACTTTCACAGTGTTTGCCAGATCTACAGTTACAATATTAATTTCTTAAAAAAATAATAAATGAATATACATGCATGAGTAAAATATAAATCAGATAAATCAGATTTACCTTTGAATGCTGTAGGATCCACACCTGGACCAAAGATGATGTTTTATCCTCTGCATCCAAACAGTCTACAGTATATATGATGAATAATGACGCAGATTCCTGATAATCATCATCTACTTGTGGAAAAAGAGGAACAGAGTGGATAAAAATACACAGTGTATGTAAAGTATATTATAATGACAGACATTATCAAAGGTTTTTTTTTTTTAACAATACATGGTCCAAAGATTGAGCTGACATTACAAAAGAATCCAATAAAAAAGAAAAAAACACACATCTGTTTTGGCCTTTTCAAATCTTAATATTGTTATAAATACAACTTGTTTTAATTCCTACCATATCTTAAGTTAACAAATTACAAATTTTGAGTATCATGAATGTCATTTAAATGGCAAAAAACTGAAGTCACTGGACTTCCAAGCACCTCATTGAGGAACAATTGTAAGTAACTTTGCAGGTAACAAGAACTGTAAGTTCAGTCAGATGTATTCACTCTGCTTTCACCATATCCTGACCTTTGACCTTTGGCTACCAAAATCAAATCAGCTCATCCATGAGTCCAAATGAATGTTTGTGTGACATTCTGTCAAGATGTTGAAATATTTTAAACATAATGGTGACCGATTGACCGACTGATTGACAGATCTTACAGGGATGCACCATGGACGCATCTAAAAAATCTACACATTCTCACTGCCAACTCATCATCTACCGACACTTCATCAGGGCACCTGTTTTTGACACACTGAGTAGTCTGACAGACATCCTGGCAATGCCATTGTAAAGGTTTGGTTGAGTTTAGCCTTAAAAACAACTTGGTTTGGGTTAGAAAAAGGGTTGGGGGAAGGGCTAAAAGAAAGACTATTGCTGCTTTTACGGTTTCGGCTCAACTTGCCTCAACTCTGCACAGCCTTTTTTGCCAAGGTTCCAAGTGAGCTGAAGTGACACTAAATGTGATGTAAAATCATGTCCATCACAGATTGGTTGATCCAGAACGTTACTGCGTCAATACGTATGTGTGTCATGATATTGTGATGCGGGTCAAGTACGCTCCGTATTGATAAATTGACCACATACTTGTCTAAGTCTAAACAACAACATTCTGACCTGAAAAAATCTTCAAACTACTTTTTTCCTTCTCCACCATCCACTCGTAGTTGCAGTCGCGCTCAAGATGACGTCAGAATATGTTCATGCAACCATGTCAACAAGCCACCCTAAGGAGGTACTGTCCTGCAGTGAAAATGCAACCGGCTGATCCCAAAACCAAACCAAGTTGAGTTAAGTCAAGGTGAGGAGAGCTGATACCACCAGTGGAAAAGCATCAAAAGAGAGAAAACTCACAAATAAACAGAGCATGACACAGGACTTGAACCCTGGTGTCCTGTGTGTACGTCCACAAACTCTGGTGCTCCACAATAACCGCAACCACCTTCTACTAAGGTTTTTGTTACATCACCTGGCCCATGTTGTCTATTTCCAAGATCTAAGAATTTGCACTGACTTCTATCTGATATCCTGCGTGATGAAACTTGATGAAACTAACCCTAACCCCGGGCGACAAGGGCTCATGACCAAGCAGCAGAATGTGACAACTTGAGAGAGAACGGGCTCAAAAAATCAAAACCAGCAGTATGTCTGTCAGAGCTTTGGTTGTGAACAAGAGAAGAGGGGCAGGAGGAAGCTGATGAATGAATTCAAGACATCACATGAAGCACTGCTGAAGAGGTCAGGTTGGAACATTTTAACAGACACCAGTATTGGAAACAATTTCATCATTCTTCGTCTAACATTACTGATCTCTCCCATACTCGCCTACCTAACAGATCAGTGATCATGTTGATAGTTTTGTGTTCAAACTATCTCCAACATAATTTTTTTGGCTGGTATATCTATATAGGGCCTCTCTTCTTGTAAGAAGCCTTGAGTCTGCAAGTCCCCTCAGATAAAAGGAGTGGACAAATCTTTTATTATTATTATTTAATATTACTACATTTTAATAAACACATAAGATAATGGTTTTGTTCTTTGCATCCAAACAGCCTACTGGATTCCAGGTTAGCATATGCAAAGATTCATGATCAAAATGTGCTTCTGAGGAAGAGACAAACAGAGGAGGTAAAAATAAATACAGTGCATGTAAAGTATATTGTAATGACAGATACAATCAGCATGAAAGGTATTTTTTGAACAATACATGCTTTGACAGTAATGACACAAGCCAAATGTACATAATAATCCAATTTAAAGGCTGTTTTAGGGGTTTTTATATTTTATTTATATATATAATGGTCATTTAAACTATATGAAATTGCTGTAAATTGTCATGTACATAGTAGCTCAACTGATTTTCTGTCTTCTTTTCTTTAGTGTCATACATTTTTTTCTTATTTTAGCCATAAGACACACCCCCACACACCACCAACACCACACTGTTTTGCTGCATTTCAGGTTTTGGATGTCAATGCGGTCAGTTGATTCCATAACTACACTTGGAAATCCATAATAGTGTGTTCGCTGCACCTTTTCTAAGCTGACATGTGAAAACAATTCTCAGCAAGAAGGAACAGAGTCCAAATGGAGGAACACCATGTCAGTGATTGATCTGAATGCAGTGTCCAAAGCTGTGTTTGTCCACAACTTAAACACTTTCTGATGTTTTCAGCACACAGAGGAAGTTATGATGAAAGTAGGAGCTGAACCTCTCTACTGCCTTTTATGAGCCGGTCCCTGCTTACTATGACTCATAGTTCCATACTGTTGTTTAGCGACATCTAGTCACTGTGTCCCAAATGAACATATTTTCCGTGTTTCCCCGAGTGTTCCCCGCCATTAAAAATGTGTATGATTGGTTAATTCTCCTACCAGTGCCCTTGACCAAGTTACTGGGGACTATCTGGATTAGGTCTATGGACACCGGGTGCAAAGAATACATTTCCATACTGAGAAAATACAGATGAACTCTATATTGTTAAGTGAGCAGAAGAAGCTGGGTGACATATTCATAAAGGCTGTCCCTACCGTATCTGTACCACAAAACCAACATGTGCAAAAATGTGGCTTCCTGTTGCATGTCTTTCTTGGGTTTGTAAAGAATATCTAATATGTGGCGCTAATTAAAAAGAAAGATTCCTTATTGAATAAACAGTTGGTAAGGAAGCTCACATTAGTAACTGTCTAAGCTTAAAGTTTCAGTATGGAAGACATGCACATGCTCATGTGTTGGAGTCTGTTTTGTGCTGGGAGTTGGTCGTTTGTTCATGTTAGCTGACTGCATTTCAGGTAATAACAGAAGCTAGTGGTACGCAGTTTTGCAGCTGTAGAGGAGCAGGAGGGAGGAAATGAAGAAGAGTCCTCTGCAGAGTTCTCTACATCCTCTACATAGAAGTCAGTGTACTGTGGCTGTTACCATGGATGTAGGCAACACAGATAGTCATAAGTTTAGTAAGGAGTTAGCGATCGTCAGCTCCCGGCAGAAAAACAGAATTTGGTCAACTTTGTGTCATTTCCCCTCAGTCTCTCTGACTGGACGAGCTAGCTGTGGTTAGCTTGCTAGCTAACATTAGCTGCATTTATCTCACTTCTGGCGGTATGGCTCTGTAGTAAGGCCTCCCTGCCCTTCCATGTGCCTGCATGGAAAGCCTACGGTAGAGACAGCAGCAGCGAGACCCCCTAAAGCCCAGTTCAGACCAAAGATTTGCGACGAGACGAGCTGCTACTTACAACCTCTTGCAACGCTCAGGTCTGAAACCCTTCCATTTCAGTCCAGTGCAGCAAAACAAGATGGTGTATTGTTTCAGTAGCAACATCTCTTTGTGTACTCTGTACTTCTGTTCTGCTAGCTTTTCAGGCTTTTTGTGTAGCTGGATATCATTTGTAGCATTTTAAAATATGAATGAGGACAGTGATAGTGAAGTATCTAATAAGTTGTACTTCTGGTATTTTTTTTAATTGGTGAAGCGAGTTGTGTTGTTAACAGGAGTTTGTGTGAAGGAGAGAAAACAGACTATGAGACAGGATTTACCAGAGGAACAGTTGATGATAATGCTGCACTTTGTGACAACAGGTGAGCTACAACTCATAAATACTGTGAAAAACACTAGCTCAATGTTTTAAGACCAGCCTCTGGTGATTTGACAAACTGAAACTCTGGTTTGAGACAAGCTGAGACGGTCCAGTTCACACCGCTGCAACCTTTACTTGTGACGTTCTATAATGGTTTTGTCTCATCATGAATCTTTGGTCTGAACTGGGATTTAGGACCAGAACAGACAAAGCATCAGTGACAAGACTTGACATTAAGTTAGACACAGAATGAACAAAGCTTTGGGTTCTCACAGTAGAACACTGTTCATCTGTCAAAGATTGTAAATGGTGGAACTTAAACTGTAACCATATGTTTGTTACTATAACCATAACATCTTATTTGAACGCTAACCCTATGACCTGTGCCTGACCCTAATCTAGTGTAAACCTAACCAAACTTTAACCATGGCATTGCCCTATGAGATTTTGTACATTTGAACGTTACCTGTGGTGTGGTAAGTATTGTCTCTCTCTCTACATTTTTTTTTTTTACTTAAATTCTAATATCACATCAGAGCAAAAAGTGAATTGACCTTGGAGCAAAAATAACCCTGACTCTTCTTCTCCTTAATCATGACACCTGCTCCTTAAATGTCACTAAACACCACTGCAGGACAAGTTACGGTTACTGCTGGATATTTGCCATGTGCTTGACGTTGTTTACAAGTAGGGAGGTGAGTCAGATGACTTTCCCTCGGCATCAGATGAACATTTTAAAGATATTCTCTACAGGAGAGGGTAGCAAGGCGTGTAGATGAAAGAAGAGATGTCTGAGTGGAGGAGACGATGACCAGCTCATGTTCCATCTCCTGCTCAAAATTATTTCAGGTATTTGGCATCAATTTATTGCCACGGAAAATGCTTGAAGTGGAGATTACCTCCTTCTGTCTGCGCTGAATTAGTGACGCTGTTGCTTAGAGACGAAAGGATTGGCGGTGCTTCACAGAGGAGATGGCGAAGCACTATTTGCCAATTTTAGCAATGACTTACCAGCAAGTAGAGATTTTGATTGGTTAGATTACCTGAACGATACTTGCAGGCTTTTCATGTTTGTATGTACATATGTATACACATGCTATTTAAAGCAACAAGCCCCCCAACCTGAACAACCATATTCAGGTCTTGACCTGCAGATACAGCAGTGCTTGACGACTAGCGCCCCTACATGCTGCAGGAGAAATTACGCATAATGTTAATAAACTGTGTCTCAATTTGTGTGCAAGTGCTATTTTGAGGGCATACATTAAGTGTGTGTTCAGACTGACAATTATGGCAAAATGCAGTGCAGTAACTGGAAGGGGAGGGACGAACAAACTTGTGAAAATAGCAGTTGGTTGCTACTAAACTACTTTAGCAATGACATGACACATTGCTGTGAGGTAGAAATTATGGTGGAATCTACTCTACAGTTTGAGTACAACCCTGATCATGCACTATTTTGTAGCATTGGTGTACAGCTGTTTAATTCTAGTGAAGTCTTATCTGCAGCATGTAATGACAACAGTGTGCCTCCAACAGCAAGATCCTGTTTGAACATGGCAGTGCCTCTGTGCATTAAGCCCAATCAATAAAGAACTGTTTTTTCCAGTGTGGTGACAAACTGAAGTGTCCTGCACAGCTCCCTGACCTCAGCCCCATCCAACACCTTTGGGATGAGCATGAATGCAGACTGGAGGCCGGGACGCATCAAATCCTTGTAGCCAGGTTCCAAAATCTTCTTAATAGCAATTGAAACGGAAATGATGGGACTTAAACAGCAGCAACAGCATTCCTGAGGTTTGGAATGACATGTTAAGTAATTACATGTGGGATTGTTTTTTAATTTGTCCTCAGACTTTTGGTCATATAGAGTATCTGTTCACTTCAAGAAGGGCAAACAGAAGTCAGATAAATGGCTAATTATACATCCCTTTGTCACTGAGTTATTAAGAATCACCTGACTTTGAGGAGGAGATAAAATGTCTCTTTTTAATTTGCTGGTGCACCTAAGTGATCGATCAACTGCTGGTCTTCCAACATCACATTAAGCTGATTCACACAGCAATAAAATGAGCTGTGTCTTTATGTTTCTTTCTCCGCTTCCCTCCCTTCAGTGAGAAGAGGAAGTCATGATGAGGCAAAAAAGCTGCTTGCGTAAATGCCCTCGTCCTCTGCCAAATCTCTCTTTCTCTCCACCAAACTAGGTTGTTGCAGTGTGTAAATCTGTCAAGTCAAACTCTGAAACTCCTCCAGACCACAGACCAACTGAGACTCTGCTCCTGCTAACAAAGACTGCTTCTTCCACCGGAGCAGAAACAAGACGAGCTTGTAGGGCTGTGTGTGTGTATACGTATTACTTCCATCATGGGGATGTAAATGGTTTACATGGGGATGTAAACCAGTCCTTGTTTAATATTTTTACTAATAGGCTTAGAGTATATGGTTTGTTTTGTATATTATTTGGGCCCAAATGTTTTATCTGTGTCAATAAATTAAACAACCAGGGAAAAAATGCATGTCTTCTTAACATACAGTAAGTCATTCAAATTAAGAGTTAGGTTAGGTTTAGGGTTAGTCTCCAGGAAATCAATGTAATGATATCTCTAAACACATGGAAACACAAATGACAAGTGTATTAATTATTACTGATTTTGTATAAGTGTGTTGATATTTGGACAAACTTTTCCCCAAGAAGAAAAAAAACATAAAATCAAAATAATGGGTGTTTATCTGTGCACCGTGTGGTTACGTGATGTTTGTGTGGGTGTGTATTTTGTGGTGGGAGCTTCATTTGTTTAACGTCAGCTAACTCAATTTTAAGCTAACTGCAGCTAGTTTTGTACACTTGCCGCTACTGTAGAGGAGCAGAAGAGACGTTGAAGAACTCAGGAGGGAACATAAGGAAAAGCCAACTTAAGTCCTCTACATATAAATCAGTGTACAGGCTGTTATCATGGATTTAGGTGACTTACGAAGTCTTAGCTTAGAAATTGAGTTAGCTAATGTCAACAATTGATCAGCTTCCAGAACAAAACAAACTTCACATAACCACACAAGTATGCACACATCATCTATTCTGAACCTTTCAACCTGTTAATTGAAACTTAATGCACTGTTTGACAGTATCACTTGACTATAAAAGTGCTATAAACTAGCATAGTCCTGAGATTACAAACTGTGTATGTGTGTGGTTATGAGCTTGCATGACATAACTCTTGTGCCTCTTCGTGCATGAATGTCAGTTTTGTTCCCGTCAGGTGTTTAACAGTCAGCTTGTATTATTTTGGCTGACACACTTGCATCATGATGCCAAAGCACCAAAGAGAAGCAGCTGGGGTCAACTGAGGACGGCAGCCTGCAGGAGGAGTTAACCACAGGAAGAAAATGTACTGCACTGCTACAGACGGGAGGATCAGT
>JAPQRN010000195.1:0-19545 GCA_037367275.1 Coranthus polyacanthus | reverse complement strand
CCTACCTACCTACCTACCTACCTACCTACCTACCTACCTACCTACCTACCTACCTACCTCTACCATTAATCCATCCTTCCTTCCCTCCTCCCAGTAGCTCTATCAACAGCATTTTTCAGTTGCTTTAGAGCAGAGGTCAGAGGTTTCAACATGACGTCAGAACTGAAATAACACTGTCTGCTCACTGCACCTCTGATCCACAGTTACCGCAGCCAGACAGGATTCAAATACAGACATAAACACACCTGACAACGTCTGGTCATGCATGGTTTGGTAGAGGTGGTCCAGGATACTGAGCTGTTATAGGATCGTCCATCCAACATGCAACCTGTCCAATAAAGTGAAGAAAATGTAAACATTTATTCCTGAGAATATATCATCACTATTGGTATTACATACTACCAATATTACAATACTTGGGTGCCGAATTGATATGTATTGTGACTCTTAAGAATTGTGATTCTACAAGTATTGTAATTCAATATTAGGATTTATTGCAATTTTTATTTACTTTTTTAACAGTAGACTTTAGTATGTTAAGAACCTTAACATGATGATTGCTGTAATTTGGTGCTGTATGAATAAAATTGAATTTAAATATATTTAACATTTAGCTGTTCCTGTTCATCAAGCTAATGCTATAAGAAAATAATAAGTAAAATAAGATGTTATGCCAAAATGAAAAGAATCTGTGAAGATTTGACACAGCAAAAATGTGAGCCTTTAAATTTACAGCTCATTATATAATACTTGTAAAAGAAAATGCTGGTAAAAGGGAGTCTGAGGTTTAAAATCACAGTAACAAATCTGTTTTTACACACTTAGCTAATAAGGCTCAACTTTATTTTTCATCATGTTATGTGTTCATTGCTTCATTGGGAAGTGAGTCCGTGGGTTTAAGGCCACCCTGACAGGAAAGCATCAGAGGGAGTGAGGCACTGCTTGAGATATGGTCATAGTGACTCCTTGTCTCTGTTAAAAAGATAACAGAGACAATGTATTTTGTTTAAACATTATAAAACAAAATACATACATGGCATTCTCTGCCTTCCTGTTTCTGCTTACACGTATTTTTATTAAAACAAAAATTTTCTTTTTGCCTTTTCTACCTTCCCTTCCCACATCCTCACAGGTGCTTCCTATGCCTCTTTCGTCTCTCAGGTGCTCAGTAACTCCACACCTACAGACCCATCCACTAAACACTAAATGAATAGCCTATTCATTCCACTCCATTTACAGAAAGTGGTCTCAGATCAATGTTTAACTATCCATACAGTGAAATCTGATCACAACTATTGATCTGCTTTAGCATACTGTATTTTCCGCACTATAAGGTGCACCTAAAAGCCTTTAATTTTCTCAAAAACCGACAGTGCGCCTTATAATCCGATGCGCCTTATATATGGATCAATATTGGTTAATTATGGCTACCATAGTCAGGGGGCGTCGCCGAAGTAACAGCGGTAAAAAACGGTAAAGGGGAATTCCAGTCCCACACAACTTGTGTGTATAAAGACCCCAAAATGGCACCTTTCAAGAGACACGCTTATGACGCAGAGTTCAAACTCAAGGCTATCAGTCATGCATGGGAATCATCATCGAACATGGGAATAGAGCAGCAGCGAGACAATTCAACATTAATGAATCAATGGTATGGAAGTTTATATTCTATGCGCCTTATAATGCGGTGCGCCCTGTATATGAAAACAGTTTTAAAATAGGCCATTCATTGAAGGTGTGCCTCATAATCCGATGCGCCTTATAGTGTGGAAAATACGGTAAGTCATACCCTCTGATAATGTGTCACTGCTGAGGATTTATGTTACAGGGAAAAGCTCAGATTAGGTAGAAGGATGTCCCACAGAGGCTCATATCTTCTTAACTAACACTGATTAATATGACGACACATCTTCTTTCCTCCAATTACAATCACATTAAACATATTTTTCAAGAACTGGATTTTTGAAAGTGTTGCTTGAGTGTTCTACATGGAGGAAGAAGATGTGTTTATGTGCTTAGATTTTTTGAACACATTTCTTCAAACATTTACTAGAGCTATATTCTCATCCCTTAATAAACAACCCTGGAAATTAATAATCAGTATATGGTGTTAAAATGAATCACTTTCTGATATTGATACAATACTAAACCAAATTGATGCCAGACAGTTTCATAATCTATTTCCTGTGATTTTAAAGCATAGTCCTCAAAAACTTATTTGAATAGAGAAGTTAATGCCCTGGACTAAAGTTGTTTTAAAGTAAATTGTTCCCATTAAACTGCTCCAGTCTGGCTGTAAAACTGTCTCTTAAACTGTGTGTATGATTTTATTATAGCGAAAAAAGTGCAATATTACATGAAGGTATGGGAGTGCACAAACACATGAGGGTCCTAAATTTGCTCAAGTAGCAAATCCACAAGTCAACCCCACAATAGAAAACTAACTACCTTAGGTTGCTGTGATGATGTGGGACTTTCCATATCCAAGTTGAGCTCATTTTACCTCTGTTTATGAAGTGCTGTGTCGTAAAACACTGAACCGCAAACAAAAGGACCACACCCCTTCTGAGAGCTGAGGGAAGTAGTATGTCATTCATATACACTGTGCGGCCAAAAAAAAAAAAAGTTGATGATGGGAGAGTCAGTCCACTGCATAAAATCTTCTCCAGCACATCCCAAAGATTCTCCATGGGGTTCAGGTCTGGACTCTGTGGTGGCCAATCCATGTGTGAAAAATATCTCTCATGCTCCCATAACCACTCATTCACAATTTGAGCCTGATGAATTGGCGTTGTCATCTTGGAATATGCCCGTGCCATCAGTGAAGAAAAAAATCCATTGATGACAAAACCTGGTCATTTAGTATATCTGTTATATCAGTCATCAGATGACTGACATAATGTTGTTGACCCTAGACCTGACCAACTGGAGCAACCCCAGATCATAACATTTCCCTCACACTTGTACGGTAGGCACCCGGCATGATGGGTGATCACTTCATCTGCCTCTCTTCTCACCCTGATGCACCCATCACTCTGGAACAGGGTCAATCTGGACTCATCAGACCACAGGACCTTTTTCTATTGCTCCACAGTCCAATCTTTATGCTCACTAGCAAATTGAAGCCTTTTTTCCAAATAGCCTCACTGATGAGTGGTTTTCTTAAGGCTACACAGTTGTTTAGTCCAAATCCCTTGAGTTCTCTTCACATAGTTTGTGTGGAAATGTTCTTACTTTCACTATTTAACATAGCCGTGAGTTCTACTGTTGATTTTTTACCATTTGATTTCACTAAATCAGAAAAATCAACTTCTTGCTCGAAGATAGTGGTTCAACTCTGTCCTTCCAGGTTTTGATAATGCGTTGGACAGTTCTTAATCCAATTTCAGTAGTTTCAACATCTTATTAGTTGTTTTCAGGCAAATAATTCGACCCTTCTGAAACAGAGTTACATCTTTTCCACAACCATGGGATATGTCATGAAATGAGAAGCTACTCATTGCATCAGTTAGGATTAAATAACTTTGCCAGTTGAAACATATTAATCACTGCAATAATTATCTAATGGAAGGCTCTTACCTATCTTCTTAGTTAAATCCAGGTAAAGAGAGATCAAGAAAGCCATGTGCCTTTAACATGCCTACACTGCTTTAGCACAAGTTCCAATTACATACAAAAATGTAATCAATAATATTTTTTAAAAATGCATAGTGCCTGCAGCTACAAATATGAAAATATTTCACCAAAGGCATTTTTTTGTAAAACCCCACTGAAATGGTGACACTAAGTTAAGGGGAAGGATGAAAGTGGATGGGAGCGGAAGGGTGGAAGTGTATGGAGAGCTTTCTGGCTCATAAAAACTATTTTATGTCTGTGACCTGTAAACCCAACAGTGAACCCCTTCATGACAGGAGGAATGCATATATATGATGGTCTGTAACACAGTTCTTCACTGGTCATATTTGGGCCTGGCTGTTTGGGTCAAATATTTCCTAAAGGGTGTGCTTGTATGTTTGGAGAGGCTCTGCTTAGCATCTCTTTGTTTCTATTCATGCTACATTCTCCTCACTGGCCCATTAGTGGATGTGCTTTATATTTTAATAAGCTTTCCATGTTTTGTTTTATTATTGCATCATAAAATCATAAACAAAAGAACACAGCTGTGTTTTTCTGGGACAATACTTAAGTAGCAGCATCATAGTTTTAACTGTGCACAGATCTTTATGTCTGTCTGCCTTACCTTTACACCTCTCACAGCAGGCTCCAGTCTGTTTAACCACCAGAGCACAATCTTCAGAAACCAGTGGACATTTCTCCTGCTTACAGTCTGCTTTCCCATCCTGCAGGATATAGAGACATTGAAGAAGAGAACGAGAAAAGAATGGAGTCGAACAATCAGTGTCATATTTCTAATAACTGTCACCCACAGTGGAGGAAGCATTTAATTAATTAATGTTAAAAGATAAAAATATCATAGTTTATATCTTTGTGCACTGGTTGTAAATGTAATGATGCGATGAGTGTGGTATGTTCCAGCAGACTTGAATGGAAAGAAACAACAATCACCAAGTTGACTACACTGAAAGGACAGGTCATACAGTGCAGAAGCATGGCCACTTCATGTATCTTTAATAGTTGTTTCCAACCTACCTTGGGTTTGACTGGAATTCTTGAATAGGGTTAAAAATAATGAAAATATACAGCTATGTTTTTTTTAACTAAAGGAGTTACCTAAAATTATCATTACAGATAGGAAGTAGAAATAGAGATTAGAAATAACAGTTTTGACAATATACCAAAGATATCAATGTATTGTACTGTAACAATATGTACTCAACTCAGTCTGCCCCAGCACAGCACTTCTGTTATTGTAGTTTGTACTGCTAGATTGAAGAGTGAGCCACTGTAGCCTTCAGTCTGCCCTCACAGCCAACATACAATTAACAGGAAGTAGCCTAGCTGTACTCACCACTTCTAACCTCTTTTCATTCTTGAAATTCTTGACATTATCAGCACTACCACCTGCTGCCGATAAGAAACAATGATCACAGTCAAGAAAAAAATGATAAAAATAGAAGCTAAATGAGAGTCAGCGCTATTGTTATTTTGCTGAACTCACAATGTTTCTTAAATTGGTAAGTTGGTGATGTAGCTTATAAAGGTATAAAGCTATGAATGGTCTGGTTGAATGATTTGGTCATGGTGTCAGGGTTGAAAATTTAAATGACATTTGTAATTTGGGTAAAGAAGAGACTTTCACCTCATGAGAATATGAGTTTGTGAACTAACAAAGGACAGTGAACTGAGACCTCTGCAGGTTAGCAGATGTCTCCATTAACAAGCTGTGAAGCTCTGCTATATCACACACAAAGTTATACTAAAGACGTCTGAAACCTTAAGCAGATGGCCGGGGGGCTCTCATGGACTTGCAGGCCTCTTTTTGTGGCAGGCAGCCGAGTTCTCATGGCGTGGTGGCGTGTTGACACAATGGCATGGTGATGGTGTGGTTGAGGCATATAAGAAACAACTTTAACCAAGACCTGTTGTGCATCAGAAGCAATAAAACGCCCATTTCAAGGAACCAACCTGTGTCTGTGTTGTTGTGAAAGGAGCTACAATGACTTTGAGGGAAAGAGGCTGACCTGGCTGTTCCTGTTCTTGTGGTAACTACTGTTCACCTCCTGTTGCTGCTGCACTGCACTGTGTGTAGCTCTGCTACTGTATACAGATGGCTCTTCTTTTTTTTTGTGCTCTGTCTAGCGATCAGTCTTTGGTTGTAACATTACCTTTCTCTACTCAAGCTCTAGGTTATTCAAAATAAAAAGCAGATAGCCTGACTGTTAGCTTAACACATTAATGAGCCGATATCTTAGGAGATAGCCTAGCCTATTAGACAGCAATGGCTTATGTTTCTCCCCGTCTCTCCCTCCTTCTTGTGCTTGGTGTGTCACATGTTTAGTTTTACATGTACCTCCTTTAGTGATAACGGTACCTGTAATAGATGTAGACTTTGTGAATTGGAAGCGCAGCTCCACACTATGGAAACTAACCTGGCTGGTCAGACCCCTGGAGCTAGTGCAGTACGACAGAGAGTAAGTCCAGCCTCATGTTTTTACTGAAAGCTGGTTGAATAAAAATAGTCCAGACTTTTCTGTGGATATGCCCAGCTTCACCACGATTCCAGTAGACATAAATGCAGCAAGTGGTAAGGTGAAAGGGGGAGGACTTGTCCTGTTTGTAAACAAGAGGTGGTGTAACTCTGGGCCCTGTTTTACAAAGCAGGTTTAGTGTTAACACTGAATCAGTTAGTACGGCCCTAACCTGGTCGCTGTGCAGATTTTCAAACCTTGAGTTTCTGAAGGTCTCCTCCCTCCTGCTGTCTGATCTGCAATTGGCTGTTTCATTTCCTCATTCCTACAGATGATATGACAGCGCAAGGAAAGCACAGATACATCCATGATCTACATATTCATTAAAGTTTAACAGAGGGCGATCACATTCACTTGTCAGCAGTGCAGAGATCGTAAGGTGATGGTCGTTTGTGTTTAGAGGCAGATGTTGATTCTACAGTGGTTCAGTCTCTGCTCTCGGACAGCGACATAACCTGAGGAATATGCTGATTTAGGCAAAATGGTCACTTTGCCTCTGGATTCAAACAGATGTCAATGGAAAACAGTAAATGTCATTGTGGTCAGAGTGTGTACTGTAGATATTGTGTTTTGTGCTTTTATTACTTAAACAGATTAACAGTGTATTTATTGAAAGTTTCCCTGCAGGTGAACTGTCCTGCAAGCTGACATGTCTCTGAATATGCACATCACATTGTTAGCCTATTTTAAAAAAGACTCGCCAAAAATAATGAAAATGCACAAATTTTATTCTACGCTGAGTGTAAATCTAAGTGTTTTGTGTGGACAAAAGGACAGAGATCACAGTTCTAATTAATCACTGCAGTGCATAATAATACTTAATTATTCACCCATTTTTTATATTGAGACATGGTCAGTAATTTTAAGTGTTCACACACTCTGATAGCAACGATATTTACCATTTTCCATCAGCATCACTATGAATCCAGAGGAAAAGTGACCACTGTACGACTGTAGACATATGAGCAGTCATCTCTGTCATGATGTGCAGAGTCGCACTGAAGGAAAATTAACTTGTGTTATAGTTTATTTCAAAGTAAGCAAGTGTTGTGATTTAAGTTAGTGTGTTTGGCTAAACGCTGCTGACATGCTCAGCTTTACTAAGAAGCTGTGTTCACCTGCAGATGATTGAAATCATATTGCCTCATCCAGTTGCCTCATGAGTCTGTAGCTCACTGTTACTTTTTGGTGCATCCTGCGTTTTCTTCTTGTCAGAATAAATAAATAATAAAAATGTATAAAAAATGTATATATAAAATAAATAATTATCCACTATGGCAATCCGTGGCAAAGGATGAATGAATGACCAACATTAAATAACTTATTAATACCAATATATTGATTTTTTTTTTTTAACTACACTAAGCTCTTTATTTTTAGGCTTTTAGACAAATGTGCATATAGTCCACAAACAGATACATTTATTTTTGTACATACTTCTACCTTCATTGTATTAACATGGCGGCTCTGCCTTTTGTTTATCCGTTGCCATGGTGAATCGTCGTCTCTTAGCTCAATTTCTCTTTTTCGGACCATTCTCTGTAAACTCTAGAGATGGTTGTGTGTGAAAATCCCAGTAGATGAGCAGTTTATGAAATACTCAGAAACATGGGTTCAAAATCACTTAAATCACCTTTCTTCCCCATTCTGATGCTTGGTTTGAATTTCAGCAGATCATCTTGACCATGTCTACATGTCTTAAGTGCATTGAGCTGCTGCCATGTAATTGGCCTATTAGATATTTGCATTAAGGAGCAGTTGAACAGGTGTACCTAATAAAGTGGCTGGTGAGTATGTCCCCATTATATGTCACTAACTTAGTGTCTTCTCTCTACTGTAGTTTGTGCTTTTTCCTCTCTGTGCTCTTTCTCCCTGCTCCTTTCTGCAGGTGTATCTGCTCCAGAGCTGTACGGCCCTGATGTGCAGTTGACCTCCAACCTGCCCACTTTTTGACTGTGTTGTCCAGTATTTGTGTTGTTTGCTGCACTTTCTCTGTGCTTTTCTTTTTTCTGTTCTCTTTCCACTCACCTCAACCAGTCAAGGCACATGGCCACCCTGAACCCAGTTCTGTCTGTTTTTGTCTTCCAATGGTTTGCTCTCAGGTGATTTGTAAGGTTTTTCTCTGTATAATCTTGACCTTAATTTGTAAAGAGATGATTGTGTATTGTGATTGGAACTATATAAATAAAATTTAATTAAATTAAGTTTGCTTGATGTTAAAACTTTGTTGATGTGGTTCAGACCTAACTGAGGCAGTTCTGACCTTGTTTGGGCAATTCAAAACAGATCTTTAATGCAACTACTGACAGCACAAACTGTACAGAAAAACTTTCAAAATGGAGGTAATTTATGGCTGTGCCTGGACTGAGTGTGCTATCATGTAATTTATCAGCTCATGCAGCATGTGAAGATTGCAAGACAACAAGTGTTATTTTGAGCTGTCTGAGTTTTTGTTTGAATAAGAAAACTTGATGGTGCCATAATACAGTACTGTAAACAATAAGATACACACTTTTTTCAGAGAGCAATAGAGTGTAGCAGTCAGTGAGGGGTACCTTCTGGTACTCTACTGCCCCCTTCTGTTGGTAATTATTTAAAATGAATAAAGGTAAGTAATTTTTTGTTAATTTTTGAATCTCAAAATTACAAATAATTCCTTTAAATTTGAATACAAATAAATATGATTACTAATGTTTAAACAATAGATGACCACTGTGCTATATGAGGTCATAAAACAAGCATTTGTAGGTTGTAGTTGTTTAAGTTTTAAAAAGAGTGACTCAGTCTTCCCAGTGTGAATTTTCACACTGACTCTACAATCCACTTCACACATTCAGAAAAACTGTACACTGACTCCTTCATCACCACTAACAGTGTTGTGGGACTATTTAATCTGCTCAACTTTCACACCCAGCTTTTATTACAGATTTCATCCACATGTTCTGTGTGTGTTTTATTTTACATACTGTAAGGATTTATAAAGTGGAGGCTGGTGGGTTCTGCGGCACTGTGGCATTGCTGCTGTAACAAGGAGAGATCAAAGGAGGGCAAAAATAAATCTGGGTGGTTTAATATAGCAACAGTGCTCCAACTAAAACCCCAACCACACTAAGGACAAATGATGTCATGACAGAGGAGGAGGCAGGAGAGGCAAAGAAGGACAAGTAGGAAAAGAGAACATCAGGGGAAAATTAGACAGCTGCAGAAAGAAGAAATAAGAAAGGTGCAGCTGAAGTGAGCAAATACGTGGGTGGCCCATTTTGCTTGAAGTGTGTAATATTTAGTGACATCTAGCAGTCAAGTGGCAGATTGCAAACAACTGAATACCACCACCCCACTTCACACCCCCCTCTATGGTGGCTGCTTGTTAAAACCGGTGGTTGTTTGTTAGTTCTGGGCTTTTTAGTTAGGGAGATAGTAACGCAATCAAACATAGTAGGAGGCACTAATGCACCTTAATGGAGACAAAAAGAGAAGAAGTCAGTTGAGAGCTATTGTAGAAGCATGGTGTACTCCATGGAGGTGAACTGATATCATTCAAAGGTCAAGAAAACACAACAATTTGTATTTTCGTGTGATTATACACTAATGAAAACATCATTCTCTGTAACTGCTTAATCCTTGACAGGTTTGCTGGAATCTATCCCAGCAGATACTGGGTGACGGCAGTGTACACTCTGGACAGGTCGCCAGTTCAGGGCCGATAGACAACCACTGGCAATACTCCACACATTCTTTATTCCAGTATAAGTACAGATACCTGTATAAAAACAGACTGTGATAAAAGTAGAAATATTGATTCAACTTCTTTAATGCAATTAAGTGAAAAAGTACAGGATCTGAAATGTACTCAAAGTATACAAGTATGCCTTTAAAGGACATTTCTACCAGCTGTTGTGTGCAAAGCTAATTGAACCTTACATCATATTAATACAATGTGAAAATCAATACACTGAAAATAATGAACAAAAAAAAAGAGTGAACATGCCCATAAGCTTTCTTAAACCTACTATAGCTCCCCAACAAATGGAGCAATTCTGAATCCTGTGTTGTTGTGTCACTCTGGTGTTTTAAAATACATTATTTTGGATTCAAATTGATCAAGGTAACCTTTTTTACAAGGTAAAATCACTACCCCTGTGGGAGTCCAGTGGTTCCAAATCAAGTGATATAGTGGCTTCAGTTCCCCCATCACAAAATGAATTAAGTTTGTCAGACAAGTCAGCTGGGCTGATCACCACTGATTAAAGGCTTCGATTGATTTTTTTTTTCTACAAATGTCATGGCATAGAGTGATCCAAAACAGCTGACTCCACTTCATCATTAAGGTCTGAAGGCTTGAGAATATTTAAAACAGGAAGTGGTGTGTTGAAGGATCTTCTGTAATGTTCAGTCCATAGTGAGGAGAGTCGTCCACTGCAGCTGCTTCTCTGGTTGGTTAGAATGTCGTAAAGAGGATGATCTGAATTGTCCAAAATGTCCTCCATCTTATTCATTGTGTATCTCTCCACCACATCCCCTGTGAGTCCAGCTTCTCTCTAAACACTGAGCCAGTTTGCTCTACCAGTGTATCCAGCCATCTTGCATCCTTTTGTTTGATGCTGACTCCCCAGCAGACCACAGCATAGAACAGCACAGTCACCAAGGACTGGTAAAACATGTGCAGCATCTTAGTGCAGATGTCAAAGGACCTGAGCCTCCTTAGGAAAAATAACTGACTCTGCCCCTTTCAATAGAGTACATCTTGTTGTCCAGATGCACACCAAAATATTTATTTGTAGGCTCCACCGTAATGTCAACTCCACGAATGCTGACTGTTTGAAGAGGGGGCTTAGACTTTTGGAAATCCTCCACCAATACTTTGGTCTTGGAGGTGTTCAGTAGGAGGCAGTTTTTATGACTCCAGTCATAGAAGGCTTTGGTCAGATCCCTGTACTCCCCTCCCTGTCCATTCCTGATACACACCACAATAGCAGTGTCATCAGAGTATTTCTGGATATAACAGGACTCAGAGTTGTACTTGAAGTCCACTGTGTACAATGTGAACAGGAAGGGAGCCAAAACAGACTATCTCAGAGACACAGGTCCCCAGCCTGATGAATTGTGCCCTTCTTTTCAGGTAGTCTGTGATCCAGGAAACAAAGGATCCACCCCATCCCTTGGAGCTTGTCTCTCAGTATGGAGGGTTGGACTTTGTAGAATGCACTTGAAAAATCAAAGAACATAATCCTCACATAACCACCAGACATGTAGAGGACAGCCTCATCCACTCCAATGTGTATGCAAACTGCAGGGGGTCCAGCACACATTTGACTTGGGGTCTCAGTAGGTGCAGAAGCAGCCACTCCAGGGTTTTCATGATGTGTGACATTAGGCCATTGGTCTGTAGCCATTTAGCTCAGCTAGATGCTATACTTTGGGTAATACATGATCTTTTCCACAGAGTGTAGACTCATGTTGAAGATCTGGGGCCGGTTGGACCAACTGGTCTTAAGCTAAGTTGGTCATAACTCGGCATTCTAACTCCAATCTAATAGTTATGCCAGTTGTGCCAGCTGGTCTTAAGCCTTCTTTTCACTCAGACTGGGCATAAATCTTACACCTAGTCAGGAGCAGGCGTAAAGTGGGACATTATAGCCTAATTAATTGTGGATGGGTTCCAGGTGGGTGAAATAATATATCATTAATGCTATATCATTTTTTAAAAATCCACGTAATATGTAATAGTGGTGAACTGATCAGAGAAGGACAGAAGCTGAAGCTGCCTTTAACTCACCTACTCTCCTGTTAGCACCAAGCCAGAGTTACACCTCGCAACACACAGATGTACTAAGGCTGGCACCGCTATTAGGAACAGAAGTAATCCACTGGATAGATACCACAATGACGAGCTGATAGGTTTCAATTCTGTCAGAAATCTGTTTGAACTTATTGAAGGGCTTGCAGTTTTTGTTGGACCAACAATGCAATGAGATTTTTAACAACATGTCCTAGCAGCGCAAGCTGATCTAGACATTCACATGAATGTACATTGGTAAGACCGGGTGTAGTCCATTCTAAAGACTAGTCTAAGCTAAGACAGACTTAGGAGTTAAGACCAGGTTTAGTAAAGTAAAATCTCCAACTGGCCCATGGAGACGTTGACACAGTTGGGCAGCACAGTCCTTAAGTAGCTACACCATCTGGGCCAGCTGCTTTCCCAGGACACAGTTTCCCTAGCTCCATCCTCACACCTGCTAATGTGACAGACAATGGATGGTGACCAGGTGTGGGAGGAGCTGTAACTGCTGTGGTGGGCATGCATACTTGTGGAAGAGATGGTGGCAAGTACAGCTTTATGAAGGTGAAGCTGCTGCTGAAGTGGAGTGAGAGTGAGTGGGTGTGGCTATACCAGCTGTAGCAGTGTCAAACCTGTTGAAGAACTGATTGAGTTAATTGGTCCTGTCCACATCACCCACTGTCATCTATATATGCAAAGTATACTTATATGGTATTAAGTCCCTTCCACACCTCTCTGATGCTGTAGTGCTGCAGTTTCCTCTCTTCTTTCTTTTTGTAGTCCATCTTTGCCTGCTTCAGTCTCCTCTTCAACTCACGTTGCACATGTTTGAGTTTTTGTTACCATTTTTAAATGCCCCTTTTTTTGGTTGAGGATTGCTTTAATGTCACTGGGGGTTTGGTATTGGGGAAACAGTGTATAGTCTTATAAGGTAGGTAGGTATAATAGTGTTACTACAGAAGTTGATGTAATCAGTAACACAATCAACCATTCTGTTAATGTCCATGCTGTTCCCTTCTGTTTCAAGCCATATGTTCCAATTGGTGCATTCAAAACAGTCCCTTAGAGACTGTACATTTCCTGACAGTGTGGGTAATTGCAGACTGCCTCAGTACACAGGGTTTATAACAGATCGGCAGAAAAAAGAGGTTGTGATCTGTAAGCCTCACAGCAGATCGAGGGTCTTATTTTCTCTGATAGGACAGTTCACAAATAATGCAATAAATGCATCAGGATGTTGGGTTTGTATCCTGGCAACAGTCGCATGGACGACATTACATCCCACAGAAGCCACCGCTCTGGGTTGATTGTAAACAACAATGGCGATGACATGTGAGAACTCCCTTGGAACATAGTATGGTCTGAGACCAACTGTTAACAGTTCAATGTCCTAACAGTAGATCTTTTCCTTGACAGTAATATGACCAGGGTTACACCCCCTCTAGTTTACAAACAGAACAACTCCTCCTCCTTTCACCTTACCACTTGCTGCTTTTCTTGTCTTCTTGAATCATGGAGAATCAGAGGAGTCTGGAATTATTCACCTAGCTTTCAGTAAAACACATAAGGCTTGACTCACGATAGACTCTCTGGTTTCTCAGTAGTGCCTCCAACTTATCCCTTTTGTTGTGCAGAGAGTTAACATTCCCCATGAGAATGGATGGCAGAAAAGGCTTGTATTTCCATCTCCTAGCCTTTAGCTTAGCACTAGCCCGGCATACACGGTGAGGCTTCCTTAGCGCAGCTGGAATGGGGTGATGAACCCCAGATGTGCTATGTTGCAGGTCCAGGAGGTCCTCCCTTGAGTAAACTCCTCTAATTGCAGTCTTGTCCATCATAAGTTAGATCATTCACATGAAAAATATCCAAAAGTAACACCAAAAAACTATTAAATACACAAACATTTTAATAATTTGACATGGCTGCAGGATTGCCAAACCCATTTTACTTTTTACTTTCCTATTTATATGTAAATGATTATAACTCAAAGAATGCCTGGAGCAACATTTAAATTATACCTAAAAAATTTAAACATGTAAAACCTCTGAAATGATCCTTTAAGTTTCTATCCAAGGTCATGTCCCTGTCTCCCTCTGTCTTCTGTTATCCATTAATACAAACTGGTGTTAGAACATGTGACCTCGCACCACCCCCACATCTCAGGGTCAGAGGTCACAACAGGTCACCATGCCTTATAAACACTCAACATACCACCATAGCACTGAGGCTGGTTGAATGGGATGACTGTCATCCCACAAACCTCACATATCTACACACATATCTGCTCATAGTTTGTGTGTGTCAGTGTGTAAAATGCTACTGTATGGAAATAAAATGATTCCCAGTCTCAAAGTTCACTGAATTCATTTGAGTATTTAACCAGTTGAAACCTCTTAACTCCAGGTTCAGGCTCAAGAAACAGAGGAAGTGTTGTTTTTCTTTCAGTGCATGTAATTATATACGTATTGTAGTGCTTGACAAAGGTTTTGCAACATTTCAATAATTTTCTTACTCATTTGTTGTCAAACTGTCAATCCTCTGCCCATCTTTGCTCCTAAAGGACTAGACCTTTCCTGGATGCTGCTTTTGTACCAAATCATGATTACAATCACCCGTTCACATCACCTGTTTCAAATCACGTTCTTATTTCATTATTTTAACTCATTATTAGCCATTATTAGGTCCTGTTCCTGAATGTGAGGAATGGATGTGTATTTACATATGAGATGAAGTTGACCGGACAAATGTTCATGTTCATACTGTCTACAATTAAATATGAGTACATTTTAATATTGCTGCATTCTTTTTAAATTTGAATTTGTCATGCTGTTACAACTATTCCTTATTTGGGGTTGTAATCAGAAAGGCTGAAAACTCTCACTTTTTGGTTTCCATATTTAATTTGAAAGGACTACATCGTCTTTTGTGAGTTACAAATATTTATTCAACTCTTACAAGAATGCTGGTCAAAAAAATCTTTTTTTTCAGAGGTGCATGTTACAAATTCAGAGAAAGGATTTTATATATACATACCAGTGACAAAGTTTGAGTCACTGAGCTCATAATTTTAGTGGCACAAAAGTTAAACTGTTGAATCAAACAAGAATTTAACGTGAAGTCTAGCACAAAAATAGTTGTACACTTGAACGGATTTGAGCAATTTTATCATTTTAAATTCAGTCAACTCAATTCAGTGATTTACTTCCTTCGTTAGTGAAGGTCAGCTTCAATAATTAACTTAACTGTTCACCTTCAGAGCACAGAAGTAGCAGTAATGATGATATGCTGTATTCAAAACATTTTCACGTGTGTTTATGTAATCAACCTTGACATTTAAAGTTTGTTTTGAGATTAAATATCTACTGTACTTTCAATAAATCAAGATAACAGAAATAATAATTTTAATAAGTAATAATAATTTTCTCCAGAAGCCTTCAGGGAACATGTTTAGAAGCTAAAGGGAAAAGAAAGGCCCTTGAAGAGGGTTCTGCAGATGTGTTTTAAAATTGCAAAACACCTCTTAACATTATAGGATGTTGAGGACATAATATTTTCTACTCCTTGCATTTATGAATCAAAATAGTTAACTCAAACCTCTTGAAAAGAAGTTCAAATTGGCCTTTAAACGACTTCGACATGTCAAAATGTTATCAGCACTCAACAAAGTTGTCTTTGTCATGACTGGACAAACACCTTTTATCTGTGCCAAAGTCGACTTATTCTGCCACTAGGAGGTGACTGTGCATTTAGGCTCGTAAGGAATTTTACTCCTTACTACTTAGTCCCTTCATCATTATCATCATTTACATCCTACACTGGGGCACACTCACCTCCCTCATCCATCATTTTCTATTGCTCTGCCTTTCTACATGTTTTTTGTTTCTTATTTCATTGCAAATTAAACTGAATTGAACACTGGGGCTGGAGTTCTAAATTATTATAGACATTTTCTGAGAATTTTCCCTTAAAGTTATCATAGTAAAGATAATAGTTATTCACAAACCATCTTGACCCTTTAGAGAACTCCTAGGATGAGTTTCGGAAAAGGGGGGGAAATGAAGGGAAGACTGGGCTGGTTTCTTATAGTTAACGAAAATGAAAACTAAGACTAAAACTAAAACTAGCAGTGAAAAAAAAAAATTTTGTTAACTGATACTACAAAAAACTACAATGAAGGCAATTAGGGAAATATAAACTAAAACAACATAGAACTAAAACTACTTATGCATTTGCAAAACTAACCACAAATAACAAAGTACATTTCAAAAGTATAATAATTTTATAGTTTTTTTTAATAGTTTTTTCAAACATTTTCTAGGTTACTTTTAAAGTATGGACTTTAATATTATTCCACTACATAAAATAGGGCTGGGCAATATTGGTAATTATCACAATAGAATATTATTATTATTATTTGGTCATTTTCCCTGGGGATCAGTGGCTATGATTATTGTAATATAATTCAATTATTGCAACCTATTTTACATACAACAATATACATCCTATGTTTACACTGTCAAATAAAACACAAAATGTTTCATTGTTTAATTTTTTTTCTTATTCTGATTTTACTTTTCTTTTTTCTACATTTTGTCATTATTATTGTTTTGAATGTTATACCTCTAGATTTTTTACTCTAGAGTTATATCTGTATTCAAAAATCTGAAGGGTTTGTCATGTTCAGACCAAAAAGAACATTCTAAAAACACAAATAACCTGGTCTGGTAATCACTAAGGACCAAATCAGAGTGCTCTGGCCAAGCACACCTTTGAAAGGGGGGTCAACCCTACCTTCTCATTGAGACAAAAAAATGTGTTTCTTCCTTGCTCCAAGCTGCTTTGACAATTTTTCCTATCACTCCTAAGCTTCAATTCCTTGTGATCAGTTTTAGCTTAAATTAGGAGCTCTCTGAGAGGACTCTCAGAATGTTTACCCCTGGACTTTCAATATCTGCTTCCCATCTCTCTATACCTTTCCACTTATTTTATTTGCTCTTTCCCCTATTGTTAAGATTCATCAGAACTCCAGGATTGTATGTCACTTTCCCCAGTCTCTTTTGTCATGGGTTAGGGTTAGAAAATCATCACAGAAAAGTAAGTCAGGTCTTCCAGGAGATGAGAGGAACTCTCACCTAAATGCTCCCTAAGCTTTTGGATTCAACTGTCCCATTTCTCAAACCTCCCCTCTTGTCGCTGTGAGCTTTTCACCTTTCACCCTTCCTCTAAAACAAACAGGTCATGCTGAAGAGCTGGAGCCACAGTAGCTTAGGGACCAGACGGGTGGAGAAAGATGCTGATGGGAACCAATTTTCCTAAATCAAAAGATCAGACTTTCTGACAGAGGGGAGCTGAGTCGGAGCAGGCTGATGGCTGTGTATGTGTTATATTTATGATAAGTTGTATAAGTTCTAAGTTGCAACATTGTCTCCAAAAGTTCGCACAGCAATGAGGAAGAATTGTTATTGGCAGCTTAGTTGGCTTTTCTTTTATGGTGATGGCTAATTTAATTTACAGAATTAAAAGCAACTCATAAGGTAGTACTGTGCTCCTTGGCTTACAGTAAAAGTGATTATATTTAAAAAATTTTAAAAATAATGGGTAGAAAATCTTAAAGGTTCTATATGGAATATTTGTGTGTGTGTGAAGTTTATGTTGGAGTCTGTTTTATGCTGTAAACGTAATTTCTTAATGTTTTTTAACTCCATTACTAAGCTAACAACTGTCTCTGTTGCTTACATCCATGATAACAGCCATAATACACTGATTCTATGTAAAGGACTCTCTTCAGTTTCTATGCAATCCTGACACTCTCTCCTGAGTTTGTCAATTCCTCAACACTAAGTGATACCCACAAAGTACCCATGAATCTTACATATTGCACCTAAATATGGAATTTAAAAAAAAACAAAACCAAAGAAATCGTATACCTTAGGAGTTAGTTATATCGTAACTAACTTTTTATTCTGTGATTGTGGGAGTTTTGGGGGTTCACCACATAAAGTTACACTGATGTTACAATGCCCTTACAATTGTAAGTGTAACTTTACTACCTTTACCCTGTTCTGAGTCTAAATCTACCCACTGCATGAGTCTGAAAATTGCTACAAAGTCGGAGAGAGGCTGAGACACGGGTGATTATGGGCTGAATGGCAGGTGTGGACATGAGACAGGAGTAGTTCAGGCACATCAGGACGGAGAATCACAGAGACCTATGCAGAACCATATGAGGTTCTGATAGGGTTAGTTTGAGTTTTCTGTACTGGTTTTACCACCTAAGAATGGCCTGCCTAAAAAACTCAATATCTGTTTAAGTGTACACTATGTTTAGAATATTTTCACTATTTTTTCTTTTCATCATACAGTCCTTTTCCACTGTGAACTGAAGCCCTGAAGTGCTCTTAAACCAGTTTCCCAACAAAGAGAACAATTCTGTGTTGCAGTTATTTCGGATTCATACAGAATAACAATTTAACTGATCAAGGCAGCAGTTTTACAGCAGCATATTTTTCGATTTTCATGTGTATTATCACCAGTATTGATGTGTTTCATCACATTTAAGTCATATAATTCAGTTCAAAGATGTGAGCTGCTGGTCTTGCCCAGGATGCTCTTTGAAAAGAGATTTTTAATCTCAATGAGTCCTTTCCTGGTTAAATAAAGGTTATATTAAAAAAATAAATAAAAAAATATGATTTAGTGTTTAATAGCTATCATTCAAACCACCAATTTAATGGTGTTGGCTGTGTTCTCAGATGGCTATAACCTCTCCTGTACTGATCAGCTTTTGTTTGCGTAGAGACACTGACAGGAAATTACCTATGACCTTTATCCCTCTCAGTTTACTGACAGTCAGACTGGCCACAGATAGTGAGAGTAAACGTTCTCCTCCACTACTTCTACAGGTTATTCACCTGGAATGTTTACTTGGTTTATAATACATGTAAACTTTGACCTTTGACCTACTTACTGTTACGTGTGTGTAATTAAAAAAGGATTAAAAATGTAGGCTTGTTCTTCTGTTGAAGTTATAGTGAAGTGAAACTCTGATTTACTGAGGCTTGATTCAGTCTTTAATATACAGTGACTGTGAAAATAAGTTGCAGTAAATCAATATGAGAGTAGCAGTAAAAACCTGTTTATAGGTGAAATGCCTCATTATGTTTTGATTATTTACTGTTTCATAAATTTATTGAAAATGTATTGTCCATTTTGGAAAAATATTTTAAATAAAGCCTTATAACCGGTGAAAGCCCCAGCCTTTCTTTAAAGCCTGCTTGAAATGGACTTTGGCCTGACATGACTGGAAAAAAAATTTACAATGACAGATGAGGGTAAGGAAAAAAGAGCCAGTATGGAGAGGAAAAGCTGAAGAGGGACTGGTAAAAGACGACACCAAGATGCACAGACAGATAGACATGGAGGATAAAGAGCGTGACAGAGATGGATAGAGTTCTGTCAAAGATAACAGATCATCACAGTGACCTGCCTGCCAGTCAGTCTGTCAGCTACATCCACTACTGGCCCTATTACAGCGCTTGACTTCACCCTGACACACACAATGGCTCTTCTGTGTGTGTGTGTGTGTGTGTGTGTGTGTGTGTGTGTGTGTGTGTGTGT
>JAPQRN010000194.1:0-19551 GCA_037367275.1 Coranthus polyacanthus | reverse complement strand
CTCATGGGATGATCCTCATAAACTGGAGGACTCTCAAAGGAAGTGTCTATGATTGTAGTGAACGGCCTGTGACGCCATTTGATTTCTTCCTTTCTGGTTACTGTCATCTCCTCCTGTCCTCCTCTGTCACTACACTGTCTGTCTCCTCTATCTCAATCTCATCTGCCACATAAAGTTCTTCTGGCATGCATGTAACCTCTCCACTGTCCCTTTCTAATAACAAAACAATCACATAACTCATTTTATGTATTCTCACTCTTGAACTCTTATGCATTCCATTTATATCTTGCGTATAAGACATTAAATTGATTAAAAAAAACACATACTAAGAATTAAAAAGACTAAACTTTCTACCTATCTCACTCCTGGTTTCTTCCTCCTCATTTCCCGAATTCAAGGATTCAAGTTCAGATAACTCTCCATTCAGAAGACATTCAAGGAAGTCTTCGACTTTATACTCTACAAGAACATTATGTACAAAATATATATTTAAAATTTTATAATCATGAATAAATAAACTGTGACACCCTAATTTACCTATGAAAAGCTTACAGGTGTTTTGTTTCTTTATATACTGACACTAAACATGTGTGTTGGCTAAACTCGCCCAACTCCTGATGTCCATTGGACTTTGAAAAAATCCTATAAATTAATGATATGATATATCTTCAAAATAACTTCAAATATTATCACTTCTAACAGTTACAATTATACTGACTTCAAATTTGTTGAAGTCATAAATGTATATTTTTGATTGAAAATGGGCACTTACTCTTCCCTCTCTGCAGTCGCTCTGCCATGCTTGTCTGATGTCTGTCACTCTCTCAGAGCAAGCTCAAAGTCATGGCATGATTGTGATTGGATAATCAGGATCCAATCAGTAAATTCCATTGCTGACATTGTTCAATTAGTATTATTATTGGTTTAGAGACAAAAATGTGTCATAACACAGGGTCCGAAGGGGTTAAAGACGTTCTCCCTGTCATCTCCCCTTATCTTGTCTGTATAATAAACTAATCTTTTTCCTCTGTTCCTCTGATTATTTCAAAATGGATTGTTTTTCCCCTACTCAAAAAAACGACCAGTTAATTACAGACCTATTTCTAAGCTTCCCTTCATCTCCAAAATTCTTGAAAAAGTGGTGTCTCACCAGCTCCTCCAACTTGTTGAAGGACAGAGTATGTTTGATAAATTCCAACATGGTTTCTGCTGGAATCATAGCACTGAAACAGCCAAAGTCACAAACAACATTCTTATGCATGCTGACAAAGGGGAATACACTATTTTAATTCCACTTGATTTATCCACTGCTTTTGACACCATTGATCACCATTGATCTTTTTAATTGACATACTTTTAAACTGGGTGGGACTCTCTGGTAATGCGGATAGATTTTTCAATGTTCAAATTAATAAGCATGTGTCTTCCTTTGTTCCCCACCTTTGCAGGGTCCCTCAAGGGTCAATTCTTGGACCTATCCTCTTTCCTTTATATATGCTTTCAATAGGCCATCTACTTAAGACCTCCAATGGTATCTCATACCACTGCTATGCTGATGAAACACAACTTTACTTCTCCATAAATGCCAATAATCTCAATACCCCCACTACCCTTTATGACTCTCTGGCTTCTGTCACTAATGGGATATGACAAAATTTCCTTCATCTCAACTCTGACTAAACTGAGGTACTTGTGAGTGGCCCTGATAGCTTTACTAAGTAGGTGAGTCTCCTCATCGGCCCCTTAGCTAACAACATCAAATCTGTTTCGAAGAACCTTGGTTTTCTCTTTGACCAACACTTACACTTTGATCGTCATATTACTAAACTTGTTCAGTCATGTTTCTTCATCTGAGAAATATTGCAGGACTCATTCTGTCAAGAAAAAACATGGAACTTTTGGTACACACCTTAATCTTTTCACATTACACAGACACAAAAGCCTTGCATGACCTGGCCCCACCATACCTAAACGAGCTACTGAGACCTTATTCTAGCTGCCGTACTCTTCGATCATAGGATAAAGGACTTTTAGTCATTCCACACTCCTATTTTAAATCCAGAGGTGACTGTGCATTTGCAGTTATGGCTCCAAAACTATGGAACAATCCTCCCCTTTTAATCAGATCAGCCATACCAGTTATGTGTATTAAACGGCTGCTAAAAACTCACCTTTACAGGACAACCTTTTTATAATCTCTCTCTCTCGCCTTTCAGTTTTCTGGCTGTCTCTTTTTACGTCCATTACCATGCTTTGGTTTTTGTGTACTTGGTTGTGTTGTTTGTTGTTTGCTTGAAAGCACGAATGTGTGGATTTAAATGTATTATTCATGTATTTTTACCCTGTTTGTGAAGCATTTTGTAACTATGTGTTTAAAAAAGTGCTATATAAATAAAATTATTATTGGTGATTTTCACCAAGGCTGTTTTTGTACTGTGAAGAGAGCAAAAAGCAAATTGAAATTGCTCATAAACGTTGTTGCCAGTCAGATGATTATGAACCTGTGCAGTAACAGTTTTTTCAAGTAATTTAGAAAGAAATGGCAGGTGTGAAATTGGTTGGAAATTATTTAAATTATTGATGTTGGCATCAGGTTTCTTGAGTACAGGAGTTATTGCAGCTGTTTTGAGTGATGGAGGAAGAAGACCTGAAATGAGTGATGAATGTATGATGTCAGATATTGAGGAAGGTAAGTACATTTTACACAGAATTATACAGAGAGGGCAATTGCAGGTGAATATTTTCAAATTTAGCATAAATATGTTACATTAAGCAGTACAAGTGAGGTGCAAGAAAGAAGGGGGTTGTAAAATTCTATTAAAGCTACAAAGCAGATTGACTTAACTGTGGAAAGGGCATCTTTATAGTGCAGTATGTCATTATCATAATATGTCCTTGTGAACAGCAAGTCCAGTTTTCTTAAAGAGGAGTTCCAGGTGACAGCCTTTAGTTTTAAACTGGCATGTATACCACAGGATATGAAACAGTCTGGATTTTCAGACAAACCAGACTATTCAAAAGATTAGTAAGTCTACCATTATAGTGAGAAACCAGTTCATCAGGGGTGACTAAATTTTCTTTGATAGGGAGATTATTAATTTCATCACAAAGAAAAGATAGATCAATATTCTTGATATAACAAAATGAGATGGATTTGTTTTGGATAAAGTTAAGTTGACACTGAAAGAAATTAATGTGTGATCAGAAATCGGTTTATCAGATGGAGTACAATTTAGAGGGGTTACAACAAATCAGCAGAATGTGGTCTTTGTAATGTATGGAAAAATCTATATATTGCTGCAATCCAAAACTGTCAAGACATGATGTAAAGTCCCTTGTAAGACTATTGTTGATATTATCCATATTAATATTAAAATCAACCAGCAATGCTTGGGGACATGGAACAGAGGGAGGTTAAAAAAGCAGACAGTTAATTGAAAAAATAATTCTTGGGCTTGGGTGGATGATAGATAGGGGCTAGTGGGAAATGGACCAGTGATTTTAGGATTATGGATTCAAATGAGACATGGGCAGACACAAGTTACAGAAGATACTTTCTACCTATCATGGTACAGTATTGCAAGTAGCACAGGATTGACAGGTGTAAACAAATATAGGAAAAATAGTTTGATTAAGCTGTGGTCTCCTCCTCA
The DNA here is from genome assembly GCA_037367275.1 of Coranthus polyacanthus. NCBI lineage: Eukaryota > Metazoa > Chordata > Actinopteri > Kurtiformes > Apogonidae > Coranthus > Coranthus polyacanthus. The sequence goes on along the minus strand of JAPQRN010000194.1, from coordinate 15,898 downwards.
TATACCTTACATTTACATTTTATGTATATACACAATGACATATGTATATATGCAGTTTGATAAGCTATATAAAGACAAGCTATAGAAAATTTGGCCCATTGGTTTGTAGACTGCCGTTTTGAAGCCTCAAATTTGGCATTTTGGCTGTCACCATCTTGTTTTTTTGGAAACAGAAGTGCCCATATTTGGATAAGACTGTGGAGCTGGAGAGGAGCAAGGGGTGAAATTCAACTAGTTAATTAACTTACTGAAAACAACCACACCGACAACAATCACACCACCAAGTAATTTTAGCTACCTGATATGTTAACACATACAGTTGTGTTTGATAACAGCAATGTAAATTGTATTTTTAGTTCTTTCTTTCTGCACAGTACATGAATGTACTCCACAGCAATGTAAATTTTGAAATTTATGTTTATGCATGTATATATACACTGTAGGTACATATTATGCAGTTTTCTCAATCTCTGTTTAAAATATAATGCCTGCTTTTTAGCACACAAAAAAACGTTCTTTCTGCCTCTTAAAGTTTTTTCTTCCTGCAGAGTTGATAAGTGCAGCGCAGCTCTGCAGGTCACGGCTGCTGTTCAGTAATCACACACTGCTGCAGCTGTTAAAACATGTCAGCCTGTTCCACCAACAGCGCAGCGGGGCTCACAGACCAAGAGCTGGACAGCAGTGACAGCACTGCTTTTTGCAAGTTTATACAAAACTTGTGGTCTGTAAAAATAAATGTGTAACACAAGCTGTCCAACCGTGGTACAGCATAACTAAACAGTGTTGGGCAAGTTACTTAAAAACTATAATAACCTATTACTCATGAAGAAAAATAATTAGTCTAATTTCTTTACTCAGCTGATCTCCATCCAAAGTGCCTTTAAAAATAGTAAAGCCATAGTCTACAATTTTACATTATTGTTGGTTCTTAATGAGTATCATTTCACACAAGCCTGTCACCATGAAATAGTAGGGGCAAGCAAGCAAGCAATATAAAAAGTATATAAAAAGCATATGTGTAATATAAAAAGCATAGTGGATGAAGACTCTGTAACATCACACATTGGTTTGTTGGTTTTGTGTTGGGCTTTATTTGTTTAATTCTTTGCACTAAAGTGGGACATTTTAACATGGGCGTCTATGGGGATTGACTCACTTTTGGAGCCAGCCTCAAGTGGCCATTAAAGAAACTGTAGTTTTTACACTTCTGTGTTAGCAATATTTTTCGCCACTCAAATTTGACAGACTGAAGGCCAATGGAATGCCTTCTAACCTTTCTAATCCAAAGAAGAAGGAAAAAACAGCTTCAGTGTGGATGATGATTGTTGTACTTGAAACTGGTGCTAGTGACATGGGTATACTGTCCAGTAATGTAATGACATGGCTCATGGTGGCTCTCTAGCCTGTTGAAAAGGAAACCAGTTCTTAGATAAACAGGCACTTGCACCAGCCCAGGACACTAGTACTAGGTTAATGTTGGTGGAAAGAGGCTATTTGACCTTTGTTAATAGAATTTGATTCATTCATTAAAATAAAGTTTGGTAAGTATAGGAAAGCTGTATGATTAATTTATTTGATCTCAGTCAGATGTCAGACTAAGAAAGTCTAGTCGTTTGTGCCTGGGTTCAGACTTGCAATTATCCTGATGGCTGACTGTTGAACTGTGAACTGTGAACTTTCATAGGATCGAACATGCAACATCATTGAGTCTGGCATCTAGTTCGACTTAATACTTTCATGGCTGCCATATATATGTATATAGAGTACAAAGTAATGCTGTCTTTCTCTCAGTCAACACTGAGGACACCGCCATATTGACACCTCACATTAGAAAATGTTCATGGAAATAGCAACTTTTGAAAAAACGTCCAGGTTTTTCGCTCATTTGAGGTGTTTGCCTTTTTTGAAAAAGAGTCAAAGTCTTCCCAGATATTCCATGAAGTGTGAAGACATGTTTGGTAATACAACAGATTTTAGATGGAAAACAGCAGTTGAACGTGTCATGCAAAGCAGTAGTATAATGAGCAGATACTGTGTACTGTACCATAAATATAAATATGAAGTATACCATAGCTGCCAGCAAAAGTGTGTCACCTGCTGGTTCTGCCATGAAGCTGAAAAGACAAGTTAAGCCTCCAACAGCATCATTTAAATGGTGTCAGAAGTAATCAAAGTCAGGAGTTACAGCCAACATCAATCCACCGACTAACTTTGACCAACCGGAAGAGCAGCCTGACTGGAAGCAGCACATTGTGAGGTATAGAATCACCTCACTCCAAACTCAGTTTATGGAAATGGCTGTAATTTGCATTTTCTTTAGTGTGACTTCAGAAGTTTGCTTAAAATTCACTTGACATTTTATGGAAACACAGCCAACATCTGCTCTAGACTATATTGCTCCCACGGTGAACAAAAATCATGTGACAACTTTTCACATTGTCACTGCAAAACAATTCTGAGTGGAGCTCCAAATTTTTCATTCTGTGAGATTGAGTATTGGTTCGGAGAATTCGGTTGGTTCCACTCTGCAACTTCATCACTGAATGTCACTAAATATTACACAATGAACCTTTAAAAAGGGAGATAATGAATGAACTGTACTGGATGAGACTTTTTGAAAATTACCCATACCTCAGTCAATACATTTTTTCATTTACTTAATTTTTGACCACATTTTTCCAACTTTACTACTAAAATTTGTTGAATTAATTTTTTTATATCTAAAAGAAGATTTTATGTGTAAAGTTCTTTTTTATCATGAGTTAAATCAAATTAACAGTGCTAAACTGTCAAACTTATGGCTTTGTTCTCTCATCATAATTAACATCAGAAGCTCAGGTCAGTATTGATGCAGTGTCCGTGTGTCTGTCCTGCTTCTTAGTTTAGTTTCTAATGTCTAATTGGTTAACTGGTGCCTTTGTTAAGAAGCACTGCACCAGCTGCTCCTAACCAGTCTGCTCCTTGTCTTCCTGCCCCTCCCCCACCTGCTCCATGCGGCCCATAGTACACCAGAAACCAAGGGGCCAGTGTGAGTGTGCTGCAACAGATAGTACTATGAAAGAAAGAAAAGTACATTTCATCATGTCCATCATATGTGTAATATGCAAAGACACACTGTAATGCAGATTATGACCTTTTGATTAAGTATATTATGAACTGATAAAATTGCATGTTTTGTTATAAACCTAACGGTGCATTTAAAAAATTAAGTTCACATCCAGTCCGTGTTTATATTTAGGCAATAAAAGCTCTTTGGTTTGGGTTAGAAAGAGATTGTGGTTTGTTTTAAATATTAGTAAACACATTATGAGTCATTTTTTAATCACATCTTTGCAGACTATTTATGTATAAAACTTGGTATCTTTCTCTTTACTGAAACAAGTGCTGGCAGTTCAGTCTATTAAACCTAAAGTTTAATAATGATGATATCAAAAACAGCTGATGAGCTTTTGTAAATGGAGTTGATGAATCTTTTCACAGAACACGTTGCCTGTGATCAATTTACTTTTATGTTTGGGGATAATGTTTATGCCACATTCGAATTTGTACCAAATTCTGTTACTTAATAACATTTTAATATTTTGGTGAAATAAAACATAATGCGGCCAGTTTTTTAAATTAATTGTAACATACAGTTACAATTTATATAGGAACATAATTTCTAACAGAAAGAGTTGAATACCAGCAGTCTGAGGTATAGATGCACCAAAATGTAATTACTTCTAGATATTTGCTCAGTCAATACACCTCTCAAGTGTCAAAAATATGAATATAGTTGAGTTAAGCTCGCCACACACACACAGGTCAGTTACAATTTTCAGTGGAATTTTTTTGAAATCAATAACTTTTGGGTCCTAACTAATCAATGCAGTGTGTGAACAAAGGTATTGGTAACAAAAAAGGTTTAAAAAAATGGGCAAAGAGAACACCTGGGTCAGTCCATGTGAAATTACCGGAAGCATCCCAACTGACCATCTTCAATTTGCTTTCAGTAAAGAAATGAAGATACCAGCTTTATATTTTGTGCATGTATTAATGCAAGACATGCGCTTTCCAGTGATATACTGTAATTGTTTTTATGGTAGCCCTTGTCACACATGAGCAATATGCATTTGAGATATGATTTTTTTTTTTCATTTTTAATGCCTCAAATCAAAAATTTTATTTAATTATTTAAATACTTTGTCACCATAATAATACTACAACAGGAAAAATACATACTAAAATTTGAAAGATCTGATGTGCTTCACTGTGAAGATACACTGGGACAAAATTGCTCTGACAAATTTATTTTTTAAGTTTTCAGCAAGCTGAAATTTGGCAAATATTCAACTGTGGATCTTCTTTTATATACGTTAATGACATGTTGTACCTTAGAACAACTCCTGAAAATGTCATGCATTTATCATGAATAGGTCAAAAGTAATGATTTATTGAACTTAGCATCTTTTTCTGAAGCACTCAGAATTTTTTTTTTCCATCTTTAATGCCTCAAATCAAAAATTGTATTTAATAATTTAAATACTTTGTCACCACAATAGTACTACAACATCAGAAATGAATACCAAAATTTGAACTGGGATTACAACCAGTAATCTAAAGTCTATTAGAAACACACTGCTGTCTTTGACTTATCTGTATCTTTGGATACATCTGATGGGCATTCTTTGACCTCAGTCTAAAATATGATTTATTCTCTATAATTTCTTTGAGGGCAGATCAGTTCAGCTGACCGCAAAGTTGAGGTTTGTAGCTTCACACTTTTATGTAACTTTAACGTGGTACTCAAGTGCTGTCTTGGCACTTTCTACTGAAAATTAAACAACAGCAGTATTATGACAACTATAACGTTTAGTTGTAAGTTTTCTTTCTCTGAGTAAGAACAGAGCTGGAAACACCCCTCAGTAACCCAGTACAGTTCAAAAGCACCACAAACAGCTGACACTAAAAATATATCAGCACAAACAGTGACTATAAATCTGCTCCTCTCTAAAACATTAAATGTTAAATTTCAAGACAAACCAAGTAAACTTGTCTACATATTAGTGGGCAGACAAGTTTGATAAAGCATGATCCAATGTTAGAAGCTCGGTCTGGGTATCCTCAATCACAAAAAAAAAGCAACACATGAAGAAGTCAATAAATAACTTCCAAGTCAGACAAATTAAATATCAAATTCAATTTCAGCCCATGGTCCATTTTTTTCCATTTTGTTGTTTGGATTTGAGCATTAAGTCAAAAGTACGAAAAACATTTGTTTTTTTTTGTTTTTTGGTATCCAATTATTAAAGAAATAATGAAATAATAAACCGTTTTTTAATTTTTCAGTTTTTGATTCTTAATTGAATATGCAAAGAACGAATGATACACAGATTATTCCCCAAGGTCCATTTTTTCATTTTCTAGTTTTGATTTGAGCATAAAGTCAAAAGAACAAAAAAGAAACTGTTATTTGTTTTTTGGTATTAGATCATTAAACAAATAATTAAATAAAGTGTTTTTTTCACTTTTAAATTTTTGATTCTTGATTGAATATGGAAAGAAGGAATGATACACTATCATTATCATTGGTTTTTAAAATTAATTTGTCATTTCTCATTTGGAACAGAGAGTCAGAGAGTGAACAGACAGAAAATGGAAGAGAAGTGTAAATCTCTTTTTGTTGGGGAACTCTAGTAGGTTTAAGAGGCTTCCCCATGGGAAAGGACTTTATGACAGCAAGAAAAAGCAGCAAAATATTCTTTCAGAACCTCATATGGTTCTGCATATGTGTCTAGTGATTCCCTGTCATACAGATGAACCTGAACTACTCCTGTCTCACACATCCAAACCTGCACATTCAGCCACTAATCACCAGACTCTCAGCCTCTTTGTAGTAATTTTCAGAATCATGTGGTATAGAGTTCAGTCGATTTCCAGTTTGGCCGGTCCGCTCCAGTGTAGGACATTAAACTGATTTGATTTATTCAAACCATTGTGTCAAATTTAAAAGTGCCCTACATCAGAACTTGATGCCGATGGCGTCATGTTGCTAAATCCAACTAGTTTTGCACTATAACAACATGACATTTGTTATAAACAGAATAACAGAGCCACTAGTGTCTGATGAACCGTAAGTGATTTACTGCCAAGCTGAAACCAGCAACAGGAAGAAGAATCTCATTTCAGCAGAGGGAGGGGGAAGATGTACATAATGCATGTTGTGTTTGTTTACTAGAAAGTTCATGTGCTTTTTGGAATGACACAAGAGATTAAAACTGCACCAATATGGCAAAGTGGACGATTAGAAGCTGACGAAAGAGATGAGTTGAAAATGATGATGCAACATGTAAACACTGCAAGAAAATAGTCATGGCAAACCTGATTACCGTATATATTTAGTCTAGCACAGCCAGCCCTATCTCAACAGCACTGAAGAAGGTGCTGCTTCACTCCTGTTTCTTCCTCTCATTATTTAGTGTTTAATGGTGGTTGGCAAACCAACTTAGAGGTGCATTACTGCCACCACGAGGACTGGAGTCACTACATGCTCAGTTATGGGCTTTTGTAGCCTCGTTTCTGCTCTGCGCCACCTAGTGGTAAAAATTCCACATACCAGTTCTGTCTGGTGTTCAGCTTCATATCAAACCGGTTTGAAAAACTTTACACCAGCCCAACCCTAATGCAGTGGGTGGAGTTAGATTCAGAATGAGGGTAAAGTTTCTCTTCAAATAAAGGTTAAATCAATTAATCTTCAAAATTAGTACAAAACTGTAATATTTGTTGTAATCTGTAATGTCAAAATGTCGAAAATATCGATTTTAAATCTTTCTGATAAATTGAAGGATGAAATGTTCCTTTATGGGTTGTGTTTAACATTCGCCTCCTACTTAAGATGATACTGTACCAATGATACTGTTATGTTCATGTCAAATAAATATATCTAACCTAATCATATTTACTATGTAGCCCACTTCAAACAAAGTAAGGTTTGGAATATAGTGCTTTTATTTATAGTGGAATATTTTAAGTGTGTATTAGTAATTTTGCTGAAGTAAATTATTTGAATACTTCTTCCACCACTGCTGTCATTGCTATTACATCAAACAATAACATACCCTTGTAGCCTATTGTCGCAAATTTGAGTCAAACCTCTGAATGCAGACGTGTGTATGTGACGCGTATGTATCCTACTAATGCCGGTTAATACATTTTCTGCACATCCCAAGGAACATATTGGAAGCACTTTGCCGCAGTATTAGGCTATACTGTGATGATGGAACAGCAATGATTGTTATTGTTACGTTGTTATTCAATTTCAAAGCCCTATTTCAGCAATAGCAACATCAATAAAATAATCTACATGCCTGAGACAGGAAAATTTGTTTAGTTGATACTATGACCAATTATGCTTAATGTTGCTTATTTGCATCCTAAATTTCAATTTACATCTATTGTATGTGCTATATTCAAATTAAAAATCTTCACTTAATTTAGCATCTGTTTGACAGCAAAAACATAAATAATTTTCTTTATATTATTGTAAATAAATTCAGGCAGTAAGAGGATATTAGTATTACTGATATTGTATTACTATTTTAATAATAATAGACCTTCTGTATTCTTCATTCCTTCTGTCTCTCTTATTTTGATCAGAGGCTGTTTTACAATGATTGACAGTTCTAATAATAGCTGATTTTTTGTCAATATCATGTATTCAAATAAAACATTTTACTGATTTTTTGTGCCTCTTGTATTGGCCTCTGCTCCTCGTCTCCATCCCTTTAGGTTGGCAAGTTTGCATGCACCGCACAAATTGCACTCCTTAGAGTAAAAATCCCCCAATCATGTTTCAAAAAGCAAACATGGCCTGACAATATGTTTCTGAGCAGGATGGCTTGTCAAGTCATCTCCCTCAAGTCAAGGTCAAGTCAAGTCATTTATCGGTGTTAGTCAAGTAAGTCTCAAGTCCTAAAAATTGCAACTCGAGTTTGACTTAAGACAAGTCATGTGACTCAAGCCCCCACCACTGAGTGAAAGCTAAATGAATGTAGCAGCAAAGCAACACCTCTGCCATGTTGGACTGAAAACTGTTTGTAAAAAAGCACCACTTTCACCTCTTTGCTTCAATACCCTACCCAAAAAGCCGTATCTAAATCCATGCTTCTCATCATTGTTTGTTTTTTACTCTCAAGTTACTCTCAAGCTACTTCTCTTAACATATATTTCAGTTGTTCCTAATAAGATGCAGCACAAATAATTTGTTTTAGACAAGCAGCAACCTCTGCAGCTGAAAAGCAAAGCCAATGCAGAAGTGTCAAAATCTGTAGTAACTTGAATCATAGACCCCCATGATGACATGGCCAACTTTACAGCAGAATAAACATGTTTAACACCTGGTACAAAAACTGGTTTTGGTCGTTATAGTTCATTTCCCTCTGTAGCAACTGTATGGGGGGAGAATTTTTATATTACTCACCCATTTAGATTATCCAAAACCAAAACCTATGCATAATTAAAGGGGTGGCCGCTGTGATTGACAGGTGAGTGCTGTGAGTGTCCGCCATGCTGTGTGGGCTTTGATTGACAGCTAGTGTTAGCTTGACTGCTATGGAGTTAAACTCTGGAAAATACTTTGATATATTCAAAATAAAATTAAGAGCAGGAAAAGTTTTTTCAATTTAAATATAATTTTGATTCAATTCTGAAAATATTTTGAATACCATTCATATTTCCATCATCAATTTGTTTTGAAGTCACTTGAGCTGGATGTGATTTCAGTGTCAATACTGTCACTTATATTATCAGACTCAGTATGAACAGGTCTGATATGAAAAAGGAATGTGAATACCCAATCTGAAATTATGTGTGTGAAGCAATAACTGCCTTAATTTCTGAGAAAATCACAAGAATGTAAAAAAAAGCCCTATATCCGCAATGGTGTAAAATGTTCAGGTCAAGTCAGTTGAATTACAGGTACGGACAGACAGATATACAGACAGCCAGACCTGATTGCAACAGGAGGAAAATAAAATAAATAAAATACATCTGAAAAAAAAAAAAGTTAACAGACAATTTTGATATGTAGTTTAGGCTACTCCGGGTTTAACGTGGCCCAGTCAGGCCAGGATAATGCTGCAGGATCAGTCAAACAAGATTACTCCCAACTGTTCCACCAAATGCCTGGACAATAAGCCGACAAGTGCTCTACATTTAGCCTACTGCAGCTAGACCCACTTATCACTGGAACACAAGTAATACAATTTAAAAAATGAAGACGAAAAAGGAACAAAGAATAAATTAGCTTCTGCACTTCGTAGTATAGCACGGTGCGTCCTAATAAACCAGGAGACCATATGGTCTAAAAGGTTAAAAGACACTAACACACTCACCTGTAGCTACGTCGGGGACAACCCACAACTTTAGAGACGATTTCCTGTCAGAGCCTATATCGGATTTCAAATTACCATAACATAATTTAATGTAGTCATTTTGCGCGCAAAATAACCACAGACAAGTAATTTAGTTTTTAATACTTAACCCTAGAGAAAGCTTGAGTGTTTGTCTGGGGGTAAGATTTAGTTTGATTTTCAGCCGTGAAATTATTTTAGGTTACGTCTTAATTTTGCTGTTATGTTGAAGGAATAGTGACTGCAGATCCGTTGACGCTCCTGCGCTCTTGAACTTCACATAATTACTGTTAAAAGTTGAAATAGTAGACTCACCTCATGTTTTAAATTGCCGATCTGGGCCGTATAGCAGAACTAATCTCTGCAGCGCAGTTCGGTGCAGCTCCCTCTGTTCTTCGTTGTGCTCCTCCTGCTGAAAATATTTCTCTCTAGCAGAATTTACCGTGCGGCTCAAGTCTGGGAAAGCAGGCTACAAATAACAACACCTCAGCTTGCCCTTTCAGTAACTAAACCAACTTCTTCCCATGCTGCTAGGCTTCCTGAGCAGGACTCTGCCAACAGCGTGTGCAGGCGAACAGTCATCTGAAACCTCCAGCGTGGTTTCATCAATACCTCCTCTCCTCCGGCTTATTCCCCTTCTTCCCCCCCAGGCGGACAGTTCAGAACTTCAGTCTAACTCCCCCTCTTGTGCCTCAACTACAATTTATGTCTGCCTCAGTTGTAGAAATGTCAGCAGTAACCGACGTTAAATGTTCTCTCCAATCTTAGGAGTTTATGGACATAAATAGGGTAAAATTGGGGTGAGACGCCCCCAGATCCCCAATTTGTTTTACATAAAATATAAGAAGCACTAAAATCCAATAAAAAGGTTTAGGTGGGTAGATATAGACAGTGCAGGCAGTGCGGCTGCACTGGGGCTGGTGGGATGGGGGGCCCATAGAGATAGCAGATACCCTTGAGTGGAGAATGAGCCCTTGTGAAACATTTAGTTTGCCAACTGTGAAACACACCTATGTTCAAAGATCTTACAACATGTATTAAGCAATTAAAAATATTGCCATATTTATCCCCTTGAAAGGAATCATCTCTGTCATGTTATTTTCTTTTCCATTCACAGTAGTCTGCACTGGGGCCCATCATAACTACCTTACACCACTGAAAAGGTGTGTCTTTTTTGTCCAGTACAGTACTTACAAGTCAGCATAGATTTGGTCTTACTGGGTTACATGACGTGGGAGGTGTTAAATAATGAGTTTTACATAAAAATATTACAAATTCAATTTCCAGAAACGTTGGACCATTTATAAAATACAACAAAAAATCAGTGATTTTTTTTTCTAAATGATAATTCATTAAGAATCATAGAATCCAATAGAGGATTACATACAGAGATAAAGTTATTCTGTTTTATATTGAGAAATGCTGTAACAAGTCATATATAAACAGTATATACATATATAGTAAGTGGTGTACCTGTAATAGTATGAACAATCAACAAGAGTGTTGCATATGTAGCCAATATGTAGCCTGTTTTTTGTGAATATATCTCATCTTTTAGGCAATCTCTCTTGAGATACCTGTAAGAAGTGTTAAACAGATTAACTTCACAACAACTTCCGTGGTGAAGTTTATGCATATACATTTCAGATTTCAGTTGCTGTTCAAACATATTTTGAGATAAATTGCAGAATAAGGGAGAAGTCAGTCCATGGTCTTAAGTTGCATCTAATATTACATTTAATTCACAGCCCTTGCAGACTCGACATGATGAACATAAACATGTCACTGACTTCCATGAGGGCTCTGTCCACAGGTTTGGAAAATGAGGGGATTCAGGGGATTCAGCTTCAGTTAAATTGAGTGAAGCATGTATGAGGTGAATGAAAAATCATTGTCATCAGAGCTTCCCAGGAGGCAAAAAAATGTCAATGTTTCAACAGATTCATGAAACCACAGGAGCTACATGATTTCGATATTATAGGCTACATACCCTACATTGCCTATATCATTCAATAGATCAAGTGCATACATACTTTTATGCATACTAATATAAGCTGCAAGACATTAAACACTGCTTTATTCTTACTTCAAAATATTCGTCATCCTGTATGATAGCCTAAAGAGAGATTCCATTATTCATTGATCAGTGTAGGGGGACTGTCCTGACAACCTGACAACTTCTTAATGTACACAATGACCCACTGTTATTAAACAGGTTCACTTGTACAAGGACAACAAAAATGCACTTATTTCATTCTGAGTTGACAGTGACAGTGAACCCACAATGTGTAATATGTGAATGACAGCAGGACGGGATAGGGGGGGCAAAAAATTAAGGGTTTGTCAAAGCAAACTTGTCAGTTAGCAGGGTAGCTTCACGCAGTAAGCCACAGTAATTGACTCAGAATTAAAGTTATCTCTGTGTCTGGAAATATAAATATGAATGAGTTTCAATCACTAGGGTTAACCAGCTCCGAATTAGCACTAAACCTGCTTTCTGGAATACCCCCTCCTGGATAACGGTCTTTCAATTTGAAACAGTATTTCTTCATACTGTAGTGCTTCTGTGTATTTGCCAAATTTCTGCTCTCAGATTTGTGCTCTGAAATGATCCTGTCAAAAGTCTCTTTCGAGTAGTCACTGTCCTGCAATTGTCTTGCCCAGGCCTTATTATTTAAATAATATTTTAACCAAATTTTAAATCTTTTTTTTATATTAACACATGTGGGCTGACAATCACACCTATAAATAAAAGTACTTAAGCTAATAGGCTACATGCTATAGTAGTTATAAACTCCACAAACTACAAACCTCATATCCAGAAAAATTGGGACATTTTCTAAAATGCAAAAACATCTTAAATCTAGAGGTACCTGGTGGCTCACCTGGTAGAGCATGCATCACATAGGCCTTACGGCACTGACCTGGGTTCAGTTCTGGGCCCTTTGCTGCATGCCATCCCTCTCTACTGTGTCTGTAATGGATGCACAAAAAATGTATTTAAAAAACACACAAAAAAAAAAATGTGCTTGAACCTTTGTTTTACTGACGAAATAATGCAGCAATGCAAGAGAAACTGTTATGCTACAGTTATGAATATAGCACATTGGCTCAGGAGGCTTACGGAAAACCATTGTCACTTAATACAGTCGGCAACCTGGAACTGTGTTATGCAAGAAGGATGCGCTATATCAATTCAGTGCAGAAAGAGCACTGAGTTCTCTGGGCCCAAGGTCACCTCAGATGGAAATGTGTTCTGTAGTCAAATGAGTCCAGGATTCAGCTTGTTTTCAGGAAAAACAGATGTCAGGTTCCATGGCCTATGTCTAGAGACCACAACATGGCTGACTTGCATATGTGTGAAGTCATACTGTATATATGGCATATATTGGAATTTTGACATATGTGCTGCTAACAAGTCAACATCTTTACAATGTGAGGCCCTATTCTGCATGAGTTCCAACAGTGTGGCTTCATAATCACAGACTGTGCTTGGCTGTCCTGCCTGCAGTCCACATCTGTCTGCTTGAAAATGTATGGACATCATGAAGAGGAGAATCAGACAACAGCTACCATGGACTGTAGTGCAGCTGTTAACAGCATGAGTGGACAAATGTTTAACAATTAGTGTCCTCAGTTCACAAACTATTAAAAAGTGAAATAAAAAGGAAAGACAATGCAACACAGTGGTAACCATGTCTCTGTCCCAACTTTTTTGAGTTTGTTGCATGCATCAAAACCTAAATTTGTTCATATTTACAAATAAACAATTAAGTCAGTGGAAACATTGAAAATCTTTCCCTTGTACATTTGTCAGTTAAATAAAGGTTCAAGCAAATCAACACATCACACATTTGAGTTTTTACTGAATTTTAGAAAATGTCTCAACTTTTCTGGAAATTGAGTTTTGTCTAGTTTAGCGTTTTTGTTTTAGGTTTGTGTTATGTTATGTCATAAGCTCAAACAGTAACAATAACATTTCAAAGACAAGCGGCACCAGCTATCACTACTGTATCCCACCGTGTACAGCTACATTCAGCTCTGTTTTCAGTTTTCACATTTCCCAAAGACAAAAAACTGCAGAGGTGGGGAATTATATAGTAATGACGTGCCTTGAAGAATGACACCAAGTCCCACTAGCTCCATAAACATGAACTTTGTATCTGTGTCTGTAGTGTGTGTTTAAGGTTGATCTGTTTTTATTTTTCAGTTATGAGGGTACATTAATTAACAGTTAATTAATAGTTAACTAATGTGTCTAGTAATGATTTACTAATGGTGCTCATGTTATCTAAGTGCTAAATGTTCACACTGCTACCAGTGAACAGAGCTCTAGGCTGGGTCTGCCCCTGACCACTCCCCCCAATTAGGTGTGGCCTAATTAAGTTTCTGCCACCCTGAGCTCATTCTCTTTCTTGCTCTGGAATGCTGGTGGTGAGTAGGCTGACCCTGCAACATGTGTTTCAAATAGCCTGATTCTAGATGACTGATTCTAGCTCTCTTGCTTTTATAGACATCCTGTTTCTGTTTTGCCCTCTTTCAGCATTTAGCCTTTTGCCCTGTTTTAGCTATTAGCCTCTGTTTTTAGGTGGTTTGGTTCTGTGTTGTCTGCCTTTTACAAATAGCCCCTGCTGATTCTCGCATTTTTGCTTAGGTTGCAAATTACTTACATTTAGATTTTACTGCTCAAGATTATTCTAGGCCTTTTTTTATTATATCTGTTAATAAAAATATTCTGTTAGGAGTATACTGTTCCACATATTTAGTTGTGCTTATTAATCTGTTTTTGTTTCCCTTAGAAGTCCAGCCTCAGTTCCTTTATTAAAGTGTATTTTCTTTTCGTATCATTCACAATAAATTGTTTTTGACTTAATTTATACTAGTCTCTGTCCCTTAGAAATTAACCTGTGTGCCTTCCCATTCAATGATTACTGTTAAAAAATGTACTTTTTCTGGGGCTTTGATCCCCAGGTGGCATTGTCGGTTTCCTTCCTCCCCTTTCATAGTGTACAACCCACATTTGGTATTAATTAATACATATTTAATAGCTTAAAGATGCCATTAATACTAGGCACACTAGTATACTTTTTATTGTTCGTTAATGCTTGTAACTGTATTAACTAATGGTAATTCTTGCATCCTTATTGCAAACTGCAACATAACGCACCCACAATTAACCATTCCCTTCCAGATGAGTTAAAGACACCTCACCACAGATGCCAAGCTAGTGCTAAACTAAAGGCTAGTCGATGGAGGTGTAAGCTTTTTCTGACACCAATCCACATGAGGAATGTCATCTCTCTGCTTAACAAAAGTGAAGAGCTTGAAGCACTTGTGAAGAACCAGAAAATAAACTGATTTCAGTCTTGTGTTTTACTGAGACCTGGTTAAACAACATCCCTGAGTCCTGTGGATTTATCCAGCTTCTCAATGGTACGAGTGGACGGATGTAGAAACAACACAGGTGGAAGACTTGTGTTTGTGAATAAGTGATGATGTAACACCCAGTCATATGACAGTGAAGGAAAAGATCTGCCATGATATTGAACTTTTAGTAGTTGGTCTCAGACCTTATAATGTACCAAGGGAGTTCTCTCACATTGTTTCCCTTATTTCCGATAAGACACATCAGAGTCAACGATCTATACTGAATGACACACTTGTATTTGGCAGTGACTTTGCTCTAGTGATGTTCTGGAACATCTGTCTAAGCCGTCCCTGAGATCATATATATGAATAATTTTTGATTAGACTGGGGCAGGGACGAGATTTCTTTTTTTTCTGGAACCCCCCACCCCCAGTGCGTGCTCACTGAAGAGTTCAAACTTGGACTCGTCCATCCAGAGTACCTTCTTCCAGTCACCAATAGTCCAGTGTTTGTCCTCCCTGGCAAATCTGAGGCATTTCTGGATGTTTGTAGGCCTCAATAATGGCTTTTTAGCAGCTATTCTTCCCTTTAAGCCAGGGGTCTCAGACCTGTGGCCGCAAATGGCCCGTGGGACGTTATTTTGTGGCCTTGACATCAAAGTTTAGTGTTAGTGCAGCCCACGGGTTTTTCTCACACACACCTTTTTGCCGAGTCATTGTGTGAGTCATTGCCCTAGGCGTCCCAAAGGCATGCGGAACAGATGTCCAAGCCACCTCAGCTGGTTCCTCTCGACGTGGAGAAGTAGCGGCTGTACTCCGAGCTCCTCCCTGGTGGCTGAGCTCCTCACCTGATCTTGTAGGGTGCACCCAGCCACCCTATGGAGGAAGCTCATTTCGGCCGCTTGTATCCGGGATCTCGTTCTTTCGGTCATGACCCAAAGCTTATGACCATAGGTGAGAGTAGGAACGTAGATTGAATGGTAAATCGAGAGCCTCACCTTCCGGCTTAGCTCCTTCTTCACCACGACGGACTGATACAGCGACCGCATAACTGCAGACGCTGGTCCGATCCGCCTGTCAATCTCCCGTTCCGTCCTCCCCTCACTCGTGAACAAGACCCCGAGATACCTAAACTCCTCCAC
>JAPQRN010000193.1:0-19555 GCA_037367275.1 Coranthus polyacanthus | reverse complement strand
GTTGTTCAGTTCCTCATGTACTGATGAATTACTTTGAGTTCGATGTTCAGTGACTCAGATTTATTTATTTAGGTATTTATTACTTTGACTTGAAGAAGCTGCAATCAAAACTTTTATGTTTTTCATTTCATTACCTTACCTTTTTTGGAATAGGGTAGAATTGTAGAGAAAACTACAGTACAGCTGTTATGCTCCAATAAGGAGAGTTCATGTTCATATATTATACCGGGGTGGCTGCAGTTGGAAGAGCATTAATTCCAATCTAAAGTGTCTAAATGTCTTTGAGTGATGTATTGGATCCTGTGGACAAAAATGTCATGCCGTCAGTGGTGCATGTTCATTTTAAAATGTAATCTTCTGTTTTGAAAGTTCAGCTTAATTATCTTTCAGCACAGGAAGTCTTAGTTTTACTTCAGGTCAGATGGAGGAAAATGCTTGCACTACAGTATCCCCAGACCTCCTGAATACAAATCGTTCACCTTAATGTACTATAGCTGTAGACTGTATATAATTAGCCAAGTATAATCCAGCAACTGCAAGTGTCGTTTCCCTACAACGTGATTATGGATAAACCGATTATTGGGTCCGATATTCACATCTTCACAACTTCTTCTTCAACTGTCAGTGTCAGTATTATTTTTTTCTCAGATATCCAATAACATGCAAGAATTTAAAGATGCACTACAGTGAAATAAAAACAGAACATTTATTTATTTAACCCTTGCGTTGTCTTTACTTTTGAGATCCTCTGGTCGACCTCGGGTCTTCAACGGGTCGTACTGAGGTGTTAGATTGTGTATGTGATGTAGACGTATTGATCTCTTTGATGTGCAGGTGTGAGGCGTATAGTGTGAGAAGATGTTTGATGTTTACAATGTTATGGAATAACATTGTAAACAAGGGCTTTGAAGGTGGTCACATGACAGAGGGGAAAGAGTGACATCAAACAGTTCTCGGTGTTTAGATTATAACAATGTATCATTATTTGTGTGTTTGTGTGTTTATGTATGTGTATGTGTGGGGACATGTTTCTGTGTGTCCCTGTGTATGCAGGTCAAACTGACCCGGAGGTCCCCATATGAAGGATGTAAATGTGTGGGGTGTTGTAGCATGTGTGCTCAAATTTTTTAGTTTTTATTTTTTGTACATGTTTATCAGAATATGAGCTAAGGCCATAGAGTTTCAGGTAGAAAAATGTATACTTGTACCATTTTTCTTTTTGTTTCTTTTTTGCCAATTTGACCCAAATACCAAACAAGGGTTAATCCCTCCAGTTTGATGTGAAAACCGAGAGTAAATATTGTTGAAATATTACATTGGTTATTGAATTGTACTTTATTTATTCGATTTAACAGTCAACTGAAACACAGTCAATGATTCTTTATGATTGAGTTATTCTAAAATCTGACACCAACATTTACATTTTTAGCGATCGGTCCCAAATATCGGTTTACGGTCTCAGTGATTACTAATAATTAGAGGTTTTACTGAGTGGATTTGTAAAGGCTGATATAATAACTATTGCAGCAGGAGAAGCTGATATCGTCCTTGCCCCTTCCCCAAAAATGTAGACGCTGAAAACGCATTATGTATGTCTTTCAGTTTATTAGATAGTGGATAACTGAACATGAACACATAAGTCAAGTAATCAATCAATAAATTAGGAACTGAAGATCAAACTAACCATAAAAAGCTAAATGGGACCTATTTTTGAGCTTTTATTTTCCCTCAAAGTCTGTATTTCCAGTTCAGATTCTAAATATTAGCCATCGGCCGCTATCGGCACCAACTTCTGCCGATACCAATAGTTTTAAAATATCCTATCGGCACAGATTAATCAACCTAACCAAGGATTTGGTCTGTCTCTACTATTAATCAGTATTGGCCTTGAAAAACTCACGTATAGGTCGATCCCTACATGCGACATCAATGTTCAATTTATGAATCACACTTTATATAATTTGAACTGATTGAAAACGTACACTTAGTTTGCTGTTAATTTAAGTGCATTTCAAATGGAAAACAGTGTTGAGGTCTTGTGAAAAGTACAAATAAACAGACCATACATGCGGTAAATAAACCAGGTTTGTAGTTTGTGTAAAGTATGACACAGAAGGATATTTCAGCCCGACTTAAGACGGCTTCGACACCAACTCCTCAGCATTTGCCAGTGTC
Source organism: Coranthus polyacanthus (assembly GCA_037367275.1). Taxonomy (NCBI): domain Eukaryota; kingdom Metazoa; phylum Chordata; class Actinopteri; order Kurtiformes; family Apogonidae; genus Coranthus; species Coranthus polyacanthus. Next base: position 17,380 of record JAPQRN010000193.1, on the reverse strand, counting down.
CTGTTGAGGCAGTGATTCACTGGGGAGGAGGGCAGCACATCCACTGTGTTTCCACTGTGACTGTTCACTGCTCACTCGCTGTTTGCACTGACCTTCGTTATTATAAATCGCATCATATCGTAAACCTGAAAAAGGTTCACACTTCAGAAAGGGGGTTACCCTGGGTATAACCCCCTACTTTTAGGTGCTAGTACCATCTGTGCTTGGAGGTGTGCGAGCTGTTTAAAGACATGTTTTTGAGATTCTTTGTACAAAGAAATGAAACTACTTTATTGTAGTCTTACAGCAGCTGACAGGTGTGGTTACACACAGTACAAGGCAAAGTAAAACTCCTCTAAATGCACTAAAGTATGGTATCAAGTGATGTAACAGAAGACATGTTAGTTGAGAAATCTTTGAAGAAAAACAATTTTTGTCAGTTTGATGAACAGCTGGTGAGTTTTTTCTAAATGACACATGACAGCCACAGGTGTTGGTCGGTGTTTTACAGAAGATCTGAACTGAACTCAGCCCTGACTTTCTGTTTCGAGAAAATGACTTTCAATATTTCTCTGTGTTTCAGGGCTCTCTGCATCCCCAGTGTCTTCCTTTCCTCTGCTGCCTCTGAAGCCATGGACTAGAGCTGCGTCTGGTCCTGACAGTCCCGTGGTCATCAGATGGCTTCTCACCAACCCTCAGCGAAAATACAGAAAGTAGGTTTGATATTTAACAGGAGAAACAGCAGTATTTTAAGGATAAAGTTTAGAGATGCAGAGTCTGACCTGATCGTTCAAAACTACAATTGACAGTTATAGACAAACACTCTCACGAATCTGAACGGAAAGTGCTGCAGGTTACTGGGCAGAGCTTTTTGTGCCAATACAATTTGACAGTGTTGATTCAGTTTCAACTTTTCGCTCTTGTTTTAAGTAATGTTTAATTAAAACAAACTACCATGTCTTGGGAGAATATTTAACCTCTTAAAAAAAAATGTAACTCCATGTTATTGACAAATGTTTAAAGATTTGGATTAGGATGAAATGTGGCTGGACTTAAGTGTTAGACACACTTCTCAATTCCCTGTTTTTCACCTCCTCGACTCCTTGATCCTTTATTGTGACCCGCAAATCGATCGCGGCGCTCCATCTTGAAGGATGTCTCAATTCCCTAAAATGCACATCGAGGACTGAGGATTGAGAACCGAGGAGGCTGGCTGGAGGAGCTATAGTTGTGTGGAAGTCTAGACGATCGGACCTGTGACGTGTAAAAGGAGGGTTATACAAACCACAACAAGAGGATAACTTTAAAAATGAAAGTTTTCCTCAATCTAAAGTTGTATTAGTTACTTAAAAAGGGTGTTACATTTTTCAAAAAGTATGACATGAGCTGCATACAGGATGTGTGACAAATATGTACTATTTTTTTCCCTTATGATTAATAGGAAAGTGGACAGTCCCAGGTTCCTGTGGCCCACAGGATTTTTACGTCAGAAATGAAACATGCATTAGGGTGTTTCTGAGTCATAATTACCTCCCACAGGAAAAAGGCTCTGAACATGACTGGTCTTATGGGAAAGTTGAGGTCATGGCACCAGTAGACTCAGGTTATTTTGTCCTGCAAAGCAATATTGTGATTCTCAGTTAATTGGGAGCTTGTTTTGGACTAAGTTCAGTGTCTCCTCCTAGAAACACACACAAATGTTGTCTTTTGGTCTTTAAAGAGGACCACAACTTCAGAACTGACCTTTAAGTCTTTTGAATTTCACATAATTGGTGTCTTGGAATTGTAATAAGTAAGTTTGTCTTTTGGTATTATCACCAAACATGTAGTTGGTGACAAAGATTGATTGAGGTGGTGTACTACTACTAAGAGATCTGGAAGGGTAAATAATTTATCAATTTTGATCCTTTGATCATATGATCTCTTGTCAACTCTGGCTGCAGCTGACCATTCTCTGTTTCCTGTTGTTGACCTGTGCAAACTCCCCCTCAGTACAATAATACACATGCATCACAATGCAAATGGCTGACAGTAACTAGGTCAGCTAAACTACAGCTTAAGTGCAGCTTTGACTCATTAATAATGCATAAAAACTAAAGTTGCATGGTCCTCCACAAAGATATGTTCTCTCTAATGCCTGCAATGTGACAGTGTTTAGCTGCCTTTTTTTCTGTCATAAGTCCTCTATTTCTATTTGATGACAAAGTTGACTGATGGGACTTTTCAAATCTGAGATTGAAAGCAGGAGACGGAGGAAATAACAGCATTTGTTGTGCGTCAGTTCTATTTCCAGAGCAGGGTGTCAGTCCGTTCACAACACTGAGCCAAAACATGATGGACACTCATGTAATGTGGCACACTGAGGGTTAGAGCTGCTTTCCTTCTTGCTGCTCACAGTCGTGGGCAGACTATCTGTTGATTTCTAGCACCGTTCTCACAGATTTTAGGTCAAAGCCACAGGGCTCAGTAGCCCTCAGACCTCTGGCCTGCACACAGAGGTCTGGTGTCAGAGCTGCAAACCTGTGGGTGTTTGTTTCTTCACTGACAATGCTCTGAGGTCCGCTCCTCCATCACCCACACAACCTCAAGTGGAATGAAAGCTATGCATGGACTCATTCATTCCATGGGCTGAGGGAGTGAATGCGTGTGCATCTTAAGTGTTGTTTATGACCTAACAAGGCAATGCTTGTTGATCATTAGTGCCCTAGTGCTACAGTATTTATGCATGATGTAAATACACTCTCCAGCTAAAATCATACTACATAGCATCACACTGATTCTCCCAGCTATATAAACACTCGCCAGGCATCCTTCCTAGCCGTCCAGTTCAGAGTACTAATGTCTAAGATCCTGGATTATACCCAAAAACCCCTGGTTGAAACTGGTGGCAGGAAGCGGGATGGTGTTATTATGATCATGGGCAATGGGCCAGCAGCTTTGGAGATAGGCAGGTGTGTCCTGGATACGACCTCTGACTGCGTTGTTGATATTACATCTGTGCTGCTTGATATTATGTTATGACTGTTAGCAAGAGCTGGGAGGAGCACTGGGAGTGGAGAGCTATTCAGAGTACTATCAGCTGTATGAAGCATTACACATCCGTATAAGCAGGCTGACACTACTGGCTGGGATTCGAATAAGAGAGGGAACAGAGTTGTTTTCAACGTGAGGATTTTTAAAAGTGCAGCTGAAAAAGGATTACTGTAGGAGAGTGTGTTTATGTTTTCTTTTTCTCGTGCTGCTCTCTTTTTTTTTTTTTTTTTTTTTTTTTTAGATGAGAACGTGAAGGCTGGCGTCCACCAAGGCCACCGCTGCACCTTGGGCAGCGCACACACATGATCACATGACTCTGGACATGGACGCGGTCCTGTCAGACTTTGTTCGGTCCACAGGGGCAGAACCGGGTCTGGCAAGAGACCTGCTGGAAGGTAAGGAGACACGGTACTGATTAGGCCTGTCACAATTATTACATAATCATCTCATCACAATAATTTGAGCCACCCGCAATTATTTTGCGTAATTGTGACAGTCGTCTCCATTCACCTTTAAAAATCAATTGGATGAAATGTCATATTTCATCGCTATTTCCACATCATTTTCCACTGTTTCAGATTTGATTGGCACTCTTTTAATGGTTCTATTTAGAGGCACTTCTTCCTCTATTGGTAGCTGTCATTGTCAGTAATGTCTTTGTATATTTCTATAATAGGCATTGTATATTTATTTATGTTAAATCTGCTGTGTGCCATTTTTCTTTACAAAGCTTAAACAGGAAACAGAAATGCAATTATTATTTATGTGTTCAACGCCAGTAAATGGCTCTTCTTCTTCTTCTTCTTCATCAGGTGTTCTATATAAGTAAAATAAACTATTACCTAACTTTGTGTGACCAGTAATGGTCATTTAAAATTTCATTATCACGGCAGCCCTAGCGCTGACCTGCATCTGCAAGACTGGAGACGATCAACCACACTATTATGTAGCAATGTTTTGATCAGCTGGTCTGCTCCGCTGTGGTTGCAGATGAAAGAACAGAAGTGGAGAGGAAATTAGAGAAAGGAAAAGAAAGGAGGAGAGGAGAGAAGAGTAGAGAAGAGAAGAGTAGAGGTGCCTGCTCCAGTGAGCCAGCTTGCTGATTTAGAGGCCAGTGTGAAGGTTTTACGAGTGCACTCCCCAGGGAGAGCTTTGTGCCCATTCATTGGAACTCATTGAGGAGCAGAGTGCTACTGGCACTTGTATAACGTACATATAGTGCCAGGAAAACACAGGAGAGCAAAAGTGCACACAGCAGCAGAAAGATGGTTGATGGTCAGTTGAACTGAGTTCAATACCTGGACATAGTATAACTGTGTTTATGCTTTTGTTCCCTTTTTTCAAACGTATTTCCAGAGAAATGGATCATTTTCGGCCAACTACAGTTCAAAGTGTGCATTTCGCAAGCTGGTCAAAGTAAAGAAATGCATAACTCTACATGCAGATACACTTAGGTCTGCTCTACAGGAATAAAAGCATGCACCTCACTAATCAGACTTCCATTAGCGGATGAAAATGCCAGAGAATTGCAGTATGTGTACGTCCTGAAATCTTTTTGTGTCTGTGTTTATATAATGCAGCCAGTGTCTAGTCTGGTAAAAGAATTGAAGTGCTGAGTGTCTGCCTCTACCTCACTCTGTGTCATTTTTTTTTTTTCTGATTCTGCTTTGGCATTGTGCCACAGGGGCATACTTGTGAAATTAACAGACATTAAACAAGACCCAAACCCGGCTGTCCTGTTGTCGAATTATGGTTGATATCTTGTGTTAGTTAGCTCTGCAGTCCTGCATCCATCAGCTGCTGTGTGACCCTGTGGTCTGAGTCAGGATGGTGTGAAGAGACAGACACACAGATGGACAAATCTGACAGCTTCACATGTGGTGCTTCCCCCTAGAGGCTGATTTATTCCACCATTACATGTTTTAATCTCTGTCCTTGATCTGTAAAGTGAAAGAATGTTGAAGAAATCAGTATGATTTTAGCTAAAAGCCCGTTCCTGATTTCTATTGTTACTGTATGAAAAGTGTCCTGTAATGAGAAAAAAAGGAGTCCAGTTCTCTGCTTGAAATGGATGTGCATAATGTATGTTCATACTGCAGCTGAATTTATCAGCTTTTGCAGACGACAGCCATTACAAATGAAGGAGCTGAAACAATACTTTCAATGCTACAGCAATTAAAGGCTGCAGAGCACCATCTAAAGATCATGTATTAGGTACTGAGTGGCCGCAATGCTGGTCCTTAAATTGTTGTATTCCTGTATCTGACCAGCTCAGGCTACCGAGAGCAATAAGTTAGAATCAGTTTTGCATCGACTGGCCTCTGAGACGGTGATTAGCAGTGCCAGGTTTCATGTTTACACTACTGAGAATCATCATGTCTTCCTCCAAGTCTCTTACGCGGCGAGTCCATTAATGGACCCTGGCTCAAACATTCTCAGGTTGCAGTCACTCAGCCCCCCAAATGTTTGCAGTTGAAGGCATTTATGTGTGGATTTTGTAGACTGCTTTGCACTTTGTTCCTGTGGCATTGTGGCAGACGGCACACGGAGATATAATAAGACTGAGGCTTGACTTGTGTTTCTAAAACCTGGAGGGAATTTGTGTTAGAGACACATCACCCACAGGAGACAAGTGTGTCTGCATGTGTTCATGGCGTGCACATTTTTCCAGTGTGTGTCCTTGTATGCGTCCCTCCTGCACATCAGGATATTGCTGTCACTCAGTATCTGTCTCCTCTCACAGTCTTCATTTGTGTAGCTCCACCCCAACTCAACCTCTAGTTATTCTTGATAAGATGCAGCGTTTTTTTTTCTCTGTCAAAAGCACTGTATGCCCCTCGTGATCTACTACATATACTATTATAGTTGGCCTCGTTAATATGAGAATCATAACTATTTGCAGTATACAATGTACAACAGAATGAGAGAAGAAGACTGAAAAAGTGTGAAAATAGAATATCAAAAACATTTAAAGTGCAATAATTTATAGTTTTACTGTTTATTTTTTATCAGTAACAAATAATCCAAGATAATTTTAACAGGTAAAATTAAATGAATGCTAATGTGGTGAATAGGTTTAAGTTTTTATAAGACTCTCTACTTGCTTCACTTTTCATTTTTGTCACCATTTGCCTTCATTTTTGTACACGTATCATGCATTTGTATGAGTGTGTTTTTGCATGTATCCTATATGCGAAGCAATTTGTAACTGTGTGTTTTAAAAAGTGCTTTATAAATAAATAATTATTAATATTATTATTATCCAGCAAATCGGGCTTTTCTGTAGCATGCCCAGCAGTTTGTTGGGTATTTTACCCTCATTTTCCTCTTTGCTTTTTGCTGTCTGGAGCATTTTCTGAGCTACTCACGCAACAAGATAACCCTGTTTACTGTAAACACCAGGAAAACAACTTTCTGATGCGTGGGAATTTAATGTGGGAGACTGAATTCTATACCCCTCTATCTCTTTAGAATTACACATCATGACCTAGTCTTATTTTGGATATTTAGAACCAGAACTTTGTCTCCTGCAGGTAAAAACTGGGACCTCAGTGCTGCTCTAAACGATTATGAGGAGCTCAGGCAGGTCCATACTGCCAACCTGCCGCAGGTCTTCAACGAGGGCCGCTACTACAAGCAGCCAGAGACACGTGACACACCCACCCATGTCAGCAAGATCGACAGGCCGTGTGCACAGAAGCAGGAGGACAATGCACAAGGTACCAGGCTCACCTTAACACCAGTGACCTCAGAAGTTTTCTTTTTTAATCGCTTGCTTCCCACTCATCCCTTCAACTCCCCCTTCTTCTACTCTCTAGAGAAGCGCCTGTCCCGTGGGATATCCCATGCCAGCTCTGCTATCGTCTCCCTGGCACGGCTACAGGTGGCTAGTGAGTGTACCAGCGAGCAGTTCCCTCTTGAGATGCCCATCTACACATTCCAGCTGCCAGACCTCAGTGTGTACAGCGAGGACTTCAGGAGCTTCATAGAGAGAGACCTGATAGAGCAGTCCACCATGATGGCTCTGGAGCAAGCTGGTGAGTAGTACAAGCCATAACAGAGCACAATATTACAACAGAAATAATATGATATATGTAACAGTATCTTGTGCATTTCACAAATTACAATGAAAGCCAAAGCAGCAGCAGAGAGCAATGCCTGTGAGACTGTAATGCAGACAGAAATGTAGATGATGAGACTTTGAGTGAAACTGAGAGTGAGACAGAGATGCAGCAGCAGCAGCATCTGGAAGCAGGATGACAACAACTAATTCAAAGCATCCAGGATCCCAAAGGATTCATCTCCCAGCTGAAGCTTTGAACTAACAGAGAGAAACTAGTTAGTGAAGTTTTAAATCCTTCAGCAGACCTTCCCACACAGAGACTGCAGACATCATAAAGACTTTTTCACCTAATTCTGTTCAATATTTGGGACAGTCAACCAAGACTATACCACTTTATTTATTTGTATTTATTTATTGGACTAATTTGGATTATTAAAGATTCAATACAAAACGTGTTGGTGTTTACATTTAGTTTCTGTTGGAGTCTGTTTTGTGCTGGGAGCCGGTCATTTGTTGACGTTAGCTCACTTCCTTTCTAAGCTACCGATCTCAGCTGATCCGTTATAACAGCCCGTGAACTGATTTCTATGTAGAGGACTCGGGTCATTTTTTTTTTTGTCATTGTCTTACAAATAAATGTCAAGCCAAGCGAGTGGTGGAATGTAATCTGTCATTTTACAGATTTACAGCCATAAAAGTCTTGTTAAAGCATTGTCGTAAATTGTAAATGAGTTGCATAATAAACTGTGATTAAAACCACGGTTCCTTTTAAAGGGAGGGGCTCCTTTAAACCTCACATTGCTGTAGTTAAGAAATAAAGTAAACTAAAATGCAACAACCATTTGGAGTATATTGGCCTCAATCTATTGTGGTCTGGGACTGGTGGTTGAATCTCAACCTTCAAGTCCATGCGCAGTGCATATGGATCATTAAACAGTTCAATTTTAAAGATAATGTTTTCATATATTTCAAAATCAGATGAGGAACTTGGGCATTTGCGCAAACATCTGCAATCTAGGCACATCTACAGTGCAAGGTAAATCATTCAGAGCTTCTTGTGTGTTTACTGTTGTTAAATAAATGATGCACTCAGATCACCGTGAGCTCGGAGCAGTGAGGCTGTCTGCACTAAAGCACTGTTCAGTGCTCAGGGCTGTGAAGCAGTCCTCTTTCCCTCAGGGATGCAGGCAGGGCGGTGATGAAGCAGAAACTGGAGATACTGTAAAAAGTCACGCTGAGGAGGAGACTGGTTTTTTGGGGAGACTGTTTTGCATTTGAGGATGGGCTCAAGCATATGGCCTGTGCTAATCACTGCCTTCAAAGTTCAGCCATGGAAGCTAATTAAACTTGTTGGCTAATTGTTCTCAGCGGGCTGTCACTGGTACATACACCAGGACGGTGAGACCGAAATTACATGAAGTGGACACACAGTTTACACCTACATCAGGAGGGTTCTGTTACCTGTTTATATATACAAATAAATTATACATTCGCTGCTGCAGAGAAATCTGGAACAATCCAGAAAGTAGCAAATGGCAGTTTTTCAAAATCTGATGCCCTAAATAAAGCAAGGATATGAAATGAGCTCCATCAATGACACAAACTATGTAAATTTATTCAGAGAAATCACACCATGCCCAGATAAGCCAGGCTGCGTCATCTGCGTCCACTTGTGATGAGCTGTTGTTATCTTTTTCATGGACTTACTTCCTGGGAGTAATCCCTTTAGAGTCTGGGTTTATTATTTCTAAATCATATCATAAACCTACTTTTTCATTCAGTCGTCTTTTCTTTTGATTGCCTACTTCACCATAACCCCTGTTGCTTCTGTCAGTGAAAGGAAGGTCTAACTCTGAATTTCCTTCTTCTGTTATCTTCCCTTTCTTATCATACATGCTAAAGGTTTTTGGGGTTTTTTTTGGGGGGTTTTTTTGAGTGGATGTTTATCTAATCCTCTCAAGAACTTTTCTAGTCCCAGGGAAGTTGGTGTAGGTCTTTAAAACCTAATAAATCATAATCTTGGGCTCTACAATTCATTTGACAACAAAAGCAGAATGCTGGTAACTGCGTGCTGTCTACTGTATGATTTTTTTCCGCACATTTTGTAGTTCCCCTCATGATGTGTGTATTCTGATGTACATTATGTACAGGTCGTCTGAACTGGTGGTCCACCATGTGCACCAGCTGTAAGAAGCTGCTTCCTCTTGCCACCACAGGGGATGGGAACTGCCTTCTGCATGCTGCCTCTTTAGGTGAGCTACAGACATACACCGCATTTAATGTGCACTATGATCATAATATGCATCGTAATTTCTTGTGTACAGCTTTAAACAGCAAGCTTGGGGAGGAATAACTCAGCGTATCCCTGTCACAGCTGTGACAGTAACAGTGTGTGCTGCGTCACAGCTGCTGCATTCAGAGGAGGTAGTGAGAAAGAAGAAGTGAGAGCAGGAGAAACAAGGGGTAGAAGGAGGGAGATAACTGACCTATACAGTGCAGGCAACTGTTAGCTGCAGGGTTTGGGGAATGATATATTCAGGTCTGTGCTGAAGGAGATGGCTAGAGCAGCAGAGGAGCTGCCACTACAGATAATGTAATCTGAAGTGACAGTCAGCCAACTAAGGCCCTTTGATGAGCAGTGAACGACGTTTTTAGTTAAAGAGTTTTGGTCGTCTCAGGCTGATTAATCAACCATGTTACATATTTTGGTGCTTTGTGTCTGTGTTCATCAGGGATGTGGGGCTTCCATGACAGAGACCTGATGCTGAGGAAATCCCTGTACACCATGATGAAGAGCGGAGCAGAGAGAGACGCTCTGAAAAGGAGGTGGAGGTGGCAGCAAACCCAACAGAACAAGGAGGTTAGGAGCACATCTCACACACTCCCTAAATCCATTGCATCCTCTTTCTCTAATGGCCTCTGTTAATAAGCACTGATTTGACTTTTTATTTTTTATTTTCTTGCTGGGAACATTTGGAGCAAAATACGATGATATGAAGTGTGCATTAGTAGCAACGGCGGTAATTGTGTCAAATCCTCTGCACTTCTACTCCTAACTCTTGATGTTCATGGATTAAAGTATTTGCTAGTCTATTAGAAAAATTGTGTCACCAAAGATAGCTCAGGCAAAGAAGTAGTCCAGATGCTCATGTTTTAAAAATGCCGGGGGGCGCCCTAGTGGCACAGCCATTTAAAATACATGCCATAAGTGCACAGTTAGAGACTGGCCAGGGACCTTTGTTGCATGTCATACATCATTCTCTCATTACCCAAATCTTTCCGTATGCCTTCTTTGACAAGCTGTCCTTTGCAAAAATGCATCAAAAATGCCCTCATGTGCAGATGCACAAAGCTTCAGGAAATAATGCACAATGCAAAACAACATTTTAGCATTGTGCATTTGTACATCCTACCAAAGGTTTTTTTATTGACTGTGAGAAATGAATAAAACAGTGACTGTTAAGATAATTTTGTTTTCCTGACACTCACCCATATCACTGCACATCCATTTGCCCAAACACACATTCGCACATACAACCAGAGCCAGCAAAAGGTGGATAAACGAATAGATAAATACAATTTGAATTGTAGACAATAATGCAGAGGAAATGTCTAGAAATCAAGAGATCAAGAAATAATAAAAAAGGAACATGAATAGAATAGGAGAGGAAAAAATACTGAAATAAAATATAATAAATAATTTCTGAGCTACTCGGAAATTACTGTAGTGGTTTCTCAAATAAAGTCAGAAAAGAACGCCACACTTTGTGGTGTAATGAATCTTTCTCACCAAACTTTCCGTTTGTGTGTGCAGTCAGGGCTGGTGTACACTGAGGAGGAGTGGGAGAGAGAGTGGAACGAGTTGCTGAAGTTGGCCTCCAGTGAGCCCCGCACACACCTGAGCAAAAACGGCAACACCAGCGGAGGGTAAGCTGGTTCGACACGCAAACGCATATATTAAAGGAAAGCCCAGAGTGTTGTGCGCGCTGTACTCACAAGACGCAACGCACACTCCTTTTACTAGCATCCAGCAGTCCTTGTTCTGTAACCTTAGTGTAAACCAGGAGACACAGCAGCGGTAGCGAGTCACACGTTACAACTCTCCTGCTGTGGTTTTAGTGCCTTGTGCATTGAAACACAGCTGGAGGCCCACAATTAAAACAAAAGTGACCTTCTCATTAAGACGGATTCGTCAGGGAAACCTCACGTTCCCTATTCAACTGATGCCATTTAATATTGTTTGATTTAGTAAGATTGCTAAGGCTTACTTGTGATACTGTGCCATCTACTGGCTGCCTCCAGTATTTCTATGTGCTGAAGCATCCTCCCCTGAGCTGTGGGTTACTTTTAGCTGCAGCAGGTGATGTGAATCGCACGCGCAAACACACACACACACACACACACACACACACACACACACAGTTGCATAAACCATTGTACGAGTGGGTTTATCTCAGGCTACAGAGGCAGATTGGAAACTAACTCTGGTTTCCTCCTCCTACGCACAGAGACCTTGTGGTTTTTCTGTTTCCATTCTCACTGAAATCAACTTACGTTTTTTCTCGTCTATGTATCAGGTATACTCTCTGATCTGGTGAAGAAAGAAAAACACTTATGATCACTGAAAAAAAACATCAGTGTTTCAGACTCAAATGTCACTTAATGAGATGAAATGTAGCGGTTATAGAGTCTCTTCTCACAGCCAAGCATTCTCAGATTCTTCTGAGTGTTGATTTACGTAAAGGTAAAATCTAAAACCTTTCAATAAAACCTTTTTTTCGTGACAGCAGCATCAACACTGTGTCTGCACATTAATAGCTGTATCGTGTCTTCCTCTAGCGTTGACTTGTCTTACTTGTCTCACTGCAAATATCTCTTTAAAGAGCATGATTTTCTCATTTAGTCTGACCTTTCATTAAGTTTGACTGTAATGCAGTAATCAGGTTAGAGATGTTTGATGGTCCTAGTGTGAGATGAGCCCCTAAATAGGATGAGTGGGATTCATATATTAAGAGGCTCTTTATTAGAGTGAATTTGGCAGCGTGGCTGTTTGTGTGGCTGACAACTTAATTGTTGCACATCCTCTTGTTCCCTGGTGGTTGCATGCCTGAGAGCTCTGCCTCTGCTTTTTACTCTCTCTATCCATTTCTCTTCCATTCAAACACAAGTATGAACAGATGGATCTTTGAGCACTGTAGTCCTGTCTTCAAAGATAGCCACGGGGCAAAATTGATCCAAGTGGATCAGATCAGATTAGATTACATAGCCACACGATTAGCACATACATTTATTATTCTGCAGATGCTCACTTATCGGTCAGCATCAATTCAGGAAATTGTCATAGTATCCCAGGATCGCTTAGTATTTGCTTTTTTCTGCAGGGTGGATAACTCTGAGGATCCGGTCTATGAGAGTCTGGAGGAGTTCCATGTGTTTGTGCTGGCCCACGTGTTACGCAGGCCAATTGTAGTGGTGGCTGACACGATGCTCAGAGACTCAGGAGGAGAAGGTAGACTGCATCTTACCCTCTACATCTTCTACAGTACAGCAGAATAACCAATGCACCTGAACTAAAGATTGTGTTCTTTACTGAATTCCAGCATTTGCTCCCATCCCGTTTGGGGGCCTCTATCTGCCCTTGGAGGTGCCTCCGAGCCGCTGTCACTGCTCCCCTCTGGTTCTGGCCTACGATCAGGCTCACTTCTCCGCACTGGTGTCCATGGAGCAGAGAGACCAGCAGCGTGAGCAAGGTAAAGTAGTGTGCATTGTCACGAAACCCAGAAAAAACTCAAGCTGGTAACATCTGCAGCTAGAGGGACCTGAATCTTCTTTTAAAAATCCAAACTATCTAAACTATAACGTGAGTAAGTTGCTGAGAGAGGCCGAGAGGTCTGCCAGTCCTGCTGGAGGTGAATAATATATGAGACACCAGTCTAATTACATGTGATCCATTATTAAAACAGGCCACTTGGCAGCAGGAACCTGAGAGTGACCGACATGGCGATCGCTGGACAGCAGACTACTTCTTCTGACAAGATACGACCAAATATTTTGAGCTTTTGTGCGACTCTGTGTCTACAGTTTCTCTTTCTGAAGTCATTTTATTTAGTTCTCATATAGATGGGCCTGTTATGCATTTGCCTCTTTCAGAAGAATTTATGACATGATGCTGAGCAGCATACTGATTGTGCTATGTTGTGGTGAATGAGTGTTGATTTTCCGTTTTGCTGCGTGACTCTTGTTTTTGTCTTGTTTTGCCCGTTCAGATGCCAGCGTTCCCACTCCGGATGTCTTGCTTATTCTCGAGGTCAGAGCAATCCTCACATGGAGTTCCTTTAATTGACAAATAGAGTAGATCTCCTTGACAACCAGTCTTAGTAGTCACGGCACTCTTCTGTATCTGACTCAGAGGGTGGAACACACTTGTTATTTGCGTGGGAAGCTGGCCAACTCTGTCTCTTTCTCACTCTCACACAGATACATTTATGCAAACTTCTGTCTTCCTCGCTGCATCTTCGTCCTTTTCTTTCTCCTCTGCTTTTCCTGGTATGTAAGGTCCTATTCTCAGCCTATAAACACCAACCTACTTATTAAGTCAGGGTACGACCAGACAGACATGATTACTAACCTGCTGTTCTTGCCCTGAAGTCACTCCCTTTAATGCCAGCAGCACATCAAAGTCTGCCTCCTCCCCAGCCCATAACTATTCAGCAGCCCCATTTTTATTTGGGTGTTTGACTGTGGCAGGGAGGGGTTTCCCTTTTTTGTCCACCAGGTGGTGCATAAGTCCAAAGAACCCACGGAGCTCAGTCACAACTCCACTGCATGACTGTACTGTTATTCTGGTACACTGTGTCCTGTGATAGGATCAGGGTGCGTTTTGTCTGCAGTCTCTATCCAGGATGTTATGAAAACACTTGTGCGCTTAGCTTGGTGCACTTGTATGTCATGTGATGAAGCATACTACACAGGAAGCATATAAAATGGTCCCATGCTGCTCTTGTTTGTTTTTGTCTTCATTTCTAATGTGTCTGATAAGTATCATTCAAAGTTTTACATTCTGATCTGGGTTTTGGTTTTTTCACTTATGTTTTCTGAATTTTAGGGAGCAGTATTGTGTTGCCATATTGACTTATAGTTCTCAAAAGAATAGACAGGCAGAGGGTCAGACGGACAGCCAGACCTAATCCCTTACTGCCAATTAGGGCAGCGTAGCCCCAGCCGGCCCCTAAGCCCTCACCACATCACCACATATGGACAGGGTCCCGGGCTGCTGAGGCCCCAACAAACCAACTCGCCTCTCCTGACAGTCAGGCCACTGTGTGGACGTCTCAGGTGGAGGTATGCTCTCAGTTTCCTCCAGCACCATGAAGAGCATCCGAGGGGCCGTTGGCCTTGTGTGTGTTCAGGTGCCAGAGGCTGGGTTAGAATACTGGCTCTTTCTTCAGCCCTCTGTATGGAAGATTATAGTAGAGTCCCTCCCAGTAACCTGATTCTAAATCACACTGACACATCACACTGCTGCCCCTTTTATGGCCTGCATGCATGGCTGCTGGAACTGTATTGATGGTGGGTAGTGAAAAAACAACAATGGGGGTGTGACTGAATTCGCTGCTTATTGCAAAGGATCGAGACTTTCTTTTATTTCATGTTTTTTTTTTTCTTTTTCTGAGCACATCCCAAAAGAGCAATCAAGTGTTTTTTTTCTGAGTGAGGTAGTCAGGTGAACCCAGAGTTCTTTGCACAGGTTTGCTTTCCATCAGTCGATTGCTGCTCACCTGCTGTGTGATAATGACTGACTCCTCAGTCGACGCTGCCGGCCATGTCTTTTATCAGCTTGTTTGTGCTCCTGTGGTTAAACGACGTATAAGTGAAATTGGCCCTCTGGAAAGGTCTGGAGCTATTTCAAGCTCTGGTCAAAATACCAAAAACACTTTCAGGTTTTCTTTGGCATCCCATCATCAACCCTCTAACACCCATTTGAATGAAGTAAATGGTCGTCTTTTACACAAAGACCACCTACATAACAGAGTGGTTTAACCATCCAGCTCTGGCCAAGTTTTACTTCTCTATCTATTAAAGACACTCAGTGTATTACTCACCATGTAGTCAGAATAATTGAATCAATGTGGCAGTTCGAATTAAAACATTATTTGTTGTGGTTTTATGTGTTACTTCAAATGTGATGCTCTTGTAATTACCACCATGGTTCCGCTGTTAAAATCTGTGGCAAAAAAGCTCAGGCTTGTTTATATGCATGACTGCTGTTTACTCTGGTGAATTGGGCCCTTTAAATCTGCAGCTGTGCAGAGTGACCAAAGTCAGGAATTCAAATTTGTGCATTTTCCAGACAGTACAAATTGTTCTTGAATCGCAAAACAGAGGAAACATTGGCTCAGTGTTACTGTTGTGAATAAAAGCTTGTAGTGGGTGACTTTGTCCTCGGAAGGAAGTGAAAGAGGAGTGAGAATCTGCTCTCATGACAACAAGGCATGGTATAATTGAGGTGTTCATTTTGCACTTAAAGAAAACAAAGCAAAGATATTGATGTGTGAATATATGCATAGAAATGTTATCCCCCTCATTTCCTGCAGCTGCTTCCTTACAGGTTACACCCCACCCCCCACCCCCCCAAAAAAAAAGAAATCAAAGAGGTAAACTGAATAAGGCGAGGCAGGCTAGCAGCTATGTTGCTGAGTACACAGCTCGCATTCCACGGAGTGCTATGTCGTCATCCATGCGTACTGTAGGCTATGGGAATCGGTCATTCAAGGACAACAAAACAAGGCTGCCAAAAGGGATAGTAAATACATTACAGCACACTTTAGTCCCCCAGAGCTCAATTGGCAGTGTTAAATCTCTGAATCTGGACCAGGCCCAAATGGGAACAACAGCACACACAGCACTTTGGAATGGCGAGCGCGGAGGACAGCTGCATCGTGGGAGCCAGGACGCCACCTCCCAGACCTCCATTGCCTGCTGCATGACCTGAGTGGGAGCTGTCTTCTGTCTCTCTTGTGTGTGTTTGTGATTATGACTGGATTTTTCTGGGCAAGACTATTCTAGGCAAGACCATTCTCTACGAAAACCTCTTTTTTTTTTTTCCTCCCAGTATTCAGTGCTGCCATGCAACTGCTCTCATCGACTCTGTGGCCAGGCTGTGCTTCAGGCATTGTTCATTTTTTAGTGTGTAAAATGTAATGTGCGGGTATGATGCAAAGGCAACCTTGACGTCTCAGGAAACATTTGTGAACTGGCCTAGTTTGCCAGCAGTGATATATTTATTCAGCTGAGGGAATTTGTTTGCTTAGCAACAAGTGGTGTCAGATCCAAATGAGTGATCATTATTAACAGTGTTAATGTGTGTTAGTGTGGGTGTGGCTGCACTTGTTCTGTTTTAAGAAGGAACGGCATCAATGTCTGGTTCAGTATTTCAACAGTTAGCAGGAGTACTCAAAAAGAGGGAACAGGGTAGGGCTGGGCTGTATATCGTCTTTATGTCCATATATTTTCAAACGAGATATAGAACGAGACAATGCACTTCATATCGGTATAGTTTGGTTTTGAGCTACGTTCCCACTTTCTTCCATAAAGCTGTGCCAGTGCGTCTCTCCTCTCTCACTGCAGCCCACCACAGTCTCATTTGTCTCACTAGAGTTTCACAATGAACCGAAAGTATTTTGAAACTTGTCATAATAACATAAACGGTCTCAGAACGTTGCGTTTCACACCACTGCTGTGTAAAACCAGGATTACTGCGCGGTCATACGACTCGACATCTGTGGTCACGAGCCACTAGTTACAGTAGAGCTGCAATTTGCACTTGTTTAAAGTCTTAAGATTCGTTTACTTCATTTTCTCGGCGGAAGAAAAAGCACCTTACAAAAACTCCAGTAGGTTAAAGTGGACTAAACTAAACCCTTTTAGACACGATTCACTCTAAAGAATCACTATAAACAGACTTAAATACACTCGGTAGCCTGTGAATGAATGCTAAAAACTACCCATGATGCAACACTGTCTGTAAAATACTGTATTTACACTGATACTCAAAAAAAGGAAAGTTTGGATAGCACTACACTGGAGATTAAGATCATCCATGATATAACATTGTCACACACACACACTGTAAGCATATTTTTCTTATATATATTTGTCATTTACATGTTTTGCAGCTGGGAAGGAAACCCCGCCTTTGCTTTGTTGCTTGTTATTTTGATCGTGGTCTGTTTCATGTGTTTATGACATGTCGCGTGTGGCTCTGACGTAAAACTGAACATTTAGCCCACGTTGTAGATAATACCG
>JAPQRN010000190.1:38739-62364 GCA_037367275.1 Coranthus polyacanthus | reverse complement strand
ATACAGGCTGGCAGTGGTTTTCACTTCCCTTTTTAACACTCAGAGCCCCTGGTTAACTTAGAATAGTACTTAGTAGTGATAGTAAAGTTAAAGTGCAACTTAATTAGTACAATTTAATTTTTTTCTGGATTTATGCATGATGTTAAATTAAAACGCATAATATATAAAAATCAGAAAATATTTTCTTAATTTACAAAACATGAATACAAAAAAAAATCTGAGTTAAAAGTTTTCAGCTGTGCTCTTTTTTTCAAACTGCATCAAATTACATCACAGAAGGGAGTTGTTTCAACATCGCGGATCATTAGCGGACCTCCTCCCTCCTCTCTCTCCGTCTAGTGGAAGTGTATTGAGCGAGCAAACTTTTAAAATAGCAAGAATTATAAATTGAGTTTTTTTTTCTTTTTTTTACAAGGCAGCAGTTCTTAATGAGGTTTCCACAACACATTCCTGTGTAGTCCGTGTGTCACAATAAAAGCCTTGTTAAGAAATGAAGAACTTCTGTCAACTGAAACGCTAGAGGACCTTTAACTTGAAAGTGATGTTTGTATTAACAACGTAGCTTTACTACACATCGGCTTTTTGGCTGCCTGACGGACACGGGCAAAAACAATGCCCTGTTCACCTTCGGCGTGCATGGTAAAAAAATAAAGCTCAATGAAAGTGGAAAAACCCTGCCCACCTCCAACCCTTTTTATGGATCTCTTCCAGAATTTAAGAGGTTTTTCCTTGGCCCATGCCTTACCCTTCAATCTAGATAAAAGCAAGTGTCTACCTACTATCTATCTAAGTCTCCACCAAAACTAAAAGAGATTTAACCAAGAATGTTAATCCAAGCATGTTAGTTTTTACTTTTGCACAGAAGTATTGTATGAAATATTTTGCCAACACTAAGTTTTCCCCTTTGACAAACAAAGTGAAAGTTAAGGTGTGCTCATTATATTGGTTTTGCAATTTGGAGAGCAAACTAATTAGTCACCAGCTGTTGAAATGTAGTTAATGAATGGAAAGGGAATGGAGAGCCGTTCCCTGCATCCAGTACAGCTCCTCCCTGCCGGATGGAGCAGCATATGTCAGTGGCTCTGGCTCAGGATCAAAGCGGGAGGCAAGCCACCTCAGCTGGTGACAGCCCCTTTGCCTATTGCTGCTCTGACTTTTTGTGTGGGGCAGGAAGATGGTTAGATTAGTGGAGGCAGTGTAGAATTAGTGTTTGCTAAGAGTTTATCATTACATTGTGGTGAATGGACCTTTTTAAACGGAGGCAAAGAAAGAGGGTTGGACTTTCAGTGCTGATGTTATGGTAGACCCTACTTCAAAGCTGTCCCCTTTTGTATGAGACACATATCACAACAGCATCGATACTGAAGAAATATTATTGTCTAAAACAGTAGGGTAGGGTATTTGTTCATTTGTAGGTGTGGGTGAAATTATTGGATATAATCAAAAACAATCCTTTTTTTCCCTTTGGCTGCACTAGTTTGGCGATTCTTTTCACAGTGATTGCGGTTTCGATATGAGTCTATTTTAGTGGGAATGATTTTTTGCTGATGAATGAATGAATGATGATGTGAGTTTAGTGGGGTCTGTACCAAACGATCATGTTCCCTTATATCCAGAGCAGGGGTTCCTTCCCACACTTTTTCAGCTCGACGCCCAAAGAGAAATCAGGCTCTCTTTGGGACCCAAACATACAAAAATCCATGAACTGCCATAACATCTGCATTTTTTACTGAATGTTTCTTGCGGTTTCAAGATACTAAAAAATGAATGTGGAGATGTAAAATCAATGTGGAGAACATCAGCAGTAACTAAAACAACTAAATCTCAAATCTAATGCTTGCATGTTTGTTTTTTTTTATATATTTATGTTTTGCCTACTTTACATTTTCCAAATTTTTGTAAACAGGTAAGGTAGTAATAATGGTCCAAAATGATTTAAATTAATATTTTTTTGATGCCAGACCCCAGACAGCATCTAAGCCCTCTGAAAACCTAGTCAAAACCCTGACTGGGTAGATTAGTTGCATAGTACTGCATCAAATCATGTAGAATTTATTTGTGTGCTAAATAAACGTAGTGGAGTAAAGATATTTACTTCTGAAATGTAATGGAGTAGAAGTATAAAGCAGTATCAAATGGAAATACTTTGGTAAAGTACATGTATGTCAATTTGTTCTTAAGACATGTACCTGAGTAAATATACTGTTATGTTCCGCCACTAGAATTAAGAAAATGAATTCACATTTAACATGTTTATACATTTCACCATTTTGGGTCCCGACCCTAAGTTTGGGACAGGCACCTCTAGAGAATATGATTATGATGGTGTGTTGTGACATTTTTTAGCTGTAGCTCCTGCGATTTGGATATACACTTGGCCATATTGTGATTTTCCCGATTTTTCAAATATTTGTTCAGCTCTACTGTGTAAACTTCACGTCGTAATTATCCATCTTAGCCTACCTTGACATTTCATAGGTCAGTGATTTTGCATTAGTAGGGACATCAGGATAACACTGGATCAGAACAAATAGGACAGCATGTAATATTTTGTGTTATAATCAGCTTATCTGGTTGGGGCCCAAGTGTGCAGACAAACAGGCGGCCTGGTTCGATGTGAATTAATTTGATCATGGCAGGTTTGTGAGAATCTCTTTCTCCGTTGGCTTCTGACTAAGAGGGGCGCAGATGTGAGAGCACAACTCCCTGTAGAAAGAGAGTGAGTGATTCTGGCAAAGTCATAACAGCATGAAGGAAAAAAACTGCTCCTTTTACCTCCTTTTAGCAGGACATGCTGTTCTTTTAGAAACACCAAATGCAAATGAAGGTAATGAATAGTATAGCATATATATATATATATACACATACTGAGCAGTGTCACTGTCAGAACATTGCAAAATACAGTACGAACCAAACATATTTTAACCAAACAACTCATTATATGTATATTATAAGTTTCAAATACAGCAACTCATACAGAAAGAGCAATAAACCTAAAAATGAGCATTAAACACGGTGGTTGTTTTCATGCCCACAGATGAGAGTGATTCATATTCACAGAGGACTTATGGACTAAGATCAACATCTCATGCCCAGAATCTATGGGTTTTAACTTTACAGTAATGATTTGATATGAATGATTTACTAGTCTTCTATTGCCAAGTTATTCACCCTTTACTTTAATTGTTGCCAACAGGCTGATAAAGAGAATAAAGAGAGACTTCAGCTTTAATTACTTTATATTTGCAGCCTTCTACTGCTTTGACAGCAGCTGCACCCAACAAGTACCTGAGTTTCCTGCGTGTATAGTCGTTGTATTAGTGAGTCTGGATTCATGGTTCATTTGTTCTCCTGCCTTTTCTCCCCTGCTCAGTTTCTAGTGTTGACACTGCCTCCTGAGGGTTGAACACTCTGTCCGGCCTGCTCAGAGAACAGTCCATCATCTCAGCAGCTCATTTACCTGTGTGGCTACTGGCCACCTAATGAGACTGAGCCAGCAGTGTATTGTGTGTTCTCCACATGCACGCAGGCCATCTGGGTACTGGGAATCTTCCAAACAAATGATGCCACGCATGTCTTGTACTGGTACTGGTTTCTGATGAGAAAATAAAATATTTCAGGAAACATTTTGACTGGGATTGACTTAGGTTGTGAAAGCCATGGAGGCAAAAATGACTTGTGATATTGCTCTGTAAAAATGTGAACACTGGTTACTTAAAAAGAAACCTGGCAACAACGTGACAAATAAAAAGATGATCAAATCAAATCATTTGATTTCGTTTTTCTAAATGTCCCCAAAAATTAATTTAGGTTGAAAGTGTCTGGATATTTCTATCTTTACTAAAGCTCTAGGTAGATGTAAGTTAGATTGACTTAAATTGTTAATTAGATCATTTTATTCCATTTTTTTAAAAAGGCAATGAAAAAGCAACTTCTGGTTGCCAAAATATCACTAAACTAAGCGTAACTCAGTGAAAGTATTATGTAAAAATTGCAAAATGAGGAGAAATTCAAAAATCATTGAAACCAGTGACTTTGAAATAAGTCAAAGAAATCAGTTTTCTTACTATTCATTTCCCACATTAAAGTCTACTCAGTATTATCATTAGATTTTTTTTTCTACTGAAATTGGGTAAACGTTTCATTCAACTTAATATTTGTTAAAACTACCTTTACCTTATTTTATACAGTAAATGTATTTTTATTCATTGTTAACTCACCCCCGTCTCAGTTTTTACAGTGTGAGCTACAAATAAAGCGGACTTGACTTTAAGATCGATGTGACAACAGTGGCTCAGTATTAGTCTGCTCTGTATGCTCGGCATATCATCGCGGTTGCTGGGGTGTTTACATTTTGCAATATCAGGATCTGGCTGTGCTTATTTTCATTCTGTCCAACAATTACTGATTTTGCAGGGGCTAGTGCAAAAAAATGGGATCCAATTTGCAGCCTTTTGTTTTGTCAGAGAGAAATTTTGGCAATCAATTGCAATGCTGCAGGGACAAAGAGTGACTGGTTTGGTGGAGCTTTCAGCCGTGGGAAGTTAAATCCAAAATCTGAAAGGAAGCACAACTGTGGTTGAGGAGTGCTGACTGATTGTATTTGAATTGTGTGTTTTGTGTTGATTCAAAATTGTTGTCTTTATGTATGCCCTTGGTTGAATGCGTATAATTTTTACTACAATTTAAAAACATTCCAGTGTACCTGAAATAAAATTGTATGATTAATATTTAAAGGGAACTGGGTACAAATGCTCCTGGCATGTTTTATTTCTAATATTAGAGCATTCAGCTGCTGTGTATGGCTGTGCCAGTAACATGGATCTCCACACTATTTTCTCCTCAAGCAATGTGCACTACAATTCTAATAAAAAGGAATAACACAGGAATAACCACACAGCACTTCATCTTTGAGGTGCAGGGGGAGTCAATCTCCAAAGTTTATAGTCCACATAAAGAAAATAACTTCCTGCCCACACATATCACCAGTGCTTTGTAGTATGTGGTTGAGGTTTTGAGTTTTCTCTAGGCAACAGTCACAATAAAAGCTGCAGAGGTGATTCGCTTTTACGAGAACCGTCTTTTGTCATAAGGTGTTTACTGCTCCACCGCGAGGGATGAAGGTTACCATGTGAACTCAGTGACAGTCTGTAGAAGCCCGGCCAGTAATTCCAGCTGGGAATGAGTAAGCCTCCGTGTCTGAGTGGGCAACAGCAGTGGGTCTCCAGCATTTGCTTGGTTGCAGCAGTAATCATCAGATGTTCTCTGTGGACCTTTAGTCAGCGTAATGGTTTCAGCTGCCAAAACATAAAAATAAAACCTGTTTATTCTCTGACCGCACTGTAGGTTCTCTGTCGAACGGTGCATTATTGAATCCAGCAGTGTCATAACAAACACATGGGCATATTAATACAAACCATAGCAGTTCAATGCACCCTCCCCTTTCTCTGTAGGAGTTTGTTATGGCTGTTTAGTTTCCATTAAGGTAAAAGTCTCATCTGACATCTTTGTGTTCATGTAGTGGGATTATCAGATTTACAGTTTTCTCTCTTGAGACCGCACTTTCAAATTAGCTCCCATACCAAACACAAGCACATTTTATTATAGCTCCTAGTTGATCCTCGTTCTGCTTCTATCACTCCCATTTCTTCAAATCTTTCATTATAGAGCACTGTGATAGTAAGCAAATACTTCCACTTTCTGTTTTTTTGTCAGTTTGTCATTCATTAGCATTTTACTATCTTTCTCTTACTTCCTGCCTTGTTTCCATTGTGTCTCTTTAGTCTCCTGTTCTCCTTCTCCTCGTCCCTGTGTGCTCTTCAGTAGTAGTGTGTCATACTCATAAGAAATCAGCAGGCAGGTAGTGTAGTGTTCAGTGGCTCAGAGAGGTCAGACCCCGGTGATAGTAGCAGCTTCATTTCTGATTCTGCAGCATACAGAGGCTTTTGCGGTTACTGGTGCTGAGATAGAAACAGTGAGAAAGAAAGGAAGGAAGCAAGCAAGAAAGAAAAGCTGGAATCCAGACTAGACTACTCCTGTTGCCACTGCTGCATGATGTTTAATATGCCTGATAGAGGACGCCTCGCTGAGGTCTTATACCCGGGACAAAATGCTGCAGAGCTGAGGAGCTTAGATGGTAAATCCTGCCTCCATCCCATTTTTCATTTTGCCCATTCTCCCTTCTATTTCATTTGCATTCATATCTAGGCCTCCCTGCCTTTACATATCTCTGCCATGATCATACAGTCATTTACTATCCTCTTTTTTTTTTCTCTCATCTCAATCTTTACCTTTTTCTCCCTGCTATCTGTGCCATTTATTTTGTCCTTTGTGTGTGTGTGTGTGTGTGTGGGAGGAGATACTCGCTGACCTCTGGGAGTTACACTTGTTTTTCCTGTAAATCTGTGATTCAGCACTCAGTCTTCATGTTGCTGTGCATAAACATGCGTGCACACACATGCACTGATACACACTTGCAGGCGGCAGACGAGTACAGTATTAGTGGAGTGCAAGCATCTGTGCCTGCGCACACAGACCTAAGCTGCAGGGGTTATGTAACTTACTCTGCCATTTCAGATGATTTGAAATCACAAGTGCTTGCTGTGCAGCTTCAGATTACTGTGTGTCTGGTCTAGCAGTATGTGCAGTATAGTCAACTACTGCATGTTGCTATATTGTGCAGAGCGGAAGTGGTGCTTAGGTGTTGAGTAACAGAGGGGAATCCTTTCTTAAAGACCCTGACTGTAGGGTGGCTCCCTAACACTCACTGGTAACCTTTTCTGTTTCCTCTTTAATGACCCTTCCACCGGCTGCACTGTGGCTGGAGAAAAGAAACAAACACAAACATAATAACAAGCAAAACGTGTCTCAGGACAATATATATATCTTGTGGAACAACACTGACATTTGTAGAGGCAACAAATTGCCTGTAAAGCTACAGTATCTGCCACAGTGTTGGTTGATGTACTGGTTGCTTCTAAGAATAACTACTCTCACTAAAAACTCAAGTGCTCCTTTCTTTTGGGTGGCCATCAGTTTTGTTCTAATGTTTCTCAGCTTGTAGCATACTGTGTGCTGTGATTAGATTACGTTCCGTGTCATAATTAGATGTAAAATGAACCTGAAATTATTTGCAAGGAGATCAGGGACTGGTTTAAAACCTCCTATCTTGGAGCAAGTCTTACCCTCTTATGCTTGTCTGTCAATATTGAATATCTCAATCACATATCTGTTTGCATAGCAATGCCCCCTGGTACAAACGTTTGCAATTTATTTATTTTTTTGCAAAGCCATAGGCGGGATTATTACCCATCATTATGCATCATGCATATTCAACACAACAAGGGATGAAAGAAAGAAAGAGAGTACGGGGGAGAAAGAGAGAGTACAGAGAGAGTAATGAGGTTACCCCTGCTCGCCAGAGATTATGCACAGAGCTTTCCCAGCTACAAAAGATCAGAAGACTGAATGCTGAGAATAGGATGGGGAAAGCCTCCTGTGTTAATTAGTCATTGCTGAAATAAAAGCCTCTGAACCTCATTTCATTAACAGTTTGCTGTGTATCGAACTCACAGTAGGGAGTGAACAGCAGCTAAAATATCTGAAGTAGCCTGTATAGTGTATGCACCGTATCCTACTGTTGTTGTCCCAGAGGAAACAGGAACTGTCCATGGTGCTGAACAATGTGACAAGTCAGAGCTCAGACCAAGTTGGTTCTTACCTCTTTTTTTTTAGCAAACTCAAATGAAGATTAGATGTCAAGACTGGGTGTAATTTTTTTTATGGTATTTTGGGACTGTATTTGATACATTACAAGCCAAAAGGAGATCAAATTCCTTTGTACCACTAGCCATCAGTGTACTAGTTTAAATGATTCATTGATTTTTAACTATTAATCTAGTCTAAAAGTTAAATTAATGAAAAATGTTCATGAAAAATTCCAAATCAAAATATAGAAAATCCACGAATAAACTAAAAATGTAATCAACTGGAAACCAATCATTGACATGATTATCAAAATTTGTTCATTTATTTCCTGCGATTTAGCAAAAGAAAAAAGAAAAGCCGAAAGCAAAAGCAAAAACCTTTCATGACAAGAATAATTTAATATAATGTAATGTTTACTATTCTGGAATATAACCTAGTCTAGGGATAGACTGATTATCAGATCTGATGTTCATTATTTTTAGATTATCAGTATCCTTATGTTTTTTTTAATTTGATATCCATAAAAATAAATACATTTAAAATGTGTTACGTGGGCTCTGATGCAGCCGCCTCTCTCTGTCTGTAGTCACCACTCTATGGTTTTGAGCAATGTCCATCCACAGCACCATCTGACTAGTTACACATCATGAGTAAAAGACTGTCACTATTGAAATGAGAAAAGAACATTTAATAATACTTAAAACTGCCAATAGACATTATTTATTATTATTATTATTTAATTGTACTTTGATTTGACAGTCAGCTTGAAGCCATTTCAGTGCAGTTTTGTGTTGGTGAAATTTGACACCAGGATTTCCATTTTTACTGCAAAAGTATATTGGTTTCAAATATCATCATTTGGTTTCCTTGATTACTAATAATCACTATTGTTATTGGACCTGAAAAATAAATATTTAGGTTGATCAATAGTCTGTACTTAACTTCTACTCTGCCATTTTTCTGAAGGTGAAGCATCATGTTGCAGAAGAGACAGTGGAGGTCAGGAGACCGGTGGAAGTTGTCTCAAGTTGTCTAAGATACATAGGGCCAGATCCACAAAGAGATTGCATGGCTTTTACAGGAGCAAAGTCAGTGCAAACGAGACAAAAATATTGCATGTAATGCACAAAGCAAGGGCAAATTGCACTCAGGTGCAAAACCTTATGGGTGTATTTGTGCCAGCATATCATTGGTGCAAAATCTTTTGTGAATAGATGCAGAAAATGGAGCAGATTCCACAATTCCTTGCGCAATTAGTGAGTGCAATCCTTTCTTTGTGGATCCGGCCCATTGAGTCATTATCACTAGAAGCACCTCTGTTGTGCATGCATTTGTGATAGTGCTACTGAGGCAAGAATCCTAGATCCACCCCAAGGGGATGGGCTTTCTCATCTGTCTTCATCTGCCGTGCAGTAAACGCCTCTTCACTTATACAGGAGCTCATTACTCACAATGGCAGCCATTTGAATCTTTTATCAGAGGGGTTTTTAATTGAACATTGGCGAATGTGTTCTAAACAAATGAGTCTCCGCAAGAATGAGAGCTGTGTGTGTGTGTAAGTGAAATATTCATAGTGCATGTTAGTGCAATGTCATAGCCGTCTGGTTCTGCAAACTGTACACATTAGATACCAGCCCACATGGGAGATGGCAAGCTGTCTGCGGAGGCTCTGTGTGATTCACTCACAGGAAATCATTTAGATTCTGCATGGTAGTGTATACTGTGCATTTTCATACTTTATGCACATTTTCTTTTTCAAAATCAGTCACATTAAATTCTCTCGTCCTGTATGTGCTCCTTTTGACAACAGGTGGTATTGAACTTCATAGCTTTAGCTGTTTCAGAGGTATTCCTCTCACAAGTGTTCCTTTGTATTCCTCTCACAGATTATTCAATACATATTGAGTCTGAATATTTAAAACATTTTCAATGCTCAATTTCAGCATGATCAATACACTGGTACCAGCTGCGCTTTTTTGCCCTCTTTCTCTCCTATAGTGATTTGACAAAAACTACAAAACTGCACCTCCTTCCATTTCTTCTTGCCATCACTCATCACAGTTGAATAGCTCATGACAAGCCGAGGTATATTTGTTTGGTTTTGGTGAGGCATAGGTTTTGTTTTGTGTTGGTTCATTAAGGATGGCAAATACAGAGCCTCCATGACTTGTTTTGTTTACAAAGAAATAGATGGAGTGCTGTTTGGAAATACTTTGTATCTGAAACAAATGAATAAAGAAATGCAAAGATTACAAACAAGTAATGTTACAGAGCAGTGCTACTGAAAGGTGCTAACATAACAAATTTAGCAGAGCAAATTTCGAATTTTGAAGATGACAGTTCCCATTTTAACACCACTGAGGCTTTAAACAAGATGGTTCAGTTGTTAATAAGTGTGTTGTCCTGATGTTGGCCAAAAGCCATTTGTAATTCTCAATGCTAAGCTAATCCCTCTCATAGTGATCAGGCCTGAGACTCAGACAGATCTCAGACAGCAGACAGAGTTTCAGTTGATAAGAAAATAAATTAGATGCTGTTGTGGTAAAAATCTAAACTTTTGTGCCCTTAGGCAATGTATCCCTGTGGTATCAAAAATGGTATCAAATATTCTTTTTTTTTTGTTTTTCGGTATTGTCCTGAAGTTAGAAATTCCCATAATGTCACAACATTTCTCACCTTAGTATGTTATTGTTTTAGTTCTCAAAAGGATAGAAATACAAGGACGCATGCATATGTATAAGTTGAGCAGGATCGCTGGTAGACCAGCTACCACAGATAAAGGGTGAAAGATTTAATCATGCCAACTGTCACTTGCCTCGAGTGAAAAGCCACAAGGTTACAGAGCATGAAAGGGTCAAAGCTTGTCCCTCCTCCTTCTGCTAGTCCTGTTCTCTGACCTTATTGCTCACTGTTTTATTAAAAATTGCTGGCACTTGAGGGTCAAGAGCAGCAGATGTAGCAAAGTAAAATTCCTTCTATTCGAATGAATTCCAGTAAGTCAAACCCAGCTGTGGGCGCTGCTTCAATGAAGTGCATATTCATGCATTCTCACATGCAGGATGTATTGTAAGCTGAGGGCTTCAGGTGGCTCCACTGGTACTTATTTTAGTCTTGCTTGAGGACACGTAGTGCCATGCTACCATAGTGTGTGTGCGTACTGGTAGAACACATTGACACAGTTGAAATCCTGTTTAATTCTTTACGCTAATCTTGGAACATCCAGCTGCACTTTCACTCACATCCATAGCAAGGATGTTCCTCATGCATTGATAGAAAGCTCAGTCTGCTGATGAACAGAGGATCTGGTTGGTGATGTAACACTTTCATATGTCCACTGCTGCAAGAGCAGTGCAATAGTGGGCTATTCTTCACATTAATATTCATACAGAAGGTGTGTATTACCAGTTTAAAATGATATATGATGTATTAGTGGATGCAGCTGAGCTTCCTAGAAAGTGTTACTCTCTAATTAGAGTAGAGACACAAAGAGATGTGACATCTACAGAACAGGGTCGCACGCACAAGCAGCTTTGTTAGGGGTATCCCATGTCTAGCTGTCTGCACCTAGTGTGAAGATGAGCTCAGTGAACAATACTGACAGACCAACCAAGTCATCATCTGTGGAAAGCGTGCAACACTCAAGTCATACTTTGGCGTTAATTATGACACAGTGAAGAATGCTGAACTTCATCGTTATTCCAGGTAATGCAGAGATTAGCAGTTAAACAGCTGTATGGTGGGATTATTGAGTGCCAAAACATGAGGCATACTGTACATGTGCAAACATACTGAAATCTTAGTTTAATTAGATTGATGTTGCAACAGTAGACTGAAGAACACAGGTCTAATTACAGCTACTATATTTCATATAAGAGTGTTTGTTCCAGGGGCCTCCTATTGTTCATGTACTCACTCGCTGGTATGGCTTACTTGGAACTGAGCTGTTGTTAAAGTCATTAGTAATGCCTGCGTCTTTCCTCATATGACAGGTAAAAATATCTGCTTTGAAAATGGTCTGTAGACTCAGAAACAGTATGTGGAAGAAGAGTGAAAAAAGGTCTATGACAAGGCTTTAGCTTTTCGTTAGTAGGATAGTAGGAGTGGGCAATATATTGAAAATACTCAAGGTGGGATGTAGCAAATTACACCATCAACACTGAGAAACTGTACACTGAAATTGTAACATAATTTTGTAAGATGTTGGCATTTTCTCGTGTAACCTGTAACCATGGCACTACGTTATTGAAATCGCTTTATTTCAGATACTATACGTCTATAAGTTTCTTCAAGCATTTCTTTGACATCTTGAATTGCTTTGGCTTAGAAATGACATTTTTTACCCACTATTGAGATCGCCACTTAGCCAAAATACAAACCGAGATATGACTTTTTTGTCCAAGTCGCCCGGGCATAGTTGTTAAATTACAACTGCAACAAGACATACTTGACATACTCTGTTTTGTCCTTCCTAGAAGACCACACATTCTAAAGACTTGAACTTTTCGAATCCTTTCAGACTCTTATCTGTTTCTGTACACAAATATTGTCTAATATCTACTGTAATAGATAATCTCTGAATATCTGTTGCACACACGCATGCATACACATACACATGAATACACACATACTGTATACTCACACACCTAAATACTGCTGAATAATCAAACACTCCCGCACCCCTCCTCTCTGCTTTGTCTCACTCAGTTCTCTCAGGAAGCCTCTGTTCCTGACAAACCATCGCAGTCATTCTCTGCTTTTTTTTTTCTCTTCCCAGGAGACTGAGATCAGCACCAGAAGGAAGGAGTGTGAAGCACTTGAGGCAGAGGTGAAGAAAAAGAATCAAACATGTCAGACTTTGGTAAGTGCTCCAAAAATATACCTTGGCCTCTGAGTGAAAAGACGGGGGCTAAAATTGATTTGTACCTGAGAGCCTTGCTCGCTATCATCAGACACAAATGCCCCCTGAGAAAATGAGTGGCAGTCTCTTGTAATGATAGCTTGGTTCACGGGCAGTGATTATTGAAATTGAAAAATGTGAGCAATTAACTGCAAGTTGCAGTATTTGCGAGTTGTTTTTTGTCTGTACAGGGAATACATTTGAGAATGAGACCTACACTTTGAGGCAGTAATTATTTTTTAGTGTGATCATGCACAAACATTACACAGAGTACGTTACTATGTACAGTATAAACAATGTGCTATCCTCAGGCTCTGGCTATATTGGTTTCTTTTGCAAATACATCTTTTCTTGGAGCTCTTTACAGCACTATAGAAGTTGAATGAGTAATGTGACCACTGTGGAAGGCCAGACATACAGTATGTTACACAAGCCTTATATTATCATGCTGTATGTTTTCCCCCGGTGCCTCATTTTCTCACAGTGCTCCAGAAATGTCAGTCTGACTTCTGGGGTGGCCTTGACTCTGGATAAAAGACAAAGAAAAGAAAAAAGTGCTGAGAGCTAAGTGCAGAGGGAAAAATTTAATGCAATATGTTTCACTGTCACATTTTAGTATTTGGGTTATCACAGTGAATGCTAAATAAAACATGTTACAGTGGTTTTTCGTGCCCAAAAATGAGCCGGATGTGGTACCATCCTGATCATGACAGACATGGATTCGTACTGCGCCTATCTAATCTAAGATCTAATAATTATACGTTTGAAGAAAATGCCAAGTACGACATTAACACAGTATGGTGTTAGGGTAATTTTTGAAAAAACACACTTCTCCAAGTAAGCAAAATCAGGTAATATATGTCAAAGTTACTGTGATTTGCAGATTAATGATATCTTGTTTCCTCCACGCATGCATTTTAGACAGACAGCAGCATTTTTTGGAGGTCCTGATGAAAAACTGGGGTCAGTATGGTAAAACCTTTGGCCCCCTACAAGAAAGTTAAAAGACAATTACAAATGAAAGAAATTAATTGAGTGCTATGCTTGTTAGAAAATAGACACTTCCAAGAAGACCCCAATCCAAGTTTTGAGCTGGAGATGGCACCACATTTGACAGAGATGGTCACCTCCTAAGTCTCTATGCAGGAAAAACCCTGTAATACAACAAAAAAATGTATTTCAAAACAAAACAATTGTCACTGCTATTTTTTTTCTATAAAATGTACTAAACCGTACTACATACAGCTCAGTATGAGTTTTCACCTGTGTTTTCACTGTTATCAACCATTGCAGGTTTAGATCAGTTGTGGAGCTTTTGACTGCTAATGGGGCTGTAGAGCAATGTTTTGATGAGCAGGTCCTTGTATTATTTGCATTCTGTGCATGTGGACACTATCTATGCAGCAAAGAGTGGGTGTATTTTATAGAGGAAGACTGATGCAAACAATACAAGATTAAAAACAAACAGGATTGAAAATGCGGGAGAAAATGAATTTCATCTATGTGTAAGGCTTTAAACATAAACTGTATGCTTTGAGAGAAACAGTGTGAATAACTGTGATTAGTTAGAAGCATCAGATTCATCATTTGAATTACAGGAGTGTCAGCTTGTGTCAACTGGGTAAACTGTGGCGGTGGCACCATTTACCTTACCTTACCTACCTTAAAAAGGAGTGTTGTTTCCTTACAATGATATGATAGAGTCAAACCTAGTCTTCTGATCCCTTTTGAGCCGTAGGTAGATAGCTTAACTTTGATCGTCAGGTGGTTTATAGTTGGAGTCAGACTTTGACAAGTAGGCTCAATAAACCACCATCTAAAATACTCTACAGGACAGAAAAGCAGTAATTACAATCTATGTGTCTCACACAGCAGGATGACATCAGAGTAAAGCTTAAGTAAATAATTTGGATCTCATGGGTTTTACTATTAGATTTATAGTAATAGTGAGTGTAGCCCCTGTAAATTATGATTTAAATGTACTAGCAGAATGACTATATCACATTTATATTACAGTGTAGTAAACTGAGGAGACGCACAACACCTGATATGAGAGAATGGCATATTACTGATGTTCATGCAGTCATTCTCAGAGTAGAAAAACCATGAACTCTGCAACAAGGTTTATGTTTTAGATTAGAATTTAGTGTCTAAATGTAGACATTTATACAAGGCCTATGGCCTGTGTTTTAGAGGTTAAAGTTCAGCACTATGTACAAAGGAGTCATGTTTTTAACCTGTAGAAGCAGAAGATGTAGTGCTGATGGCCTGAAGAGTTTTTTTTTCCTTTGAAAGGCAGGAGCTGAAGGGATTCAGCAGTATTTAAATGGCACTGTTTGGTCCTAGCCCATTTGAATTCATTCCCTTGTGCCCTCAAGCCCTCTACTTCAGATGAGCTGTCTTTGTGTGTGGTTCTCTGCCCCAAATAAACACTCCATTAGGACTGTTTTCTTTGGTGCCCTCCTCTCACGTTCCCTGCCCACAGCAGCACTTCCCTCCTCACCCATTGTCAGCCTGCTGAGTCCGGGGGAAGCTACCCAAAGGACAAACTGTCCCCAAATGGCGTGCAGAAATGGCAGGCTGGTCTCTACAGACTGTAGCACAGCTCTTATCTCCTCCTGCACTGAGCTCTGAGAACAGAGACACAAACACAGACAAGACCAATGAACGCTATTGTGAGGGGATAGCGAGTTGACAGTAATGTCACTCCCTGTTTGGTCCAGACTAGCTTACCTCTCTCTCTGTTTTTCTCCTTCTTAGTCCTTCTCAGGTCAAAGTAAAGACTGCGCATACAGCATTAGATACAGCTGTTAGCGACACCAGTGCAGCTGCTCTACTGGTAGACTTTTAACAATCTATTTTCCAAACATTGATAGATTATATAGGAATGTGAAGTGATTTCACTTACCAAGTATTAATGCCCTGTCTCCTCATCGTGAGTTCAGCTGTCGTGTATGTAAACACATAGGCTGAGAGACTGAGTGAGTGACAGTAAACACTGGCTTAGCCATCTGGCACCTCCACCTTCCTGGGTATTGACTGTATAACTAAAGACCATCAGCAGACTATGCCTCCACTAGCATTTAAGGCCTGTTGCCATGGCGACAAGCATCAGCTGTGCCAGGATTGCTCGAATATGTATCAGGGCTAATCGGAGATCAATACTGAGGCAGACAGCAGACGAACTCAACAAGTTCAAGGACTGAAGTGTGTAGTTGTGCTCTCAAATTTAGCTCAATAACTCATGCAAAATGACTGCCTTTGTGGTCAGCTTAGTTTTCATTATGAGCTGTTTGTAAACATAAACCCCTTCTGTCAAAAGTGTAATTGGTAGGCCTGATTGTTTGGGCTCAAAATGTGAGAATTCCATTTCAAGATGGACTTCTGGATTTCACACAGTAAATGTTCTAGTATTTTTAATATTTGTCACTTCTTTGAGATGGCTTTGTGCTGGTTTGTTACTGTACACTATGGTAGGCAGTGCTAAAGGGTGCAGCTGTTTAGATCAGAAACCATATGTACTGTGCACTTCTAGTCAGTACAATCTAATAATGCATTTGAGTACAGGTAAATTACATTGTAAGCAATCTGTCTGCCTGCAAATTCACTCAGTGAATGTATATCCTGCAATCATTCATTATATTTCTATTTAAAGGTCAATAATGTTACAAGCAGCTAGTTATCGGGAGGACAAGGTTCAAAGCCACAGTGTTGACATAATACCTGTAATAAGCGCTACATGTAGCCCGTAATTCAGGTGATCTGTGTAAAGATATACAACCAAACTGGAAAGATGTAGCTGATCATTAGCACAGAACTGACTGGATACCTGTCTGCTGCCTATACCAAATAAGACCAAATAATGTGGCTTGGTGTGTCTGAGTCCACTGAACAGAGACTAAGTGGGTGAAATGTCTGCTTGTATTTTAAATGGCAGGGTTGAATCATCTGTCAGGCGTGTAGAAATTAAACACACAGCTTTTGCACACAAGGCTGAGTCATGTCTGGACAAAATACATGACTGCATCTGCAGTAACTCAGGCATTGTGGACTAATACAGTTATTATGTTTCATAGTTTATTCACTAAAAAAAAAAAAAAATATCCCAGTGCATTAAAAATACAGTGTGAAACACAGGCCACAGTGCATTGGGTGCAGATTTCTGCTTGTCAATGGGCTCGGAGCCTCTCCATAAGAATGTGTTTTGCCAAGGGATTATGACGTAGACTGATCTGTTTAGAGTGTCTCGACAAGACAAAGAAACAGCTGATTCTGTGTTCAAGACAATTTGGTGCACATCACCACATGTGTGCTGTCGAATCCAAATTTCCAAAAAGGATTTTGAATGAGGATGACAGTCATGTTGAAATGCTTAAATCCCCAACACGCTCAAATTCCACAGGCTTAGCCCATTGTTTTCATGAGTGTGTAAAATGTGAGTACTCTTTATTTTTCAGTTGAAATTTGTCCTTCAGAGTGAACACCTGGAGGCTCAGCCAGCTCACATTAGCTCTGAATTGAAGAATCGATGGATATGAATAGGCATGCCGATGCAATCTAGTGCTTGTACGGGAAACATTAAAATTGACTGGGTGCAATTGATGCAGGTTGAAATGCCAATATTTTTTTGGATGTGACAGAAATTAAATTAGTGGATAAGTGGCAAATGTGACTTTGGTGTTATCTTCAGGCTATTGTTTACTTATCACTGTTTGTCCTTGATAGTATGTCTCCGTTTTGGTGGGCATTATGTGCATTATTACTGTACAGCATAGTTTGTGTATTATTCTCATGTAATGATAGACAGAAACACGTGAAGTTTGTTCATGCAGGTATTTTTTTTTTTTTTTTTACAACTTGCAAAATGAATTCAGTGCTTTTTTATTTAACAGTAACATGCACCTCTTAGTGTTATACTCACTTATATCTCCTTTATACATGCAGTTTGAGTTGAGGTCAGGAAAATATCATATACGTTGCCGTTTGGCCCCTAAAAACTAGAGGTGAAAAAAACGACTTTTTACTTGTCTGCTTACATAGATGTACGTACACTTGCATGCATGTTGGCATGCTTCCACCTGTCTCCAGTTGCCCTCTGGAACACCCCTCATAAGTAAAACATAAGGAAGTAGGAGCAAGCCCACTGTCACTAGCCATTAAGATGCCTTGCATTTACTGTAAATGTATCATGCATGAGCCAGTGGGTTTCTTCGTTCTTGACAGGAACAACACTTGGCCTACATGCTGTTGTAGCTGCAGTGAAATGGCCGTCACAGAGAACTCTTCGGTTGACACTACAAATTGCCTCCATGGCACGCCTCTTGACTGTTGATTGAATGTAATTACGTTTTCCTCATCTGCAGTGAAGGTCTCCATGCATTGTAGAAGAGAGTGTAAAAAGAAGGCTGCTTGTATGTTTTAGATCTTCATAGACTCAGACAGAGGGGCACAAAAGACTTCACATTGAGCTTGTATTATAATATTGTTGTGGCAGGCAATCATGCTGCTGAAACCACAGCTTCTTTTAGTCATGCTTTCTAGAACATGCAAAGAGAACCTCGAGCAGTCTTCTCGGGTGAATAATGCATGAGCTATCGCTAACAACACGCCGGGCTGAGTGCTGTGCTCTGGTCCAGTCATGGTGACTTCTTGGGTTTCAAACACTGGTTTCTTTCTGCATCTTTTGTGTAGGAGAATGAGCTTCAAGATTTTCTCCAGGAGAACAAGCATCTGAACTTACAGTTGTTCAACAGTAGCTACAAGACATCTGAGCATGAGAAGGTAAGTGTTGACAAAATACTGTATCTCAGTGGGACTCTATTTGTATCTGTCCTGTAGGTATACCTGAAATAAGTTTTTTTTTTCCTTTATAGACCTTTGTCTCTCTGGTCCAGCACTGAGTACATTTACATGCATGGTCCTACTCCACTATTATTTCAAATATGACAATACTATGAATTTGGAAGGTCTCATGTAAACAGCATATTGCATTTGGATATTCTGAGTTAGGCCTTTTTCCAAATTGAGCATTTTCCGAATAAGACATATGGGATTTGCTGATATTATTTTTAGTTTTAGGAGGATTCTTTGTGCAATTGGAATATACATCTCATTTGCAGGGTTTATTGCAGGTTGCGACACACAGCCATGTTTATG
Source organism: Coranthus polyacanthus (assembly GCA_037367275.1). Classification (NCBI taxonomy): domain Eukaryota; kingdom Metazoa; phylum Chordata; class Actinopteri; order Kurtiformes; family Apogonidae; genus Coranthus; species Coranthus polyacanthus. The sequence continues at coordinate 43,604 of JAPQRN010000190.1, read as the reverse complement.
TTGTGCGCTCCGAAGAAAAGTCTGCATTATTGGTCAAAAGGAGAAACATGCCTAGTTTTAAACATTATGGAAGACAATATCAACAGGTTTGTAGAGTTTGCACGAATATCGAAAAGCTGACATTTTGAAGAAGGTGTTGAAGAAATGAAAGAGGGAGCCTGTGTTCACACTTTGGAATGTCTGCCACCAGTGAAAACTCCCTATTTTTAATCAGGGTATGTACAGCTACATGTAAACAGGAATTACAGTGGATTATTCATTTTCATTAGCCATGTAAATAGGTTATTACATTACATTATATTCAGGATCAGAATATTTTGTGCATGTAAACATTGTTATTGATTATTTTCCTGGGTTACACTAAAGCTATTTCCCTAGCATGTCATATAGACTGAAGATGCGTTGAGGAGTTCCATTTTCCAGCTGCTGATTCTATTAAAACACCTTCACCTTCCTTTTGGCCCAAAGACCTGAGAGGCCTTCTGAGCTGATAACACAAAGGCAAAGTAGATCAACAAACAAAGAGGAGAAGGCCTCTCTTTATGGACAGGAAGGCAATATCCTGACGGAGCTGATTGTCAGTTAGTTGTCGTGGGGTTGAAGAAGGATGGGTTTCTGGTTATGGATGTCTTATCAGGCCTTGGGTGGCTCCTGAAGCAGCTATCCTGAACTGTTATCACACTGACGGATATGAGAGCAGCACTCTGCAGGGCAATGCGGATATTAGCCCTCGCTCACACCCCCGTGTTCTGATCCCTATCGTCTTTGAATGAACTAGGAGGGGCTGCAAACGGCACCTCCCTCTATCTATAATAGTCTATTGACCTGCTTCTGCTGAGTCCAATACAGTTTTGTTTAATCGGTCTACATTAGGTCTGACAGTGGCTCCTATTCACATGGGTAGTTTTAAGTATGTGAAGTTGGACTGCTCAGACGCTGGTTTCTGTTTGTGTTTTGCTTTACTGGTGTTGTTTGTTGATACGCCCCCCTCAAGGCATCATTAGTCATTGATGCCGTCTCTGAGGGAGGGAACTTACCACATTACAACTGCAGGAACCCGTTACCTTTTTGTCGATTAGGGGAATTTTAAAAGCTGATGGAACTGGAACTATAGTGCCTCTTAAACAACAATTCAACTGGTCTGTAGGGAGACAGAATATGAAGAATATGCAGAAATAGAAATGGCCATGTTTACAGATGTTATTCACAATGACAGTTTAAACCTCATTGGCGTTGAATTGCTGTACAATGTTAATATAATGTGCAATTGCTTCATTCAATTGAATGCTTAGTGCCTGGTTAACAATGAACCATGAATAATGCATAAATGTTTTGGTCTACAGCCATGGGACTGAGTGAATTATGTTACTCTTGTATTATTTCAATATTTTAAAGGCTTTTATCATCAAAACCAGCCAGCTCCCACGTCTGGCCTGTTACAATTTCTGGCTGTTTCAAATGCTTGGAATGCATTGGGTGGCATTAAAACAAATCTTTTTTTTACAGTATGGTGCTTAAAATGTACTATGAATACCAGGAAAAATTGGAACAGTACCTTTATGGACCTAATTATATTTAGTTTTTGTTGATATGGTGTCAAAGAGCTGATTCAGTATGGAATCATTAAAGAGGCTTTGTGTTAGTATTGGATTACATTATACTGCTAAAATAAACTGCTGTAAGTGCACGACTACAGTTACAACATGCTGACCTGGCTATACTGTATATATAAAACAGCTGTCTTTATGACATGTGCAGTATACACTTAACCTAAGCAACCTACCTAGTAGAAGATTTTGTCACTCTCCTCTATTAACTGTCCCTTTGTGGGAATTAAGGTAAATTTTGGCCGGTGCTAATTAGCTCGTGTATCATTTTGCTGCATTGTCTTCTGCCTAGCACGACCCTGGAGTGATTACATTATTGCAATTACAGCTAACGCCCTTGAAATAAGTTTTGTATTGCCAGCATGATCACTATGGGCAGAGATGGCACAGATGTTGAGCAGCCATTAATTTGTCTACACGGGGAAAAAAAAAACCCAGACAGAAGACATAAACTGAAGTAGTCGCGTGTTACAGGCGAAAATAAATCAGTAAATTAACTCCATATGCATATATTTATTTTTTCCATTAACCTGCTCAGGGTTGGATATATATCAGACCATTTCATAACGCTTGACAAAGAGGTGGTGACATTGGAGGGGTTTTTATCATTAGATATTTGAGTCAAAGGAAGGTGACGGTTCTCTGAATAGACACTAAAGGTTAAATGTTAATAAAATGTGCAGGCCAGGAAAGTCACTGGAAAGGCAAAAACAATCTCAATTTTGAGAAGAAACAAACTTCGTGTTTGATGCCGTGGGCAGTGTGAAACCAAAAACAAAAAATTCAACCAAGCAAAATGTTAATATTCCGTTCCATTATAAAGAAAACACACCGCAAAACAACTTTACCCTTTCAAATTCAAAGGTTACCCTTTCAACCATTCAAATTCAGATTGTTTGCACTTTTCTTATTTTCTTTGCACAGGTGAAGTCTGAGTATGTCCAACTCAAAGAAGCACTTGGTGCTGTGACGCAGGAGAGAGATTTAGCCCTGTGGGAGAGGAACCAGCTCCAAGGCAAACTGGAGAACTTAGAGCAGGTGCTTAAGGTGAGGAATCCGGCTCGAAGGGTAGACCCGACACCACTATGTGTCATTACCGTGTGCATTTCTTGTAGTACATCTTTCCGGAGTTCCTAATTCAGGTGTTTTTACGGAGCCCAACCCTTTGCCCTTGCCCTACCTGTGCTACACTGCCTCCATGGTTATTTTCCGCTATACTGTCTAATGTTCCTGACATGTCTGTTGCCTTCCAGTGTCGTGTTGGGAGGTCTGACCAGGAGCTGTGAAAGAGCTTGGAGCAGTCTGCCCCATCCCTCCCCTTACTATTCCTCCCTTTAATGTTTCCCCACTTTCCCTGGCCTGACCCTTCCCACCTTCCCTTGTCCCCTCTCTCCCTGCTAGAATTATAAGGTATCACTGCTATGTCCATCTGTTAGGGAGCAGTCCTGTTCAGTCCCATTCTGAATGCTTTCTGTCCACCTCAGTGGCTGTGCTTACTTTTCCCTTTATCCGTGGGCTGCTTACCAGACATACACCTGGCCTGGTCACCTGGCTATAAGACCACAGCACTGTGGAATGTGATTTTTGCATGAGGCAGGACAAAGAGTTTGGCTTCATGATGACGGGAGGGGAAGGAAGAGGAGATAGAGAGACTGGGTCACCTTCGCGATGATAATGTCACCTACACGTTTGATGACATTACCTATCCTGGACCTTAATTTTTACTGGCATGAAAATGTCATTTGCTTCTTTCACCTTACAGTGTTGCAAATATTCACATAAAGTGGGAGCAGTAATGTGGCTGGATCACACGGGCATAATGCACTATGAAGAGCCCAGCATTCAGTCCCTTGTATTGTATGGCTTCTTTTGTTGTTATGGATGACCACAGACAAGTGAGCACGCCACGGAGTTTGCTCACCCTTTTCATGTAACTTAAAACCCTGTATTGATCATGCAAAGACAACATCGCTGAGGACAGCTTATCAAACAGTACCAGTAACGAGACTTCTAACAGGTATTGTGTTACCTAAAGGGGGCAGCAAACCTGAATTGTTGTCGTTTTTTCACACAGCAAAGCATCTCTAGTCCTCATCCATAAGCACCTTTGTGCAAAATTTGATCTGATCTCCTGTGGATCATGTGACATAAACTGTTCTCACATGGCATTTGCTGTGACTTAGTTTATGTCTTTCTCGTATTAAGGGTTTTAAAGTCAGTACACTGTTATCCAGGCTCTGTTTGTGGGATGTGTGTGCACATGTAACACCTGTGTTGTGTCTGAATGTGGAATAGAAGACTGGAGATGCAATTTGTGTTGACTCAGTGCCATTGGATTTTAGTTCCACTAACAGCAGCCCTCTCTATGCTCCCCCACAATCCTCCCCCCTCGGCTCTCCACCCCTGCCCCCCTGCGGACAGCATATGCGCGAGGCTGCGGAGCGGAGGCAGCAGCTAGAGTTGGAGCATGAGCAGGCCTTGGCTGTACTCAATGCAAAGCAGCAGGAGATTGACCTTCTTCAGAAGGTAAGGGAATTCAGGTTACATAACACTAACAGCACCCAAGGGTCGGGTTTGCTTGTTTGGGCATGCTTGTGTGCCCCTGTCATGGGTCAAAGAGCTTTTTGTCGACCACCGGTGCGATACATACAGTCAAACAAAGGTGAAAGTCAACTCAAAGACTACGTTATTAAAATCAGAGCAGAAAAGCGTGCTTTCCATAGGCAGTGTTGGGAGGGTTGCTTTTAAAATGTATTTCATCACAGATTACAGAATACATGCCCCTAGATGTAATGTCTAATGTATTCCGTTAGATTATTCAACTGAGTAACATATTTTAAATTCTTTGGATTACTTCAACATTGTCTTGCATTATTTTTGCATGTATAAGTGTGAATGGATGTGGCATTCACACATTTACCTAAGGTAGAGTAAACTCAGGAATCACTCTAAGTCTATACTAATACTGTAGGTATATTTAAACACAAAAGCACTGTGATGTTTTGTGTGGCAAAAAGGATAAAGACCCTATTTATTCTTGACCTTTGAAATAATAAAACTAATTTTTTTAGAACTTTTTTCCGCTTAGTTTCTGAAGTGCAGTTTGTTGCCTTGCCTCGTATTCTCTTTAAATAAAAATAGAACCAGAAAAGACAGTTTTACCTCCTCTGTTTTCTCACACCATGAAATGGGTGAACAGATAATGTAAAAGTTATGTTCAATTGAACATGCTACTTGATTGCCCACCAAGTCAAATGT
>JAPQRN010000190.1:18976-38639 GCA_037367275.1 Coranthus polyacanthus | reverse complement strand
AAGAATACTTTCCTCAAACCAGTTAACTAACGGTTAACTAACTCAAACTGGGCACAGAGATGGTGAACATGAGAATAGTCTTGGCCCCATATTTTGCATTTGACATGGACGTACAGTAACGAAACCTCATGGGAAACTAGTGACGCCTTTTTAAATTTCAGGCCGCATAATGCAGACTTAAAAAAGCAATCCCTTTAAGTAACCTATTGATTTTAAGAATGGAAATGTATTCTGATTACCAGCTATTTAAATTGTAACTGTAAATTAAGTACAGTTACTCATTTTGGCATGTATTCCCAACACTGTCCATAAGCTGTGGCACTCACCCTCACTTTCACTCCTAGAGCTCTCCCAGTGCATCCCCTCACCAGTCATATATCACTCCCGAACCCATCGCCATCTCAGGAGCACTCCTCTTGTTTGTTACGAGCGAGCAAATCAAACATTCAAAAACAAAAGTAGATATGACACTTTTTAAAGGCTTGCTTAAACAAAAATGCTTGGCCAGGCCATTTGATGGTTGGTCCTCCTCGTCTGTGCGCTGGAGCTGACTGTTATGTCAAAGCACGCCCAGCCATGGCTGAGATTGCTGATAGTGTGAACGTGATAGGAATTGTCACCAAAGCCTCCTCCAGAAACAGTGTGTGTGTACCCCAGTGTTGTTTTTGCTACAGCGTTGCTCTAGCCTCACAGTCAGCCTTTCACAGTCAGCCTTCTCAGCTTCACTTACATTAGCAGAAGCTCATTACTGCGTTATCTTCCGTCAGACACTGGCTGCTCTCTGCATTCTTCTAAATTAATTGCCTGCAAAGTAGATTTATGAAATTGTAAAGTCCACAGATGCTCTCATATTCATGTGGAACACTTGTTTTTAGTAACAGATGTTCCCAGGTCCCATAAGAAAAAATGGTGTGTATGGTGTTTTTCGATACACTTCGGTGGCTCTATAATACCCAGACCGGTTTCCGTTTGATTGTGCCGGCTTCTTTAGTTTATATTTGATGGAGCACAGTTTTAATAGACATTTGTTTCCACTAAACTCTAGGCCATTATTCTTAGGCACACTGTAGCTTTTTCTCTTCAAACACAGTAAGCCCCGGCAACATGTTCACTCCTTCAATAGAAGTCAGGGTCATACTACAGTATAGTATAGCCACAGATAAAACAGGTTCAGTTAGAAAGACACTTCCACAGATCCTCATTGCTGGTAAGTATACTACACTGGTTTATAAATACGTTCTTGATTATTCAAACGTTATGCCTTTTAACAATTAATTACAATAAAACAAAACATAAAATATGATGGTGAAAATGGTGTAAAAAAGCTACAATCCAATGCAACTTCAAAAATTGTGGTAATAATGGGGCATCCTCTGCGAATATATAAATACTGAACTATAAAATGTGTGAAGCAGAAATAAACTGCTCTGTGACTGTGGTCTCACAGTAGTGCGAACACGAACGGCGGCTTTCTTTCTAACCATTTTCACCCTAGTAATCTAAACTTTTAAAGGTGTGTCCGTGTGGTTTGTAAAAGCATGTGACTGGTGTTTAAAACTGACACTAAACTGCAACATAAATGAAACTGAACTGAAACACTGCACCCTGTGTTTCCCAGGCTCAGGTTGAGGCTAAAAAGGAACATGAGGGCGCTGTCCATCTGTTAGAGGTGAGCGTCTGAACTCTGGGAGGGGTTGGCTGTGTGTTTATGTGGCTACTGCTGGGGGAGGGGAGGGGACTAGTCAGCTCAGTAACTAGTCATTTCCTGCTCTTCCTGACCTCATTAGTTAAACTTTTGTGCTCTTTTTTTAAACTCATGTGTTTCAAAATATTATACAGAATGTTATTAAATTGGATATTGGCCATGTGCACACTAAAAACTAGACAGAGCTGTGTAAATATTAGAAAGGTGAATAAATCCTAAAAGAATGTATCGTACCTGCACAAGAGTGTTTTTCTTTCCGAGATGTGTATGAGTGATCACATGTGTAATTGTGCTTTATTTCTTTCCTACATCTCTTTTCACTGTATGGGTGTGTGGTTATGCATATACAGAACCACTTGGACAGCATGCAGGTATTTCAGAATTGTTTTCATTTATTTACTTGATATCTTTTTCCACCTTGCTCAGAACAGTCCATAGGACATACCGCACCTCCAACCTTTTTGGCTCAGGAGGTATGGTGATGGAAAAGTATCTTGCAAACTTTTCATCACAGTCTCAGTCTTGAGTTGACGCCTCACATGATAAATGTACAAGTGGTTGCCAAAAGATAAAAGATAGAGAATATCAATTAAGAACATATTTGGTGTGTGTTGATTGCTTTTTTGTTTTTCTAAACTATTCGAAGCTGCTTCAGAATGACCTTGTTATGCTTTCCACTTTTCTTCAAAGCAAACTCTCAAGTGGAAAGCTTTTTTTGAGTCTAAACATGACTGATGGCTTAAGCTGGAGGTCTTTCTGACTGGATCATAAAGAAAAATTCAGCTACACCTGCTTAATAATTGATAAAAACCCATAAAATCAAGTTTCAGAATATGTATTGCCCTAAATTAAAGATGAGTGCCTGAGGCCTCACTGACCAACCTCAGTTTCACATAATCCAAGACTATGAACACAGCGAGTCATGCAAATTTAACTTTAGAAGACCAACTGTATCTATATTTTAGACTTGAGAACTTGTCTTTTTTTATGACTTTCGTTCAGGTAATATGGAAATTAGGTATTATACCTATACATTGGTTAAATATAACAGTTTAAGTTGTCACCAAATGGCCACGCAGTGATGAATGTGGTTCTTTTCCCATTATAGCATTGCATGTATGTTTCCTAGCATGTGTTTTACTAAAATGTTTCTGCTTGCCATACAGTTGGGAACTGTATGATGCTACTAAGATAATCCCTGTTTGTTTTAATTCACTAATTCTAGTGAGCAAATGCAGGAATTCCGCCGTCGTCTCTCTGCTAACAGCATGATATGTCTAGCAACAAAGTGTCTGCATGAAATGAACTCCGAGTGTTGTTGTAACAGAACAGCCTAGAAAGCGCTGTAGTAGCAACAGGCATTGCTGTGTGTCGGGCAGAGCTAAAAAAAAAAACAATCCATGGAAACTTAAGTTGTCCCTAGGAACAACTTGGTTTTAGATTGTTTCCAGCCTCAGTGATTATTCCTCTGATCGGCCATCAAGCATCTCAAGAAACAGTGCTCCACCACCTGGAATTTACATTATACCTGCCCATACAGTTGTGTTCACTTTGCCAGCAATATATTGTTCAATGAAGTGCCCTGCTCTTAACACCCTGTGCAAGTTGGGTATTCATGCTGCCATGAAGTAGGAGGCTTTTATGTGTGTGGAATTAATGTTAACTATAGATGTGCATGTGATTTATATGCTGTACTGTCCGTAGTAAGAAAAGGATTCATTTCAGGAAATGTTTTCCTGTAATGGTTTATCCACATGTTAGAAATCCTAAACCCCATTCCATAATATTTTTGTGTGTAGACAGTAGACGTATAACTAATCTTATACGAAACTACTGTAAGTATGTGTGTAATGTAGTATTTCTGTGCACACACTGTTCAGTCCTTAATCCCACGGTTGCCTTATTTTTTTCCTTCTTTTGTTTTTCCTCATTTTCCCATTCATTTTTTTCCCTGTCTGTCTGTCTGTCTGTCTTCCTTTCTGCTGTCTGTCTGTCTCTCTTTCTCTCTATGACTCTTGTCCTCGCGGTCATCAGGCCAAAGTACGTGAGCTGGAGGAAAAATGTCGGACTCAGAGTGAGCAGTTCAACCTCCTGTCAAAAGAGCTGGAGAAGTTCCGGCTCCAGGCTGGGAAGTTTGATATCCTCAGCACTGAACCCCTAACTCTATGTGAATCACCTGGGTCGCCCAACAAGTCCCTGTCCCAGCTTCTTAATGGACTGGCTGCCCCCTTAGGAAAAGGTGCGTGGGATCTTTTTTTTGATTTAAAATGTTTTCCAATACGTCCTGTTCATTCCAAAGGTATTTTACTTTGCTTTAGAACGCACTGTAGCAGTGTATCATGTCTGCCATGTGAGAGCTGCAGGATGGACGCTCTTTATCTGTTTATGGTGATGTGGGTAACTTATAATGAGGTAAAAGCATAACAAAGTTTAGATGGCAATCATTATGACTTAATCTGCACTACACACAAACTGGTAATGAAAGAATCAATCATAGTGAGAAATAGCCTTTGGCTGGAATAACTTGCTCTTGTTTGTTTTCATTTGTTTATGTGAATACACAAATGCTTTACTAATTACAGTAATACATATCATTCAACTCTTGTGCCGAGCTTCTGATGAATAAATATGGTTACAAATAACTTGGAACAAAAGATTGCTTTACACAATACAAATTGACCACGTATTCAAGATAGATAGATTTATGTAGTAGTGCTTTGTATAAAATGATCGTGTCATATTGTTTATGTAAATTGCAGCTGTATGTGTCAGTGTTCAAATCAGCTACACCAGCAAGTTGTAAACTAAACATATTACAACTGTTTTTGTGGACTGCGTTGCATTTAACGTTAAATTTGTTTCAAATCATTTTGACTACCATTAAAATTCTTAAAAGGACATAAATGGTAGTCTAAAAACTCTTAACTTGTTGGTGTTAAGACGTTTTGGGCACCTATTTATTGTGACTTTTTTTTATATTTTTATCATAGGATTTGATGAAAAATCTTTTTGTTCACAGGCAATGAGGCCCCGACAAGCAGATCCTTGATATCTGAGTTCATTCGGCCGCTCCAGATCAGTGGAGACAAGCCCGAGCTCCTCTCTGTCAAGCCAACATTCCTCACTCGCGGTCGAGCCAGCAGCCCCGCGCGGGCTTTCCTCTCTGAGGTATCTGATTGTGTCCATTTGTATCCAATATAGCTCCCGCTTTAGTGCCTATTTCTCCATTTACACTTTGCATGACACCTTTATATAGAGCTACACTTCAATGCAGTGTCTCAAAATGGGGTCTAATAAAGTGAAGCTGACTATGTAAACAGCCAAAATAACAATGTGTATCTGCAATAGAGTGGAATACCCAGTAATGTAAGTGCTGTATTTTGCCCCGCTTGCCCAAATAAAATCAGAGATGTGCAGTTCTCCAGCAGCAGCGAGCAATGAGCCAAAATGAAGAGTATGACTATCTCCTAAACACTTCTGAGCAAGTTCAACTCACCAATTTTGCTTTAAATTTGTTTCCTCTTTTGTCTTTTAGTATCCTTTTGTGCAGATCTTGTTTTGTGTTTTTTTTTTCCCCAAAACTACTTTGCGGAAAAAACATTTTGCTTCTTTTTAATTCGTGAGCGCTGCTGGGATGCTGTAGGCTTCCCTGTTTTACTGATGCACTGCTTGGGACTGCCTACTCATGCGAGAATATTTTAGTGGCAGTGAAAGGCAGTGAAAAATGATTACCACAGAAATATCACATTTTGAAAGTTACACTTATGGTATAAAGGGATATAAAATATGTAAACCTAAATAATATACAACTGGGAATGAAAGACCCAGCATGTTTCCCTTTGTACTGCCTTTGAACATCAAGGCATTTACATACAAAACTTTTCTCAGATAAGATTGCAAGTTAAGTCAAAAAGGTCTTTTGAATACAGGGTAAAGTAAAACACAACAAAGGAGCTTTTGATCTTAGAAAATGTGTTTTTGTGCTTTCTTTGCCTTCTCCATGTTTTTTTTTCAGATGGACAAAGAGCTCAGCTCGACCACCAGGTCCAAGCCGAGGTTCACAGGAAAGGTTCGCTTGTGTATTGCTCGGTATAGGTACGTATGCACAATAAACACACTATTACTGCAATTCAAAGTGTATTTAGAGTAACTTGAAACAATAAAAACAAAACTCCCACTGTATAACATCAAGGCAGATATAAATGATTAAGTATTTGAATAATGTATCAGCCCTAAATGTCTGAGAAAGTAGCATTGAATTGGAAATTGTCTCATTGTGATTGAATTATTTCTCTGAGACGGCAATGATCAGAAAGAGTGAATGCTAAAAACTACATCTTTAACCTGGTGGCTCAGTATAGACATCTCTTGAACCACTCTAGTTGAGATTATTTGTTTTCTCTCACTGAGCTTTAGGCTCTGGTCTTAAAGATGATTCAGTGTTTCTGTCTCTAAAGAAAATTACCTGTCAGCACAAAAAATAATTGGAATCCTCAGAGCACAAAGATGAGAAACAAGGCCAGCGCTTTCAACCCACACTCTCCTCAGCTCTCTCATATTTGTAAAAAAACAAAATGAGTCCATATTTCCAAGCAGCACTCAGCAAATAGTTTTTCCTTGACAAACATTGTAGAGAACTGCAGTGGTTAACATACAAACCTTGCATCTTTCACACAAAGTAAATGGAGGACATTCTTTAGCATTTTTGTAAATTATCCCACTTATGGCTAAATTGTTCGTTTATGTTTTCGTTTAAGCTACAATCCTTATGATGGGCCCAATGAGCATCCTGAGGCAGAACTCCCTCTGGTGGCCGGGAAGTACCTCTACATTTACGGGACAATGGATGAGGATGGCTTTTACGAAGGTTTGGCTTCCCTTGATATTATTTATTCCCTTCAACTTAATATCACCACATTGCCAACTTTCTCCTCTTCTGTTTTTTAGGAGAGCTGCTAGATGGACAGCGGGGACTTGTTCCCTCCAACTTTGTGGATTTTATCCAAGATGAGGAGACACCGTCTGTCAAACACAGGGACACAGTGACTAAAGAACCTGGCTACCTCAACCACAGTAGCCTGGGGCCTCAGAGACTGGGGGTGGGCACGGTAACGGTAACGGGAACAGGCATAAGCAGCCTGCTGTCTGATAGTAAATTAGACTGCCTAAGCACCAGCAGCTTGGGCATGGACCTCCTGGGCTCCTCCAGCAATGGCACAGGAACCTTAGATGTTAGCATTGACGAGGTTGGTGAAGACATTGTGCCTTATCCCCGCCGCATCAACCTAATTAAACAACTGGCCAAGAGTGTGATTATTGGCTGGGATCCTCCTGTGGTCCCACCGGGCTGGGGCTCCATCAGTGGCTACAATGTCTTGGTGGATAAGGAGGTGCGCATGAGTGTCCCATACGGGGGCAGGACAAAGTCTCTTATTGAAAAGCTCAACCTGGCCACCAACACCTATCGAATCTCAGTGCAGAGCATCACGGACCGGGGCCCGTCAGACGAGCTGCGGTGCACTCTGCTCGTGGGAAAGGACGTGGTAGTGGCACCTTACTATCTGCGGGTGGACAGCATCACACAGGTTTCTGCTGAGCTCTCTTGGATGCCCAGCAACAGCAACTATAGTCACACCATCTTCCTCAACGGTGCAGAGTATGACATGGTGAAGGCCGGAGGCTATAAGTACAAGTTCTTCAACTTGAAGCCCATGACAGTTTACAAGGTGAAGGTTGTGGCGCAGCCGCATCAGGTGCCTTGGCAGCTTCCGATGGAGCAGAGGGACAAGAGGGAAATTTCTGTGGAGTTCTGCACTCAGCCCGCAGGTCAGTCTCCAAAACATCTTTTCAACACAACAGTACAGGGACCTTTAGTGTTTTTGCAAATGCTCTACAAATGTGTCCTTTTTGTGTAAAAGGCTTATTTATAATAGAGATGGAAAATAGCTTTCCAGTTCTGCCGCAATCTGATTGTTGTTCTGACAGTGTAACGTTCAGTGAGGTCTCTAAGACATGTGACATTTTACAATGAAAGCCATCTGATAATTTACATGCATCGCAGCAATCTGTCTATTTACTTAGCGACACGCTCTGAGCTCATTACATTTACAAACCTGACAAACATCTCAGCCATTTTCATTTTTCCCCAGCCTCTTTTAGATTGCCCTGAAGGATTGGTGTGTACTACAGCAATAAGAGGCACTCTTGGCAGAAACAGGAAAAAAAAAGAAAAGTGCAGTTAGGAAAAATGTAAGAAGCATTCACCGAATACATCTTAACACTGGAAGGAGAAGTCTCTTGAAGCCAAATTAGCGTAAATAGTGAGTGTAGGTCTTTGGGATTTCTTCTCCCATGAGGCTTGTTGATACTTTGCCGTTGCCAACACTAACTTGGGTCTTACAGCTTGATGGTCTTGCTATGGGAAATCTTTTAATGTGAGAATGTAATGAGAGGCTTGTCAACACAAGCAGCTACATTTCTGGCTCCATTATTGGGTGAAAATATATAAGTGATGTCGGTGCAGACAAAATGTAGTTGCGAAATGTCATGTTGTTGCTTTTTAAATGCTATTTAAATGCTCAGTGGCATGGTAGGAGAGGAGAAGTGACAATGTGTGAGGATTGTGATTATTTGACCCTTATTTAAAAAGTGTCAAGTGTCATGGCATCAGGTATACAGGGATAAGATGAATCAGTTTAAAAAAAAAATACAGATAGGGAGTGGAAGAGGAGATATGGAGAGTGGAGGAGAAGAAAAGAGGATAGGACAGAGAAGCTGAAGTTTGAATTGACGTTCTCTGTTGGCAGCTGACAAGCTAACATGCTGAGAGTTCATTTAATGATCTATCTATTGAACATGTTAATTAGAGGCGTCTGAAATAGTCTCAGTATCGGTGGTTGGACGACTGTTGTCAATAAAGAGGAACTATATTAGGCTTTCACTCTCAGCATGTATTTTTCAAGCAAGTGACTTCATTAGTGCTTACAAGATTTTTATTAACATTAGTTGCACGCAGCAGCCTCCAGTACCCTGCACGGAAACCGGAGTCTGCCGTATGTGTCTTGTATTAATAAAAGTAGCTCCACTGAAATATTAATTTAAACACTCATTTCTATGCTCAGAGAATTGAGTTGTTTAGAATTGAGTTTAAAAATGACAAGAGGATGTTAAATCTCCAAACAGCCAGTTCTGCTGTTCCAGATGACTGTGTGCGTCTGCTGACATTCAGTGTAGAAATGTGATTAAGATTGTACTGATCTAGATTCTCGGACGCACACACACACACAGCTGCACATTGCAGCTCGGAGATACTGCTGACTGCATCTGCTCACACTCTCTCACTGTGTGACTGCAGGGGAGCAGCAGCACTGCACAGATGGGTATGTTGTTTAGTATGCAGGCACCACTGACAGATTGTGGAAATAGCAAAGTGTGGGTTTTTTTTTTTTTTTTTTTTTTTGGATGCTCCATAGAATGTTATCAGTGAGAATCTGGCAACAGGATGTAGTAGTACATACAGTGATTGCAGAATGTTGGCAAACTTTGCCTTTTCAAACAACATAACACCTGCGCCTCATTCGCATATGAATGAAAATCAAAGAGATGAGCGTAAATATTGCAAAATCTTTCTACAAATTATATTTAAGTACTCTGAATACGACCTTCGTTTGGCAGAGCATCATTGTGTTACAGCAAAAGCCATCTGCTCATTTCACAAATACTGAAATCTACAAATGCAATGTTTTTATATTTTGGAATGTTACTATGACACAGAATATTTGCATTGTTATCATTTCCTCGCAGCCTTTGAAATACTTCCCTTAGTACAAGAAAATCCTGATTTCATACCTTTATGAAATGGTTGTTAAATGTGAGAAGTGCATAGTACTGAGGTCAGCACATTATTTTTTTGTGGTCAAATAGGCAGAAATGGTTCAGCCGGTGTTGAGCTTTCTTTTTTCTCTCCTTATCCAGTGTGTGTGTTGTGTTCCCCAGGTCCCCCTCTCCCCCCTCAGGAGGTGCAGGTCCAGTGTGGTCAGACGCCTGGGGTCCTGCAGGTCAGATGGAAGCCGCCACCTCTGACGCCTTCAGGAACCTCTAATGGGGCCAGCGTGATTGGCTATGCTGTGTGCACAAAGGGACAAAAGGTACCAAATGTCCAAGCAATTTGTTTTTGTTTTTTTTTTTCCTTTCGATTTTCCAACAGATTTTTAAATGACATCGGTTTTGCCATCCTCCCTGGTAACTACTGTGAGCAGTCCTCTGTTGCCATCTCCTGGAGACATGATATAATGCTGACTGAGCCTGCGATTACAAGATTCATTTACAGCAAATATTTCCATTTTGTCCAGTCATTTATATTGAGTGTAAATATGCATCAATTGGCCTTTATGTCATTCAATGTAATTTTGAAACAAAAACCAGAATGCTGAGCACAGCACAAAACAAATGTAGATGGTCAAGTTGCAGTATGCAGAAATTATGGGGAAAAATGCAGAATTTGAAAATACACATCCTCTCTCCTCTCTGTCCGAAGCATATACCATGGAAAAGTGATCTGCCATGTTACTTCTGTGACCCCCCCACTCACCCAGAAAAAAAAAAAATTCTTCTGTCACGCTCCAGATTTTCAAAAGCCTGAAACCAGAGCCCAGATGAGGTGCAGAAGTCAGACCACTTGCATTATACTCACCAGTTATTACAGATATTTTTGACCAGTGACACCAAAAAATGCTGCCTACTGAAGTTTTAGATATTGTTAGTTTATTAAATATAATGTATGAATTAAAAATACATCTCTCACTCAAAAACAAAATCAATGTTTCTATTTCTAATGGAGGTGATCCTTGTAAATGCATGGAGAAATGTTTGTATGATGTTGTGTTACTGATTGAGTGCTCTGATTTGCCCTTTGGTAAGGACTTTCTGGTTCTTTGTGATGCAGATAGCAGAGGTCTTGTACCCCACAGCAGACTATGTGACCGTGGAATTAAACAGGATTCAGTGTCTGGAGGCGAGGGAAGTCATTGTAAGGACGTTATCAACACAGGGAGAGTCTCAGGACTCACCAGTGGCCATCATCCCGCACAATCTGTTGGGCTCTCCACGCCTGTCGCACCGAACCACTGCACCGCCCCACCCTATGCCCCACCCACAGACCCATCCAGTACATTCACAAACTCATCCCCCTTACCCATCAACGTATCCCCCAAATCACCCTCAGCCCCAAGTACAGCCTCTGCCTCGAGCCCAGCCCCACACACTGCCCCACGCACAGCCGCACTCGCAGCCCATTCATCACCCTCCTCCACCACCTCATACTCAGCCTCATTTCCAGCGTCATCCCATGCCTAAGTCCAAACCATTAGTAAGTGCCAGAGAGCCAGAAACCAAAGAGCATGAGGTGGGCCTGCGGCCAAGCCAGCCCTGGGAGCGTTCCCCCTCTCCGTTGCCTCCCATGCGCGGACCCAACCTCGAGCCGCCGCACTTCCAACCACGCCGTTCACCCTCTCCACAGAGGATCCTGCCGCAGCCTCAGGGAGTCCCCATCCCCAACACCATCGCCAAGGCCATGGCCAGGGAAGCTGCCCAGAGAGTGTTCGCTGAGGGCAACCGGGTATGTGAGCAATACCAGTCATGATTTTGAGAATTAATGTTGTTTTTTGAGAATAATCACTAAAAAGTATCAGTACTAACTTTAAAGTTAAAGTATTACAAACAGTTTATGGTGAGAATATTAATATATAATATATATTATTCTTTATTCGTATCAGGTTGAGAAGAGGAACATCTTTAGTGACCGGGGTAACGCCCTGCATCCTCTTAACTCTGATGAGGAAGAGGATGGCTACGACTCTCCTCATGCAAGGAGGAGAGGAGCCTCAGTGGATGAATTCCTTAGAGGCTCGGAGCTGGGCAGACAGGTACTTTACAGAAAATACAACGCCCAGTGCTCAGCCAATCAGTGTGTTGCACTTGTTTCTAAGAAGAGCACAAACATTACACTTATCCATTCCCTGTTTGTCCTATTCAGTCTTTAATGGTTTTTATAGTAGTTGTTTTTTCTTGTGCAACTCCCTCTTAATATTATTTCCTGTATCTTTGCTACATCAATACCAAAACCTTTGATTGTCTTAAAAACGCCACTCTTACTTTTCTATGGAATGTAAGTCCTTTTACTCTGGTACTGTACTTAAGTATGAATTTGAGGTACTTATCGCATTACTCGAGTATTTCCATTTTATTTTATACTTCTACTCACTACATCTCAGAGCGAAATATTACTTTTTACTTTTTTACATTGTCTGGCAGCTTTAGTTATTTGCTACTTTTCAGATTACAATTTTAATACCTTCTCTGTTCAGTGAAAACCACATCCAAATGTGTTAATTTTCAATGTTAATAAACTGACAGATTAAGTATTCCTTTACAGGCCAGAAAACGATCCTACTTTTTAAGCTAAATGAAACCTTTAAACCCTCTTGGAACATCTTATAAATGCATTGTAAGCTTAAAACACGGCTGCTTTTCTGAACTCATGAAAAGTTGACTTTTTAGAGATACATGGTTAATAGTCTTACTTTTGGTCAATTTGGATTCAAATTTCTGTCCCTGCCTGTTGCGTAGCACCATCATCACCACTACAGTCACAGTGAGGAGTACCACACAGAGAGCAGCCGGGGTTCCGACCTGTCTGACATAATGGAGGAGGATGAGGAAGACCTTTACTCCGAGATGCAACTGGAGGAAGGCCGCAGGCGAAGCATCAACTCTCACAATACTCTCAAGGTACCTACTGCACACCTCCAGTCTGTAGTGGCTCTGGGGAGGACACAGGAGGGTGGGGAAGACAGGGTCTAGGGAGGGTCACGCCACCTGCAGAGGCTCCAGCTCTGTCTCATTGGCTCTACACCCAGGCCCAGCGTGGCTCTGCCTGGCTGAGCTCCCCTGCCTTGGTTAGCTGAATCAGCCTCCCCACCCAAGCCTGCTCCTCCACCCTGCCCCAACCACAATGCTTTACTCATTCAAGGCTGAGCTCATGGGAATGACTGTGTGTGTATAATTGTACAGCATGCAACAGGGGAAAGCTGTATTATACTAAAATGTTTTTTTTTCTGGTTTGCTTTGCATTTTGATGCTTTATACTGCACTGAAGGAGTTTTACAAGTGTTACAGTCAAATCTTTTTTAAAAATATTTTGTGCGCGAATGTAAGAATGTGGTATTAAACTGCAGAACTTAATGTACTTTATCAAAGGGTCATGGCATATCAAGTGCATATGGGAATCTCATTTAAGTGAGTACTTAAATGGAAATATTCACTTTTGGTTCTGTCTGTCATGTTATAATGTTTAATTTTTCAATTGTCAATGTAGTATGTTAACATTGTCAGCACATGATTCTGTCTTCATTCAGTCTGTGAGTGGGTTGTGTGGATGCAAAGCCAATCTGCCATCATGACTGATTGGTCCTCTATATTCACCATGAGCAATACTTCAGTAGTCCTGTTATCAAAAGTCAAACATTATCAAATTATCCCTGTTTTTGTCCAGTTAAACATGTACAGTAATGTGGTGTTCACATTGGTGTATTAATCTTTTATACACCAATGCTGCAGCTCCTCGTTGTCATTACCATCTGTTTTTAAAATTTTAAGTAATATTTGGAATGATAATTCTGAAAATGAATCTCATTGATGGTGGTTTACTTAAAGATGGATTGTCACATTTGTTTATCTTTTGTCTTTTGTGTGAGCACATACATGTAAATTTTGTATATGTTGTGCTACATTTGAAATTGTTGCTAAAAACTGCTCTCATTACACCTGGTTCTTCATGTTCTTTTTTACTTTTTCATACTGTACATTTATTTCATTGTTTCTTCATTTCATCCACACTTTAATGTTTGCATTTATCCCTCACCAGTGGCACTAACTCATATTGTCACTTAGTTTTTTGGTTGGATTTGTCATTTCTTGCAAACGAAATTCCCTTGTCCACATTTAACCTCTGTGCACATGCTTTGTTTATCAGTTACCACATCATATTTTCGCCTTCACAGATTCCTGTTCAGAGCATGCCATTTCCTCCTCACGGAATGAGACTGCATGTCTTACTACATTGCCACAAATAACTAATTCTGTCTTTATTTTGTCTTCCCTCCCCATTTATTCTATTCACATACTGTGTTGTTTCCTGCCTGTTCTAAAACCTTCGAAAAACTTTCCAACCCCCTCAAAAATTCTAAAATGAACCTTGTGAATTGAACTGACACTAACTGAACTGTGAAAATGTGGAACTTTGCCTTTTGGTCATGACTGAAGGCATATTACAAGCGTCAGGACTTAGCTGAGGAAAGAGACTGCTGGGATCTCCAGAGGGAGGTGGTGAAGCAGAAGTCACTCCGCAGCAAGCGTCTCCACAGTATCCCAGAAGTGGCCGAGGAGGAGTCGGACAGCGTGGACAGCATGGGCCAGCGCCTCAGCTTTGAAGAGGGTGGGCGACCAGGAACACCGCATACTCAGAGGAGGATGTATCCCCAGGACAGCCACATGCACAACCACCTCACCCCCAACAAAAACTCTCGCCTCCTGCAGCGCCAGCGCTCCTCCCCTCGCTTCACAGACAGCCGCTACTGCTATAACACAGAGGACTGCAGCTTGGGCCGACCCAACCGGCAGAACACCAAGAGTCCTGACAGTGGTTTAGACTGCGGAAGCGAGGAAGAAGGCTCTCTAGGCCGGGGGCATCGAGGGTACTACGCACATGGAAGCCCAATGCGGGGGCCCATCCGCATCATCCACTGTGAAGGCCCGGTTGAAAGACGGGCGTTGGCCATGGGCCGCAAAAGAACTCTGACACGCCAGTGCAGCGTGGAGGAGGAGTTCTCTGATGCGCCAGTGACTGCAGCCAAGTCGGTACACACGGGTGACTTTAGGAACAGGGAACACTTTGGGCCTGGTCGGGAGGCCGGGCCGCGAAACTACTCCAGGGAGGGGGCCCTGAGCGAGGGCAGGCTGAACGAACTGGACAGGGTCTATTACAGTCCTCACAGGGAGGCTAGGGCCCAGTCTTTGTCCAGGCTCAACCGGGACCAGTCGCTGGTGTGTGATTCAGACTTTCTGCTGTACATTCCATCAGCAAGCTGCAGCCATCCTGTTTTCTTAATGTTGTCTGTTTTTCTTTATGAGTAAACCCCCCCCCCCCTTTTTATTTGGCATTTTGTTTTCATTTAATGACAAGTTATCACATGTTCATGGTTGGTCTGATTTGATGTTTTATTTTGTGTAAATTCCTTTGCTTGTATTTATAATGTCAGGTGGATTTTAAAGTAAAGCTTTTAGTTTCCTAAAGGCCATTTAACCGAGTTTTGACTTCTCATGTCTCTGAAGGGAAAGGTTCCATTAAAAGGAAAGCAGCAGCAGCTGTTTCTCTGTGCGGTGCATGGGGACGTGCTGCTCCCGCCCCCTCCCTGCCCCTTGCTTCCTTTCTGCCAGCTGCCAGTGTCATGTCTTTTTTCATGTCTCGTCCGTGCTTGAAGCTTTATTTCAGCCTTATCTGCCTCTCATTGCTTCGGAGACAAAATAAGAGCAGATTGACTCATTTTCAGCCTGTGGTGCTTCATTTAGCCTCCAGCTCATCATTTCTTTGCTTGACTTTTTCACTTGTTTTGGCAAAAGATCTCTTGTTCATCATCATTTTTGCATTAAATGTTTTTATTTTTGTAATAGTAAGCCTCAGGCTGAAGCTGTAATAGCTTTGCTCAGCTTACCACATCTTTATCTATTCTCGATCACTCTCAGCACTCCTGTTTAACTCTATTAATTCTACTCTCTCTTTTCTTTAGTCATTGTCATCATTTCTGCCTCATGCGCCATCATATGCGTCCTTTTCTCATCACATAGCTGACATGCACAGAACAAAACAAACAAAACAAATGGTCTTTAGCTTAACCCCTAACCCCCTTCTAACCCTTAGTCCATGTTCTTGTGTTGGGGGTTGGTTTGATTTACTTGTTTTGATGATTTATTGGATTTCTTTGTTGTTTTATGGATTTCTTTTATTATTATTTTGCCTCCCTAAGGACAAATGGAAGCTATATCATTTGCTCTTATGGTCTTTCAGTTGTTTTAACAGGATTGTGGAATTTTAATTTTTTCTATCATTTTATTTCACATTTTGGCTAATCTGTTCTTCTGACGTCTTGTCTGTTTTTTTTTTACCCTAAAGATCATTGGGAACTCACCATCACATGGAAGCTCTGACCGTCTGGACCCCTCAGGGAGGAGGCCGGTTCACATCGGCACCCCCCCTCAGCGACGACCCATCCCATCCATTGGTTAGTGAGGTCACCCCATGAGGAGACGCCTCATCCCCACCTGCAGGGCCACTGATGTTTGTGCTATTTATACCATGTGTTTCCCTTACCCATGTGAGCCGAGCTGTACATCTCTCCCATAGAGCTTAAAGAACCATGTAGACCCTTTTTTGTGGGGTGTTTGCGCACCCTGTAGCTGTCCATCCTCATGAGCTGGATTTCGCCAAATGTTCACATGCAGTTTTGCAGGAAGGTTATCCCAGATACGCTCCTTATGCCTGTATTTACTGTGGGTTAACATGTTTACCACCCAATTTGACCACCCCGCAACAGTGCAAGCATTGCTGTTTTACACCCAGTGACTCCAGAGTGAAACCTGTTGCCTTGTACACCCCCCCACCTCAGGGCAACTTCATCATCCTACTGTCTCAGCATGATTGAATGGGCCATGGGGTAGAGCAGAGTGTGTGTGCGGGGGATCTCTGACCGTAACGTTGTGATTGGTGTCTTCTGTAGAGATCACCATGGACAGTAACAGTGAGGGGAGTGAGGGGAACCTCTCACCCGTCAAGGAGGATGTTAACTATGGCAGTGTAGCTCGGCGCAGGATATGGCGATCTATGTCCTCAGAGGATCAATATGGTATGTGGTGCAGCTTCTCTCCAAAGATGACAATTCACCTTGAAAAGGCCACAAATCGTTCTTAATTAAACACATGCAGTGATATCATCAGTGAATGGTGGTCTTTGTTCTGTGCTGGACAGTTAGCTGCTTTGTTTAGCTTAGCTTAGCTGAAATAAGCTGACGGGGGAAGACAAGACTGGCCACTTTTCCCGTTGCTGGAGAATGAAAATCCCTTCCCTGTATGTACTCCTACGCCTTCAATCCCAAGAAACCCCAACCCACCCACTCTCCCTATTCACCCTCCATATCCAGGCCACTCTCCCACCCTTCTGCAACTGAGCCCACCCTCCTTTTTTCCATAGTTTCTCCACCACCACCTCCTCTTCTTTTCCTTCTCCTCCCACCTTTCTGGGCCAGCAGCCTGTTTTCACAGTTAATTTTGCATGACCCGTTTATGATACAGTGAGAAGGAAAGACAAATTACTGGACGAGTTAGTGCTTCCTCGCCTTGTTGGTTCTCACTCGGTTGCACATCCATTAACGCTGCCGCCACCAAAAATCAAACTTTTACACTGTTACAGCACATTTTACATCTTCCAAAAGCATATTTCAGTTGCTTAGTTAGCCGCAACATTGCCATTGAAACATTTAACATGGTGATCCATGAGAAGCATGGGGAAGTGATATCAGGTTCATCCCTTCCCCCCTCACTGTCCCTGATATCCGCGTTGCCAGGAACTGCTGGGGCATTTGATGTGTTATGTCCCTTGGGAACTTGCCTCTGCTGCCTTTTTCCACTGCACATTGTTTTCCAGATGTGGCCTAAGCATGACATCAACACCTGTATTGATTTGATGTAGGGATGCTCTCCTCCTCATCATGTCCAACCTCAGGAAAGCATGCATGTTAATCAGCCTCTGTGAGATAAGGCAGTGAAACAGCAATGAACAATAGTGCAGTGTTACTTGTTTCCTCCTGGTGTGCACAGTCATTCAGTTTCCCCTTGCACCCAAAAGTCTGCTTGACACGTGTTTCCTGTCTGTGCTGTGTTTGTTGTTCTGTGTTCTGTGATGTTTAGTGACTGTCACGCCAGCAAGCAGAGATGTGTGAACGAAGAACCCTGCTGTGCTACGAGCCTATAGTGTAAAACATCCTTTGGTTTGGAGTTTGCGTGATCACAACAGATACAGATTAAAACTTGAAGTATAATTATCGCATTGGATCTCTGGCTCTTTTTTCACACATGCATCTCATCGCCCTCTCCCCTGTCAGCTCTAACAAAGAGACATCTTCTGCTCTCATTGCCTCTGCAGCCAGCGTGGCTGTATAAGGCTGGTAGTAGCAGCAGAGGCCTCCTCTATGTTTCAGACGGCTATGGCGGGCGCAGGCACGGGCGGGGACGACGCTCCCCGGATTACTATGAAGAATCAGAGCTGGACGAGCTGACCCGCGTGTTTGTGGCTCTGTTCGACTACGACCCCCTGTCGATGTCGCCAAACCCGGATGCTGCCGACGAGGAGCTGCCTTTCAAGGAGGGCCAGATCATCAAGGTGGTGGCTAAAAAAGACCTACAGATGCCGTTCAAAGGGGAAAGAAGTACTATATTGGGTTTAAGTTGCTAATCACTGACACTTGTTATTCCTTTAGGTGTTTGGGAATAAAGACACGGATGGCTTCTACAGGGCGGAGATCCGAGACCGAGTGGGTCTGATCCCTTGCAACATGGTTTCTGAGATCCAAACGGAGGATGACGAGATGATGGACCAGCTCCTCAAACAGGGCTTCCTCCCACTCAACACTCCTGTGGAGAAGTTAGGTGAGCCATCATTTTCCTACAGTAGCATCTTAACCTTCTTTAACCTTAGCTTTGCTCTTGTACCCTCCGTTTCTGTCTGGCCAACGGAATGCTCTAATGAATGACCTTGTTACTGATGCTGCTTTACTTTTCTGCTTTCCCCTACTTTTCCCACTTAATTGTGTTTTTCTGCTTTCCTGTGAAGTGAACTGCGACCGTTTCAAAGATGGCCGCTCAATAAATCGCAGGTCCCGAAAGTCCAAGAGAGGTCTGTGTCCAGTGAGATGCCCTTGTGCTCTCTGCTTCATCCTCACTGCTTTTTTCACTCCTCACCATCCTTATTCATCAATGCTCTGCTTTTAGTTCATTTCCCTCATACTTGCCTTCATAAAGCATTTTAAACCATAAACATATTGTATGAACAGTTGCAAAACCAGAAGATCTTGTGAGTAGATCACAAGATTTTAGGACATTTAGGTCATTGGTCATCGCATGCTTCGTTCAACATTCCCACTCACTATTTCTGTCATTTTCTGTCTTTTATGTCCTCCCCAGAGAGGAACAGGCGAAGTGGGCGTCAACACCCAATGTCAACTCGGAGAATGGTGGCCCTGTATGACTATGACCCCCGAGAGAGCTCCCCAAACGTTGATGTAGAGGTACTGTCATCCTCCAACTCCAGCTATTCACTTTGTCTAATACCACCATCATGTAACAAAATGCAGTAAAGTTATACAGGGTTTCTGCCGGCTTCAAGTTACATTTAAGGCTTCTTTAAAGAATATTATGAATGCAATATAAGACCTATTTCATGTCTTGTCGTGTTGGGCCTTGGCCTGTCACAGTTATCACATAATCACCTCAGTGCAATTATTGAAGCTAACCACAGTTATTTTGCCTTCTCGGGATAACCATCTCCATTCACCTGTATAAAAACACTGGACCAAACTGACAGGAATGTCATATTCCATCACCATCTCCACATTATTTTTTGTTCGACCTTTGACTGGTGCTCTTTTAATGGCGTCACCTTGTTTTGTATACTTCAGTAATAGGCTTTGTACATCGAAGTTATTTATGCCAAATCTACCCTGCGCAAGTTTTGTTCACGAAGCCTAAAAGGCAAACAGAAATTTTATTTATGTTCCAGTGTTTGTGCATAAATAAACTATTGTTCCTCATGTGAGCGTTTTCTTGCATAAGAAAAGCCCATAAGGTAACAGT
>JAPQRN010000189.1:0-19597 GCA_037367275.1 Coranthus polyacanthus | reverse complement strand
AATTAACTGGAGGCTTTTTATGGAGCTATTTGGGCATCCTGACAGTAAAGAATTACAGTAGTCTAGCCTAGAAGTAAGGGACGCAAAAAGTGATATACAGTGATACATCATGTCACTGTATATCATGTCTAGAATAGACCATGCAAATTTGATGATTTTTTTTCACATAAAGCTGACTTCCTCTTACCAGTAGGTGGCACTCTGACTATTATTAAATATTATTGTGTACATGTCTTCAGAACAGGGTTGTTATCAAGCAGGTGAAAATGGAGTCAAGTTCTTTCTTTGTTCATGGTGAAAGTTTGAAATTAGCCACATTACCATGGCGACACCATTTGACGAATCCTCACAATCACGATATTTGATCATCAAATAGTTAAGGCTTTTCGGACCAAATTTGAGGTGGATCTGTTCAACCTGCATCAATGAGTACATCAAATGCTAAAACTTGTCACTTCTAAAAAGGAACACAAAACTCAAAATGGCTGACTTCCTGTTGGGTTTAGGTCATGACACCAATAGACTTTTTTGTAGGTGTTATACACATGTACCAAGTGTTGTGGCTGTAGGTTAAACTAGCTGTGAGCAGTATGAGGTGCTAGCGAGCCATTTTTCACTTTCATTTGCAACACAAACCCATTAACTAAAATATTTAGAAGAACAAGTATAATAATAATCCATACAGTTTTGAAAATACAGAAAACAGTACCAAACACAGAAACAATACCAGCTAAGCAAAGTTAAAGAAACTCATTGATTTCATTGAGATTACTGCGTTGGTGCAGATATACACCAGGCACGGGACTGTTGGGGAGTTAAAATTGACTAAAACTTTCAGCTGCATCACAAATGTACATTAATACTACTTTTCTAACTAAAAGTTGTTTTGATGTTACAATATTCAATTTTCTGCTGTATCCTAAAAGGTATGAAACTAAGTGATTTAGAAGTTTTTTCTCGATTGCAGTCAGTTTCCTCTATTTTCTGTTTACCATATATTCTTCTTGAGTGAATTCTTTGCTTATATACGGCCTATGTCTCAATTCAAAAAACAGGTCTGCATGGGACAGTTTTTTTCTTTCTTTAAAGTGTTATAATTGGACTAATTGCTTCGTCTATACACTGTGGCCAGCCTCATTCACTGGAACAATGGGT
Source organism: Coranthus polyacanthus (assembly GCA_037367275.1). Lineage (NCBI taxonomy): Eukaryota > Metazoa > Chordata > Actinopteri > Kurtiformes > Apogonidae > Coranthus > Coranthus polyacanthus. Next base: position 18,442 of record JAPQRN010000189.1, on the reverse strand, counting down.
TTGACCCCTATGTGTTGCTGCGACTCAGCACACTATGGACTAATTAAATTCAGTTCAGTCTATATTTACAGAAACGCTTTTAGGAAACTTCACAAAGGGCTTTACACAGCTAAAATATACAGATAACACACAAATACAGTAAAGCAGAAGAACATTAATAGGTGGAAGAAAATACATCTCTGCCTCTCTGGTGGTTGTGGGTGAACCACACACTAAATGGAAGAGGACCAAATATGACATTGAGAGCTACTTAATTACTAGGGCTGGACCCAAATATTCATTCAGGTAGAAATCCGGTTTTCAATTTTAAGATTGGAACACTCATTTTTTTAATTATACAAAAACTATTGATTTCCTTCTCAACCCAGGCTGTGAACAGTGTGTAGTGGGACCATGTCCTGTCAGAGGTGGATTGTTCCTGTGCTTGTAATGTCACAAAAACAGTAAGACGTGGCTCATTAACTGTCATGTTATATTAACTGTGTACCCTGTGAAAAAACAGGTACACAGTTAATATGGCTGTCCTCTCAATACCCTCTGCACGGTGCTCTATAGCACTTCTAGTGGTAACAATATGATATCATTTGCTGCCTATTGAAACCTTATGGCTGTTTTTACTGTTTTTAACAAAAATATTTTAAAACATAGCCGACTTATCCTTATCCACTAGCTAAATTTCAAAGTTACTGACTAGTGGGTATTGTACATACTGTAGCTATATAGTGTCCTGTATGAAGTATGAAGCCATGCATACGGAATGTGTATGGTATATAAACTGTACTGTAACTGGAATGGCTGTAAATTATTTTAAGTTGTTTCATTTGCAGGAATTCCACCAAACAGTCAGGACATTGTTTAGGGACCACAAATTAGAAAAAAACAAACAAACTGTGTTTCAATTGTCTGGTGAGGTGCTAAAATAGATCTTTATTCACAAAAGAAGGATGTACTGTGCTCCAGCTGAGTTATTATTAGGATGAGGAATAAAACTTGATTACTTAGTGAAAACAACCAAGCAGACACAAAGAGGGGAGTAGCAGTCGAGAGTGTTACAAAGTAAATCACAGTGAAGCAGTGGCAAAAACAAGGTGAGTGAACAAGAGAAATAAAAGCTCCTTTTCAGGTAGGGCAGTCACACCCTAAAGCAGAAATAAATAACCATCAAACACTCAATGGATCATTTACTTTGTAGAGTTTGTAGTCTCTTTCTCTGTGTTTTTCCTCCTCAAATTCAAACAATGGGAGGAAATTTACATTTCAAAAAGCTCTTAATTATTGAGACACTTTTTGATTCATGCAGAAATAGATCCACAACATAAGGCTTCACATATTACAGCCAATGCACTCTGGGTTGATCTTAATATAACAGTGTTAATACTGTTAGCCATACCATGGGAAGTATACTGAAAAGCATTTTTACTTAAGACAACTGTTGATGAAAATGTAAATATTATTACATTTAAAGAACTTATGAGATTCTTCTAAGTATAAGATGCTTATTTGAAGTTTGTGTTGGAATCTGTGTTGTGCTGGGAGGTAGTTGTTTGTTGACAATAGTTAACTCCTTTTCTAAGCTAATGGTATAGAGTTGTACACTGTTGCCGCTGCAGAGGAGCAGAAAAAATACATTTAAGAACTTAGAAACAAGCATAAGAATTTTCACGTTAAAACTGACCCAAGTCGTGTCCATAGAAATCAAGCTGTTATCATAGATGTAAGCCATTTGTTAACTTACAAATTGACTTTGCTAACGTCACCAAATAGCTCCCAACACAAACTTCATGCACACACAATCGAATCTTACACATTAACCTGAATTTAACAATTTCTGTAAATATATGGCCCATTTCCAGCCAGTGAATTTCAAGCTAATTTCTTCTTTTCCACTCCCAAAGAGCAGACATAGTTTTCACAAAAGGTTTTATTTCCAAAAGTGCTACTAACTAAAGATTAGTGCTAAAGATTTTAAATATTCGCTATAATACCAATAATAATAGCCACATTTAAAGTGCAACTTCCAGATTTTTTTTTTTTCCTGGATTTATGCATGATGTTATTTGAAAAATGTACTATATACATATCTGAAAGTATCTTCTTAAATTACAAAGCATAAATACAAAAATTCAGGGTAAAAAGTCTCATTTTTCAGCTCTGCTCTAAAAAAAAATCATCTTTTTTTTCAAAACGCATCAAATTATGTCACAAAAGGGAGTCGTCTCTGCTTCCAGTATAGAGTCTACTGTATGAGACAGTAAACAAACAAACACGACTGGAAACCACTCTGAAATGCATAAAGTCACTTTCAGATGATAATATCTTACTGAATGTTGCTACTTATGATATTTTCTTTTCAATACAACTCAGTATTTCACTTTAAAGTACGATAAAAATCCCTCCTCCCGGTTATAGTCGGTTCAGTTCACATTTACTGCACCTGACACACACTGAATAAAGCTAATGGTTCACTGTATATGAGTCACATTTTACATCTACAACACTCCTTTTAACGGCTCATATAATGACCTACTTTGATATCAGATTTACACAAAGACAAAGAAAAATCATGCTGTAATAATACCACACACAGAGTGTCTGAGTGAAGGGGGATGCAGTAACAAACAAGAGTCAGTAGCAGATGAAGTTGGACCAGCTAACGCTAAACGACCTTTGCTGACTTTTCTAACATTTGGCACTGGAGCCGAGAACTAGAACAACTGAAAGAAAAACACTACCCTCCGGTTTTATTCTAGTTTGGGGTTTGGTCCGTGGATTATTAGCAGATTGTTAGCCAATCATTGGCGACCCCGTTACTTTCTGTACAAATAGTTTTATCAGTAACAGACAATCCCTACTGGCTTTGGTTTTATTTAATATGTAATAGAAACATGTTAACACAGTGTAAACAGCATTAGCTGAAGTTGCTCACCTGTTTAAGTCTTCTCATCACATCAAAACTATCCTTGTTTGCTCTGGGTCCCTTCGATGCATCAAGCTCAAAATAAAAAGGCTGGGATCTGTTATAACTGTATGATTTTATATTTTCAACTCTACTGTTGTCAGTATTAGTTTGTTATCCATATACTTATAATGTGCCTTGACCACTGACTTATAAACAGACTGAAAATAACAAGTGTCTATATTTCAGTTTGAGGATGTTTGAGAACTTCTGAAGGGAGTTTCCCATTGTTTTATGACATTATAGTAATTAAATGATCAGTCAGATATAGATCAAATATTCTCAAGGAAATAATATCACATTTCTGTAATAATAGTTCTGCCTACGTCTTGAGAGAGACGTAGCAGAAAAGACTACAATATGCATTTATAGCTACTTTCATAATCATAATAAGCATTAATGACTATCAACAACAACTCCTTCGTTTGCTCTCTGGTCAGACACTAGCTAACAGTAGTTAGCGTTGCACACAGTTGTTAGCAACAAAGAAAAACGTGTCTGAAACCAGTCTTACTGGTGTTTCTTTCATGTGGTTCCAAAATTTTGTGCCAGCTTGGTTAGGATGTAGGAGGGGGTGCAGGCCTTAGAGCAAACAAAGGAGTTTTTATCAAATTAATGCTATTACACAGTTCTTCTTGTCCTTTGTGTGAACCTCTCTCTGACATTTCATAAATGTTATTACAGTATTTTCCTATTTTTTCCTTTGTAATATCTCTCTACGCTATGGAGTGACATGCTGAGTGCCAGTGCTTGACAGGAGCAGTAGTAACTGTAACTAAGGCTGGAAGGAGAATAGTCAAGTGAATTTGAAGGGAACTTTTGAATTGATTGATCTTTTTTGGTTTAATTTCAAAACCCATATTAAAGTGCAATTTGAATTTCAAAATCATCAAGGCCATTAATATTAGACATTAGCTTCAAAGGTATTCATTTCTTACATGCACCAAGATCAATGATACTTGACAACAATAACTATGTTCCAAGTTCAATGCCAACTGAATTTCCACAACAGTCCAGTAAACATGACAAGACATTGTCTGAGTTCAAAGTGATGAATCTTTTTTTACTCTATTTGACTCCATACAAACTATATCAGTCAGACAGTGACACAGACCAGTCTGTTACATGATCAGGTACCAACCATCAGTGCATCATGTGACTATCATGTGCATCAATGTATGTTACACTCAGCTGCTTTCATGTCAGCGTGTGGCTGGGGAATCACATAAGTTGCTCGTAATTTGATTTATTTCAGACCATAGACTGTAAACAGTTTGTATTTCACCACAGCAGAAAAGACGCTGTGAGAAAGAAAGAGACAGTGAGAGAGAGAGAGCAGCACGGCAATGTTCGAGCAAGGTAGACAGAGAGAGAGAGACAAAAGAAAAGAGTTTATCAGAGAAATAAAACACTATTTTCTGACTGTTTCACAGTGTTTAGAGTTCTAAAACACACCCACACCTTAGCACAACATGCAAGTAACGCTGTCCAACACTGATCATAGGTCAGCTAACACATGAAGTAAACAAAACTGTCTTCATTTTGGAATTATTTTTCAATTAATCATAAAGTTAATGCATTAATTTTGACAGCCCTAGTTTAAATGCTTATTATACATATCTTCATCTGCTGGTTTGGAGTGAATAAATCAGGTTGCATATTGGTGTTAATCAAATATACAAAACTATTAAGTTTGTACTACAAATGCTAAATCAAAGGTAACATATGACAGCAGTTATTTTGGTTCTCAAAATCAAAACATCTTTATCTCCCCACTGTTTGCACTGGACAGTGAACCCCTTGCATTATCTATTTGATCAGATGTATCAGTTCCATACACTTTATGTCATTAGAGGACAAAGGATCCATAATGTCACCCATTGGTTTCTGAACTGCTGTTTTGAAGTCAGTTTGTGTTTTGGCTGTCACCATATTGGAGCTCTTTGGAGCCATATTTAAAAATACCATATTTGCACAAATGGGGCGGAGCTGCAGGAGCATGAGGGGTCAGAGTCACCTGCGAGGGCTCATTGGTGAGCTAATGCTAACATTAGCTTACTGACTTGGTAAAACTGTAAAGTTCATCAAGCATTGTTTAACAAAGTCATTTTACATCTTGTTAGTGCAACCTATTAACTACAACTACAGTGGAGCTGTCTGTCAGGAAAAAAAAAGTGTTAGATTAAATAAACAGAAACTCTAAAAGTCTGACTAAGCAGATGAGTGAGCTGTCAAACAGACCTGTCATTCAAGCGCCAGACAAAGCAGATGTCAAAGCCTTCCATTTGGTCTGAGATCTTATTAATGCAGGAAAAGGTTAAAGATGGACCAGAACAGTTATTAGACTGTTCAAGTAAAATTAATGAGACCAAAATGACTCCTGAAAAAAAAACAAAAAACTACTGACTTAGTATTTTTAAAGAGAATTTCAATGTAAGTCTATGGGACCCAGGGCTTTTTGGAACCAACCCCAGTGGCCATCAGTGGTATTACAACTTCTGCAGTGGCTTCATTTTGGAGCCAAAGTCCCTGCCTCTTGATCAGTTCATTACTTAAGGTAAACTATGTGACATTTCTCACTTGTGTTTCTAAACAAACCCTTCAAACTCTGCCTCCTTTCTGCTCAACAAACGAGGCAGAGAGTGTTGGTCAAGAGGGCCATAGACTGAATGGGAGAGTGAGCAGCGTAGCAAAAAAATAAGAGCTGTGAAACAGAAAAATAAAATGTTATTTAATTGTCCCAGCAGTTATGCTCTAAAGCACACATGCACCTGTCCACACATCGCATAACTCTGTGGGAATGTTGTAGAAGAAATACAATCAAAGCACACACTTCCTGTGTTAGAGGTGACAGAGTCTGTGTGTGCTTTGCTCAGAGTTGTGTCTCTCAGACAGAACTGCACCACACTATGAGCAGTGCAGTAAGAGAGAAGAGCAGAATCGTCTCTTCATTTTTACCTGCAGCACTGTGATACAAAGTCACTGCCCACAGGTCGACGCCCAGAAATGTCCTGAACACAGTAAAACAAGGAAAACATAAGATACAGGAAAAGGACAGGGTCTCTGCTGGTATACACCACCACACAGTGACAGGGTCAGAAGTGATGACTGAGAAGGACTGTTATTGTTGGAGTATATATATATATATACATATATATGTATATATATATTTTTTTTTTTATTATTTATTTATTTTTTTCCCTTAGGAAGATGTTTTGCCTTTACAACAATATTTTAACAAGATATATCTCTATGCAATATCTTGTATATTTATGTAAAGTGAAATTAGCTCATTTTGTTTTGACACTGGTCTCTTCATCAGTCCACACTACCAGCTATATACCAGCTATACATATAGCTACGCTATATGTTTAAGCTCTTTATGGGAATATACCAGAAGATGCCACAAACAACTCATCAGATATGTAACTCAAATGTTTGCTATGTCACTTTTTTTTTTTTAAGTTGTTTCCATCTCTTGTTATGCACATTAAGGGCCTGTGCCCACAGGTGGCATTTTTTGCGCTCAAAGTGTCCACGACCTGATTTTTAGAGCACTTGTGACAAGCGCTTATTGATGCTATGGTTACTAATAAGGTCTTCTTCCGCGTTATTTCTTGTTCATTACTGGCTACTGTAAGTTATAAGATATTAAATACTACTGTTTTTGGCTCACAGGAAGTTGTTTTACAATTTTTTCAGGTGAGAATGTGGTTATTTAAACTTCAAATCTGTGGTTGATTTATTAAGATAGTGTCTAATTAAAAATATGCTCCAGCGATTTCAGAGATTTGCTGTCAGTCTAAATAATTCATCAGTAGGCCTCGTCAACTATCAACGTGAACAGGCAATCTATTCATAGAACCACGCAGAGAACAACCTTATCTTTGAGAGTGGTTTTTAAATATAATGACATCCCGACAGACGAGAAACTTGTAAGTTAATTGTTTACAAAAATACTCACCTAGTAGTAACACAGAGTAGGTCATGTGATTGAATCAGAGATGTGTTTTAGTTGAAGGCTGCATCAGAGCAACTTGTAAAAAAGTTTTCAAAACCTAAAGGATGTTGAGGATATTCAGTGTTTTCATAAGATCATAGTAATCCTTCAGTATTAGATCATAAATAACCGCATTGTCAGTGATTTTTCTCCTCCATCACTGTTGACAGTGTTGATATTGTAACTCCTGCCCCCTCTTGATTTAGATTGGTTGGTGAGAGAGAAGTGACAGAGACGAGTGCAGCGCTTTTCCAAAAGTTGAACTCTTTTCAACTCAAAGTGCTGTGACAGCGACAAAAAGAGGCCGTTGAGCAATGTAAACGCTTAACTTCATCGGATTTGAATGGAAAATAGGTGCTGCCAACGCAAAAAACATTGCCTGTGGACACGGGCCCTAACTCTTTTAACGGGAATGGAAAAGCCACCTCGAATGGCTAAAATGAAATTGTGTTTTACAAACTCCTGTTTCCCACCAGGTCAAGGACAACAAAACCCCAAAAAACTCACATACACACAAAAACATCCACGATGAAACATTTAATCAAGAGACCAGGTCTGAAGAAAAGGATTATTTCAACTTTGAGAACATTTTTTGTTCATTTTTGTGCTCTGTGTTAAATCCATCTCTGCTTTCAGTCATTATATCATATTCTCCCACTGTATTTCTCTCCATCCTTTTTTCTCTTCCATTTTCCCATCTCCCTCTTTATCCATCACACTGTGGGCCTTAGTGCCAAGCCTCCATTGTACGGTGCAGAAGATCTCACACACAATACCACTCTGAAATCCACATACACACACACTGTGCCTGCCCTACTGTCTCTCACATTATATCCTTCCTAGCTTATGTCACGGAGCTTTCTCTCTCCTAATCCATGCTGAATGGAAGAGGAGGAGCTGTGGGGAGAATGAGCAGAACCCACAGACAGCCCCAGCTCCACCACACCAGCGGGAAAGGATCTATTTAATAGTCTTCTCAGTCTCTTTTTACAAAAGAAAAAGAATCAAATTATTCTACATATTTGACCAAATACTGCAATATCAATATTAAAAATGACTTAGTGAAAAATGACTTAGTGAGTGGCTACGGGTGTTTAAAATTTGCATAATAAAAAAAAAGCAAAGTTGTTACAATGACTTCTAACGCAGAGTTTAACAATTCAACCAGCTGGAGTGGGATTATAACAGATTGTAAAGAAATTAGGATTTGAGCCTAAATTTAATTGTAGTTCCTGGCATTAAACTGTTAAAATAACCTTTTCAACTTTTTGTTTTTAATTTATTTTTCAAGCTGGATTTTGAAAATGACAAGAGCAAAGGGCATTCCTCAAACATAACAGGTCAGTTCAGAAGGAACCTTATGACCATGTGTCTTACTTTACATTAATGACATCTTATTTCTGTCAGGGACAAAGACTGTATGAGTTTGACACAGCCATTATGATGTCCCCCACTAGTTCTTGTCAAGTTTGTTCTTTTAAAATCTTTGTTTTTGAACCTTTATGTAGTTACACAGCACCCTCTATGATCCAGTCCTATCTGAAGGCCATGACACCCAAGCTGTGTGCATAAAAGTCAATAGGTGTGTTTCCCTCCAGCTGCTTTTATTCAAGCGGAAACTCAAAATATTGCAAAAAAGTTTTTACTCTTGGGAGAAGTTGGTGTATCGATAAAAGGTAAATCCAAATACATAAATGGAAACAGATTTAGCAAATGGTAGAATGTGTAACAGTCACTTGAATTAATAAGGTATAAAAAACAAACATACCATAGCCTATTAGATGGAAAACAGCAGTGTCATGCCATCATGTATGAAGACCTGTAGATAGACAAAGGCTTTGACAAACTGTGGAAAAGTTTGAAACAATGGTATATGATCCAGACTAGGGGTGCAGTTCACTTCTGGGGCAACAGCTTTCAGCTGCCGTAAAGCACACACATCTATCAGCTCCTCCATCAACAGCTCAGGTAGTATGTTATTGTATGAAATACTACATTTAATCCATGGCGATGATGATGAACCAACTCTTAATACTTGCATAGCCGTAGTGGAGGAATGCACATTAATTAGCATTTTCTTTTGACAATTTTCAGAAAATTTGGCTTAGATGTGTGATATATTTGAACGGAAACCTGCGTATTTTCAACACAGGTTTGTAATTTTACACTGAAAACATTGTAATGCATTTCGATTTTTTGACAGGTTAATGAATCAAATCCTATTATATGTGAATTATATGAGGAATCATATGCTTTTTGTATTTTTTTTAAACTCTATTCGGTGCCTGTGTGTTGATTCCAATAATAACAAACATCAGCATGCAGGTGACACTCTCAAGTAATTTTGTTTTAGTTCATTTTTTAGCACCCCCGGGGTGAAATTCCATAATTACCTTTGAGCATATTGTAATTCAAATGGTCTGAGAGGACAGGTGACTTGTGCATCTATTCCTTGCCTTGTGTTTTCAGGCTGCAGAAAATCAACCCCATGACACAGGTTTTGTCTAATCACAGGTGGTTTCAGACAGGTAGGGGTTAAATACTGTTCAGATTCTGTCAGACGTGACCTGGAAGCAATTATACGGCTCTACTATGTATCTCGACGTGGATGCTTGGAAAAGCGGCTTCAGTTTTCCATAACAGTATGAAAACGATGTCAGGTCATCTATATATATATATTTAGTCTTTTGATTTGGACCATGAGAGGAGAGCTGCTTTAGGAAGGTGTGTATTTTCAAATTCTGTATCAGCTTTGTGTGCATGTTAGGGACCAAGCAGTAAGACCTTCAGGAGACAGGATTAACTAATCAAAAATATTAAATGCTTTTTTCTTTTTTTTTTTCATTTAACCAAACGGGTCAAAAACATACACAGCCAAAATATTACAACTAGGCCTATAAAAGACATCAACAAAATATAACCATACTTAAGAAAAAAGTGACAAAATAAAGAGACATTAACGCAACAACCTCACCTCCCACAATGACACAAAAGGGAACATATATAGTGGCTTGGCCAAACCAAATAACACACAAGGGGAAACAAAATAGATGCTGCCTACCAATGAATACAGAGCAAATCTAGATAAAACCAAATCCCCCCATGACATCACAGCCCATGGTTCGGCCTGATGGACTGGCTGCAGTATTTAGCTGTCCTCGTCCTTCCGCCACCAGGAAAGAACCTCCCACCGACCACGACCGGTAACTTAAGAGACAAAGAAACAAAAGATTAACAAGTAACTCAAATTAATAGACCTAATTACTATACAGTGTTAATATGTGTGCACTCCATAGAAACAATGTAAGGTTAAAATAGATAGATTAATGCTAAATATGGTAGAGTAGAACTAAAATCAATATGTGGATCTGCCAAACTATCAAAGTGATTGCAAATTAAATAACTTCTGCTGTTCCAACTATTTTTTACATTCAAATCAGGACAAGGAAGAAAGAACTGCAAGAGAAGGAGGTGTATTTCAAATTATGGCACTTTCTGCTCTGCCTGCTGTAGCTTTAATAACAAGGTATAAAAAAATCATACAGTCATGTGTCCATAAAGACTCTGAGGAGACATCAAAATAACCTGTTTAGCAAAATCATGAGATGAAAGTCATGCTGTAGAGTACAACATCTGTCAGCTGCAGCAGGACTCTATTAACACTGTCCTTTATTAAACTTTTACTTCAGTTAAGATTAATTATTAATTGCATTACAGTTATTTATAGAAGAAGTAAATAATAAATAGGCCAGGTAATCATTAGGATCACAAAGGCTAATCAACTGAGAAAATGCCAAAGTAATCAATGCATTTCATTTGTACTTATTCAGGGTAATTATTGACTGGCTAGCAATCAATAGCTAGCTAGAGCTGAGGATAATAAGATAGCCAGCAGCGAATGGAGAACATGTTATATATGCTGTAACATTTACACAAGAAGGTCATGACAAACACAGGACAGTGAGGTGAGCCAACCTTTTCACTGTGCAGATCCCTCTGTGCTCAGTATGGTCCAGGGCGTTAATGTGCTTTCTTTATGGGGATCAGCAAAACTGGTATTGATGCCAGGTTTTGGTGATAATAATGTAGCAGTAGTGGAATGGTGCAGTACATTTACCCAACAGTAGCCCTTCAGTATAGCTTTAAGGTACTTTACTTGACTTGCCTCATCAAGCCAACCTCCTTTATTTAAAGGCAAAGTATGTAGCATTTTCCATAAAAAGCACTATAGACTCATACAATATCCTTGTCAGTCCTCTGTCAGTGTGTGGTGGTGTATTAACCTGCTGACACCATGGGCTCTTCCCAATTTTTAGCATGTAACTCCTTAGGTCCTCGCCTCAACTCCGAGGACCCAAAGCAACAGGCATTTAAATAAAATGAGACATCCTTTCCTCTGAGCCGTCATTTTAAATGATGTCTGATATATATGACGTGTGTAACAGCTGCATCACCTGTGTGTTATTTAGTTACAATGTACTTTTGTATTTTATGCTCTGTCAGATGAGTGTTTACATAAACTTATGATTAACTATTAATTTAATTAAAAACGTGGCTTAATGTGTCAGTAGGTGATGTAGGGATGTCATACTTTTTTTAAAATTTAAAACACAAGTTTGATCATGCATTGGATCATTTTAAATAACTAATACAACGTCAGATTGAGAAAACCTTTCATTTTCAAAGTCCTGCTCCTGCCATGGCCAGTCAGTGGTCCGATCGGCGAAAAGACTTCAGCAAAGCTCTGTGCGCTGGTCTGGCCAGCCTCCTCGGTCCTCGATGTGCATTTTAGGGAATTGAGACATCCTTCAAGATGGCGCTCTGATATCAATTTCCGGGTCACATCAAGGAGTTTAAGGGTCGAGGACCTGAGGAGGTGAAAAATGAGGAATTGGGAAGAGCCCCTGTCCTCTGCCTGCGTTTTTTATTTTGCTCTTATTTTGTTGTGTTTGTGACATCCATGGGGGCGTGGACCTTTGACAGTGAGTTTGTATTTTCAGCCAGTAACAGCATCATGCAGCATGTGCAGTGAGAACAATATAAAAATCAACAACTCCATGCAGTCTCCTCTTTCTATTCGTCTTACTTAATGCACACTTCTGTCTGACAGACAAAATTCTGGGCAAAGTACACACACACACACACACACAGACCTTTCAGCCTATAACCTCTAACACACCTGTCAGTGACACAACAGAAATGAGGAAACTTCTGTTTCAGCTGTATATTAACTCTAGAACATTCCGATAGTGTTTTTCTATGGTGTGTGTGTTTATTTGTATAGAATATAACCACTGTGACAGAATCAGGAAATTATTTTGTCTCACTGCACCCCTCTCTCTCCCATTCAGTCAATAACTCACTCAACCACTGCTCTCTTGGTACAAAAACTGTTTTGTACCAGGCTGTAAACATGTTTATTTTTGCTGTTGTGCTTTAAGAGTTAAACTAACTGACTGTCAAAGGATTCCATTATGCATTTTTTAAAAGTTTTTATTGATATAACTTAGCTACATTAACAAATGTTAGCAGTAATTCAGTACTGGAATATATGGTCTGCTAGCTAGTGCTAGTTAGTGTGTTCATACATTAGACAAAGTTGACATCACTATTATCAAAGATAACAGTGTGTGTTCACATATTCATAATAGCCAAAGTTATTTTGTAGTATTTATCATGACGGTGTGTGGTCAGTGTTTTCAGTAAATTTGCATTAGCTTGATGATTTCACCTATAGACCCTGAAAAGATGGATGCCACAATGCTGTTCTTTCCCACAGTGTATAAATGAAGCCAAAACCCCTCAGGCACAGGAGCTGCCATGTGATGCAATATGTATCTGTACTAAGTCTGTGCAGTAGAGATGCAGGGATGTCCACCTGCCTGATTGGATTGTGATCACAAAGATGATTATTTGAACACAAATGAGTCTTGTGAAATCTACCTAAAAAGACCAAAAGCACCTTTGGGAAAAGATTCAGTGGATGTGTAATTTGATTTTTTTAGTTTGGCTGAAGTCTCACAGAATAACATGGAGGCGATGGGATTTATGACCTAAATTGCAACCAGCCACCAGGGGGAAAATCAACATGTTTTGTCTCCCCTTTTAGAGGGTTGTCACAACATATATACAGTGGGGCAAAAAAGTATTTAGTCAGCCATCAATTGTGCAAATTCTCCCACTTAAAATGATGATAGAGGTCTATAATTTTCATCATAGGTACACTTCAACTGTGAGAGACAGAATGTGAAAAAAAATCCAGGAAATCACATTGTAGGATTTTTAAAGAATTTATTGTAAATTATGGTGGAAAATAAGTATTTTTTGTAATCATTCACCAGGCCCCCCCGTATAGTTCTGGAATTTTTGCTCAGCGTTTTCATGATCATTTTGACCCCATGGGATGAGATCTTGTGTGGAGCCCCAGATCAAGGGAGACTATCAATGGTCTTGTATGTCTTCCATTTTCTAATAATTGCTCCCACAGTTGGTTTATTCACACCAAGCTGCTTGCCTATTGTAGATTCACTCTTCCCAGCCTGATGCAGGTCTACAATTTTGTTCCTGGTGTCCTTCGACAGCTCTTTGGTCTTGGCCATGGTGGAGTTCGGAATCCGACTATTTGAGGCTGTGGACAGGTGTCTTTTATACAGATACCGAGTTCAAACAGGTGCCATTAATACAGGTAACGAGTGGAGGACACGAGAGCTTCTTGAAGAAGAAGTTGCAGGTCTTTGAGAGCCAGAGATCTTGCTTGTTTGTGGGTGACCAAATACTTATTTTCCACCATAATTTACAAATAAATTCTTTAAAAATCCTACAATGTGATTTCCTGGATCTTTTTTTCACATTCTGTCTCTCACAGTTGAAGACTACCTGTGATGAAAATTATAGACCTCTGTCATCATTTTAAGTGGAAGAACTTGCACAATCTGTGGCTGACTAAATACTTTTGCCCCACTGTACAGTCTCTGGTTTCACCCGTTGCTCTTCCCCAACTCCTCCCTCTTGTCCAAATATGGTCACTTCTGGCTTAAAAGATGTATTTTTTCTTGACAGACATCTCAACCGTAGTTGTAGTTAAGGAGATACATTAAGAGGACTGTCAAAAGATTCTGTTACACAGTTGTTCCATGAGGTTTACCAGTAGGCTACTTTCTTACAACATTCAGGCAAACACAGCTCTATGTGTTAACATTTATTTGAACTTTATTATATGTTTCATTAAAAGAAATGTATTGTGAGAGGGGCAGATCTTATAAGATTTGTTTTTCTTTCTGCTCCTTTTCATTCAGGTATCTGAGTTTTTTAATGTTTGTATTATTTATTTTATTGTTTGTAAAGAATGAAATAAATCTATTAATACATAAATAAATAAATTTATCAGGTAAATGTATCAAGTAGCTGAAGTTATTTGGTGGTTGTTATGCCCCTGGCGTTTTTTTTTCTTTTAGTTGCGTTTAGTATTGTCACTAACTTTATCTTTTTTTTTCCCGGGGTGATGTTTGATCTTTAGAAAGGGGGGTGTTATGCCACTGGCGTTTTTTTTTTCTTTTTGTTGTGTTTAGTATTGTCACTAACTTTTTTTTTCTGGTCTGTATTTTTTTGTCCGAGCGTGTGTTCGGTATTCGGTCGGCGATTGGCTGGATCCGTGGGCTTGGAGTCCGCGTAGGATTGGCTACCTCATTATCCTGCCCTTCAAAGGGGTCATGTCTCGACTGATTCTCCCCTGGCAGAACCTGACAGCAGCCGTTCGTGTCCCAGTCCTCGGCCTCAAAACCTCTTGTTCTGATTCTGTGATTCAACCATAGTAGAGGTGAACGGTGTAACCCAGGTATTTTTCTGCTCCTGGTACGTCTCTGCCTCCCTGCACCCAGTCTGAACTCTCGCGAGACTTTGCTCACGTACTGCGAGATTTCGTGCGCCGTGCTCTGAACAAATAAGCCGCGCCCACACACTCGGCATGAGTGTGGGACCGACAGGTGTATATGCTGCTGCAGGTAGGCGTTTAGCCATCTTATCGTTTCATTTCTTGCTTTAAACTACCGATCATTCACTGTTATGCCTGCCAAACTTTTTAGATGCTTCCGCCGCTGTGATTTGCTACACTGCAAGTTTTGAGTGACTTTCTGAGCGGAAATGGTGAGTGCTATACAGAGCTAACATGCTACGAAATGTTTGGTCGTGTTGCGAACCAGTCACCCGCTGCTGGCGCTGGTTGTACTTGCTTGCAACTACGTTTATTGCTATGTTTGTTACAAGCGCTATGGTTATTCTGTGCTCCGTGTAATTATTTAAACAATTGGCAAAAGTGGTTGTGCTTATGAAATGAATGGTCAAACACTATTTCAACAGCAAATGTTTTGACTTTAGCACTGAACTTAATTATAGACCTCTATCTAAAAGAGTACTCTGATGAATCCTTAATGTTGAATCAATGAATTATTTGATTTCATGGTGAACAATATGTGGCATATTGTGCAGTATTGGAAGTGATGCTGATGTACATCAAGACTATTGGACACATGATTATTTTTTGCAGTGAATAACGGTGATTTAGTGAATTGTGTACTGATTTCATGGTCCTTCTTTGTACAGGCCAGGTTCCATGGTTCCATAAAATTGGATGGCGAGCTAAGGTCTCGAGCCTAAAGATTAAAGAGCCCAAGACAGGAGTGCAAATCTCCGCCGGTGCGGTAGGAGGCGCTGCAGCCACACACTGATACACTAACCCGTGCGCAATTCACATGGACCTTCAAACCACATGAACTCTGGATCATGACATGCATGGCAGTTTTTGTATGACTGTGTGAACTGTGAAACAAATTGACTTTTAAACTATTGTGCACTATGTGTATATATATCTTGTAAATTGTTTAATCTAATATCTTTTTTTCACTGTACAAAATCACCACTAAGCACCGCAATATTGTGTTCGTATTCATTAAGCACACCATTTTCCGAGTCGAACCAGAACTTCTGCTTCTAGCCTACACTACTGTCAGTATACAACCACCCTTAACTAAACTGCAGCATTGTACATGCTACAGCTGCCTTGTTTTGCACAGTTTTTTCCCTGTTTTTGGGCCAATTTGATTTGTTTGTTTGTTGTTTAACATGGCAGTGTGAGTTAGCAGTGTTGTCTGTGTTTTCAGTAAGTTAGTTGTTGTTACCTGCCTAGGGACTACGGATGTAAATTAGCAATCGCTGCTATAATCTGCCATGTTTACATCTTGTATAACTTTTTAATACAAATTTTCATCAATGTGCACTATCCCAAATAAATAAATAAATGGTAATAGTTTTAGCTTGGTGAGTTTCCTCCCTCACACTCTTCCAGTTCCACTCTCTTGTCCAAATATGTCCAAACAAGATGGGGGTGGCCAATGGTGTGCTTTCGCAGTGACTATGTCTACTTGTTTTATGTTTCTATGTCTTTTGTGTTAAGTCACTCATTAGCATCACACTGTGGATTCAATCTGTCACCATAAACAGTTTGTGGAGTGCCATAATGGCTGATGTGTTTACAGATCTGTATTTTCTGCTAAAAGACTCTAACTCTTAAAGAGTTACGATCATTTAAGGTGGACGTTTTCTGTTCCTTTCCTGAGTATTTCATCATAGGTTTGAATTTGTGTGTGCGTTGACATAAATGTATCCAAACGTGTGTGTCCGTCCCTCCAGATTTACACCTGCTGTCTGATCTGTGATTGGCCCAGGGACAGCTCAGGATGACCCCAGAGGTTCCAAGCTCTTTATCTTGTCTGAAGGGCAATCAGTAAAAATAGGGCACACTGCATTAAGCCCTCAGCCCCTCACAGACCAGGAAGGAAGCAGTCAGGACTGCCTGCCTCTGTGGGCTCTGTCTCTGTGCCTCCCATCCCCCTCGTCAGGTGATAGATATGTGGAGATCACTCATTCCTTATGGTCCACAGAGGGGTGGCATCCATCACTCTCCTCCTCTGCCTCCTCTCTGCACCCATCCAGCCACACTACCATAAGCTGTCTGTCAAACTGACAGGTCCATCCACTATATCACAGGGAAGCTCTGCGGCCCATAGGACTCTATTATGTGTAATCTGCTCCCCTCGACACAGGCACACCACAACTGTGTGTTTAAAACCCCAAAACAGGTCTCTTTGTCATGCTGAAAATATATTTGGAGTTGATTTGATTATTAAAAGATTATTTTAAGGTTCCAAAAACTTATAACATGAAAGAAAATGAATCAAAAACACATACTACAAAGTTTATAGATTTTCTGTTAACTTTAAAGGGGCAATTTGCAATATTTTAAATCTGAAAATAAAAAAAATAAAACAGTCACTCCACTACCAACAGAGCTGCAATAACAGCTCTGATGTTGTCAAAGACAGCAATGTATTGTTCTGCAGAAACAGCGGTTAGTATGATAACCAACTAGCTTCAGTCCACAACAATGTACGAGTGACTAACCTGCAAATACTTGCACAGCAGTGTGTCCAGAGTTGGACACTTGTTAGCTAACATTGTTAAATTTGTACATGAATACTGAAAAATTGGTCGTGTAATGTTTCCAGGTGACACATTTAGACCATCCACATTTCCCCCCCAATAAAAACATGAAACAAGTGGATATCTCGTATCACGTTTATTTACCTCAGCTGTAGGAGGTACCAGTCCTGTATTTGAAGGAGGCTTGTATGAGAGGCAGGCCTTCATTTCTAATTTCCTCTTTTAATAAATAGAAATGGTGCTATTTAGTACGAAACTTCTTTGTGGTCCAGTTCTGTTTGCAATGTTAAATGTACTGGAATGCAATACTTTACAAACATTGCACTTCTGTTACTGCTACAAAATAAATGCCCTTTAGTGTTTCAGTGGATAGAAGGCATTCATTGCTTAACAGAGCTTTTATTGAGTAAATGTTGTCTTCCTGTCACACTTGTAACTTTCTACAAACGACAGTTTTGCTGAAAAAGTAAGACATACACCTGCAGTGACTGAAATTGGACAATAACACTCACGTAATTAACACCTCATGTAGCGTAATAACTGATTATCTAAATCAACAAAGTGTTAACATCTGGATTATATTGTTGAATGTTTTCATTTAAACTCATAGAGGTGTTATTAGGGTTGTTTGCTTGTTTGTAACTACAGTAGCATCCTGCTCATTAAACCTTTTTAACTAGTAAGAACAGCAGATAAACTACCAGTATTTGCTGCAGCTGTGATTTATTGATGAGTGAGACATTTGAGTTTCATCAGTAGGAATTTATTTAAGCTATGCATATTCATATAAATTCAATATATTATGAAATATGTCATTGTCAACATGAAGCTTTTTGGTCAAAATATTTTTTTTTAGTTTAATGAGCTACTATGTACGGTGCTGTAGGTTAGACCTCTTTTAAAATGCTGCTTGTTAATTCAATTCAATTTTATTTATATAGCCCAATATCACAAATCAGGATTTGCCTCAAAGGGCTTTACAGTCCGTACAA
>JAPQRN010000187.1:0-19615 GCA_037367275.1 Coranthus polyacanthus | reverse complement strand
ACACACACACACACACACACACACACACACACACACACACACACACACACACACACACAGACACACACACCCCTCCACGGTTCACTGTAGTGTGTAACCAGAGGGCAGGAGAACACTTAATCCCTCCGCACCTGCTTTCCATACCACCATGACCCCTTTGCAGCTGCCTGGATCTGTGCTTTTTTGCCTTTATGTCTGTGTATAATACATGTGTGCCCGTTCATTTATTAGTTTGCATTTTAGAGAGGAGGGAGTAGGATGTAAGTCCATTTGCATATTTCGTACATTTGTTTATATCTGCATGCGTTTCATGTTTTAAGTAACACATTTTGAGCTAAGCAGATGTCCAGCGCTTCAGTCTGCAGAACAGATGGACGTGATGTATAAAATAGCAACGTTATTGCTCTGCAGGAGAACACGCTGCGCGAACAGGGGTTGAGATCGAACATGACTGTGGCACTGGGTCTTGTCTGCTTCCTGTATGCAGTACAAATTTATGCTCACATCATTCCAGATTTATTTCATTTAAGTTTTTTATTTTAAGTCACCGTGACATTAAGATATGCAGTGGTAGTCCAGTCTGAATAGGCATGATGGGAAAAGTATCCTCTAAGACAAAACAGATGTTTCTAACTAGATGAAGCAAAGCCGAAAGAAACCAGAAAATAGTTCAAAATTAAGAAGTTGGAATCACAGAATTCTGACATTTTTTTCTCCTTAATTACTCAAAACAATTATTGATGATATAGCCATCGATCAATTTAATAGTTGCCAACTAATCTATTCATCATTACAGCTCTACATATGTATGAGAAGAACATATATGTAATACTTGGTTCTATATAGAATAATACACTACAGTCATACATACAGACTGTGTAATCATTTTATGAAATATGTTGTCTGGAGAATGCCACTTGCACAAACTTCTGAAGGGTTTTAGGCATTTCTCCTTCACATTGCTGTACAAATCACATATTGTATCTTTTTGTACATCTTTTATGTGTGTTAATAAAACCAGATTCTCTCATGAATTATACTGAGGTCTTACAATCATCCGCTTAAAGTAAAGCTTAATAAAAAAAAAAAGTATAATATAAGATAATATAATATAATATAAAAAACACCATGAGCAAAATTTAGACAAATTTTATTGGCATTAAATATATACAAACGTCTTTTTAAGTGTAAAACTGCAGGATATAAAATTACCTCTTTCTCCATTCATGTGAGAAAAAGAAAGTTTGGTGGATAGCTCGTCTTGGACCAACTACAGAAGCAAAAGAGTGTGCAGCTTTCAGTGCGCATAGGAAAAAGAAAGCACCTTTGGTTCTTAGGTCTGGCTACCTACAGCTCCCACCTCCGTGGCACATCAATCACTCTCTCTACATCTCCATTTACACTTATTCCAGCCTCTCCTCCCCACAGGTCCCTCTTTGTTCTGCGGAGGAAGGGGGAAAGAGGAGGAGAAGTGGTGCAGAAGAAAGGAAAAGGCAGAATTGCTGCCTTCTCACTGAGGGGGAGGAGGGGCGGAGGTAGAGTGACCACTGTTTGATGGAAAGGAAAGAGGAGAGCAACAGTGGTTTCATCAGGAGGAGAATGCAGGCAGAGGACTTGCTGATTTCTGTGGAGGAGAAGAGGGCGACCAACAGAACAAACTGTTTTGTGCCTCCTGATGGAGGACATTTTTGTTGTATTGTCACCAGTAGCTGCTAACTAAAGCCCCAATGGTCCTGCATTTTGTTTCCGAGCGCGAGGCCACAGGCTCGAAGACTACGGTTCCTGCTGCCGCTGTGTGCGCGCGCACACTCGCTCACGCGCACACATGCCTCATGTGGAAGTTGACCACGTATTCGGCGTTGGTACGTTGGACAGAAATGGCAAAGGGTTCAAAGGGGTGGAAGGTGAAAGCCACCAGGCGTCGCACGGCGTGGTTCACCGGTCGGCCCAGCAGGCCTGCCTGGATCTTAAACTTCAGCAGGCCGGAGTCACGAGCATAAAACCTGGTGGGGTAGAGAGTCGGAGGAGAAAAGGGGTAGATTCATTTCTGCGCCCTGGCTCTGTATCTGTATTTCAGAATGTGATTTTCTTACTAGATCAGATGATTCTCATTTCCACTGAAAGCAGCCCTTAATATATTTTTAACAGCATTTTGTAAGTATCACATTACAAAAGGGAACATTTGAAAAATCTCCCTCAATTCTGCAAAAAAGGTTTTTGCCTTTTTTAAAAAAAAAAAAAGAGTTAATATGCTTAAATTAAACACTTTTTCTGAATAAATTCTGACCATGAATATTTACATCAAATGACTGATCAGAGGTTTCTACTCTGCATCTTTGTGTATGTTCCCTTAAAAAGGTCCAGTGTGTAAGATTTAAAGAGATCTAATTACAGAAATGGAAGATAATAATCATAATCATTAAGTGCATAACGACCTGATTCATTGTCTTTTCATCAGCTTACAATGAGTCGTTTCCATCTACAGAGGGAGCAGGTTGCCTCCACAGTCTGCCATGTTTCTACAGTAGCTCTGAACAGACTTGTTCTGTTTTCATTTTATAGCACGAGGCATCCAGCCTTAATGTTACTGTCACCTATTATGTTTGAGTGTGTAACACAGTTAATATCCCCCCAAATAAAAAGCCCACAACTAACAAACCAAACACGGGCTCCATAGAGGACATATATATATAAAAAATTAAATGAAACATACCGTTATATTGTATTTTCCTGATTAAAGATTACTGCTAATGTTTGGTATAATGTAATAGTGTTTGGTCTATTTTTTAGATATTTTAATGTGGAAATGGTGCATAGTGTGGGTTTAAGCACCAGTAACTTCATGAAACCGCTGCATGACCAAATCGTTTGGCTGTCTGATTAGTGCAATTTCTTAACCACAGCACAGGAAAAAAAAATGTTTTATTCAATAAAGAGAAGCACTGAAAGTCCGACTCAGCAGGCGAGCGAGCTGTCAATCACACCTGTCAGTCACAGCCCACACGGCAGACATCAAGGCCTTCTATTAGCCATAATAAGGACTCTCTCTGGTCTGTACCTGATAGGGTGGTCTCCACAGGTCTTGGGCCTCTCCATCACTGACACCCACTTGTCGTCGTAGCTGAATAGGGAGAGGTCGAGGTAAGGGCTGCTGCTGTAAGACTGGGCGCTGATGGGCAGCTGACCCAGCAGCCGACGCACTGCTTCAGTATGGCCACCATATTTGGCATTCACTATGGTGTCTTTGAACCTGAGGAAAGGATAAAAAGACATCTTTACTTTTGAGGAGTCAGTCTCTATTGCACAGTGCCATTGATGTCCTCAACTACCTACAAATCTATTTTCAGGCTCCCAAAATGTTACTATGCTTGTTTTTTTTTCCAGGAAAAAGACTTGGATCCTTGGTTCCTTTTGATGCAATAGAAAGGTTGAAAACTGTTTAAGAAAAATCAGCCTTTCTTAAAGATCTCTGGCTGTGAAGCTCTCCATACAATACTTCCAGAAGTCCTCTGACCTTTTTTTGTGCTTCCATGCTTTCTTGCAAACCTGCCCATTTCTTTCTACTCAGCTTGTGACCATGTGCAACCTTGTGACCTGGACTTATGGTAGCCCAGTTATACATGGCACAAAGTCTGGTTTGTTGAATGTCCTCGCCAGCTTTCAATTTCACCTCTCCTTCTTTTCTACATCAGTTTTCATCACTCGAAAATCCAATTCAGAGATTTTATCCTTGCTCGAACTATCCTTTATCTTCTCTTCCTTCCTCTCAGTCTGCTCCCTTCTTTTCACCTCCCACCGCTCCCAAGGATTTTGTCACCTATACTGAGGCGTCTAACGGGCAAATTCAATCACAGCTCCTCCAGCCATGCTGACTCTCTTAATGTCTCTCTTCTATATCCAGATTAAGTCTTGAAATGCCTTTCCTCTCCTCCAGGCGATCGCTGCTGATCTGCTTCCCTTCATAACCACCATCTTCAAATCCTCCCTGACATTTGATGGTGCAATTTCTTCTTTCATTCAGAAACTAACCCCTGACCTAGCCTAAGTCAAAACTACACATCCATACCTCTCCATAATAAAATTAATAAAGAATTTAATGCAGTACCTTTAACCAGTTGTCTTAAGTCAAGTGCATCTGGCTAGGACTGGCTATCACCCCTAATTTCCTGAATTGATCCAATTCAAGTCTCACTTCGATGTGCTTTCCAAATCAATCCAATTCAATTAGGATATTTCAGTTAAAAGGTCAATTTTGCTTGGATATGAAAGAAATTCTCAAACAAATAATGCTGTAAATTGTATAAGGACACCTCTGACCTGGTGCATTATTATAAATATTACATTACATTAAACCCAACCCTACATCTGGTAGTTTTTCAAGCCCAACTATGTTTAAAACTGAAATATATTTCACTTGGGCAGCTCTACACTCTGTACCTTCTCTGGACCTGCCGGGCGTAGTTGTTGGATGAAGCAGAGCAGGGGAACTGGACGGCCTGGCTGTGCAAGGTGGCGTTTCTGAACAGGTCGCAGAAATTCTCGAAGAGCTCCAGCAGCTGGTCGGAGGTGTTCTCAAAGACGGCCAGCACCTCTGTAGACACCATGTTGTACACGACGAAGAACGACGGCTGTGTGAGAAAGGGACGGGTTGTGAAGACACACAGGTGGACACATTGTTGTAGTTTTTTTAAACCAATATGTAATCAGCATGACCTCAGGACCTCTTCCTCCGCAACAAATCTCTTCACCCAAATAGACTTTGTATGTGGTATGTTTCAGTTGCTTGTTGATGTTTGGAAGTTCAACTACCTTAAAGACAATTGGTATTTCTGTGTTACGGTAAGAACATTGCACACCGATTTGCCCATTTTTGTGTAAGTCTTTGTAAAACATGGTTGCCTTAATGCTCTTACTATGCATCCAGTCTGTTCTGGATGTTCTGTTGTGTCTACAGCCCAATACAGAGGCGAATGCCCCGTCCCACCTGCCATGTTACTCCAGAATAAAGATGAATCAGTGGTGGGAGATAAATAATTTTTTTTTATGCCATCAATTACACATATGATGTTTCTCAGTCTAAAAGATCATTTTACAAGTCAAGAAAGTCGTAGTTTGTGGAAAAGAAAGTAAGGTATCATTTAGTTTAGTGTGAAATAGCTCAGACTGCATCTGGACCTCCTCTCGTGTGATACATGTCACCAACACCATAAGGGCCGTCGCCTCCACACATTCTTCGAGAATGAGTGAAACAGAATTAAAAGAGGTGGGAACCACCGCAACTCTGGACATGTTGAGCTGCAGCGATATCTTCAACAGCTCTGAGCAGACTGTGGACACAGAAAGTTAGGATGACGTCAATTATGTGACTTTTGGGTGTGTAGTCTTTCTAATTATGTATTTTTACAGTCCGATACTTCAACAGTTTTAGGACAAACTCATTTTCTTGACTTGCAAAATTTTCTTTTAATGACAACAAACACCATGTGTGTAATTGATGACATGATTCAAACGCAATCAAAAAATTATTCGTCTCTCACCATTGACTACTGTACATATTTTTTCTAAGTAAGGGTAAGGGGTGGGACTTTGATTCTCTATTGAAATCACTTTCTTTTAGATACTGTAGGCCTGTAAGTTACTTATGATAGGCTATATATTCATTTGCCATGTACTTCAGCCTTCATTTTGATAGATACGTGTTTTCGTGACATCTTATACACGTATGGATTTGGCTTACAACTGACATTCTGACCCACTTCAGAAAAATATTGAGACTGAGTCTCTTTATTAAGGTACAACAATAAAATACAGGAAATATGTGCACAGTATTAAAAACAAATGAAAAATCACAACTTCTACAGGCAAAAGTCAGTACTTAGTGCGACCTCGGTTCCCTTGACAAAGAGAAGCCCAATCAATAAGAAACGTTTGACGTGTGTTGAATGAAACCTGGTGTAAAACACCAGAAGATTAGTGCAGTAAATCTCATATAGTCTGAACAAAAGAGTTCAAGACATGTTAAGTAAGACAGAGACATTATAACCCGTTAAGACAACAAACCTAATGGTGGCCTAAATACTGCAGTATATTGACATTCAGCCAAATTATATCAAGCTATAATTTTCTGTCCATATCACCCAGCCCCAACAGGTATTCTAATGAAATGATATCTGAAATGTGTTTTAGTACAGCATTCAATGTGTCTTTATCATACACTATAAGCTGATGATGATAATGTTCCTAATTGGAGAGATGGAAATAACCAATAGCTGATATCATACTCAGAGATTTCCTGTGAATAAAATGAACATTAATTAGATCCATTTGTTGTTGCCATGAATGAGCCAATGACTGAGCTGAATCTGCAGGAGAAACGGTGTCCTTGGAGACCTGAAAAAAGGAATCCTTGTCATACAGCACAAGCAACAAAAGACATGAGAGCGCGAGGGGAAGGTAACAAAGAGAGCAGAAGGAGGAATTTAGATGTGTGTGGTGTGTGTGTGTGTGTTTGTACCTGCGAAGGGTCGGTGACTCGGAGTGTGACCACGTCTTCGCTGGTGTATTTAATGAAGAGGTGATGCTCATCCAACAGCTGCATCTTCCACATCCTCAGCCTCCTCAGCTGATCGAAAAACTGGAAGAATCTGACGACACCGTGCAACAGAAATATTAAAACCAAGAGCTGAATGAACCAAACAGATCAATAAATTAATTCAGTACAATTCAATACAGGAAGGGGGATTTGTTTAACTAGAGTGTTCATTCTTCCCTCAATGGATATATGTAATACTGGGAAATATTATGTGGATCAGTCCAGCGACATAATACAGGGTTCACACACTCTCACAGACAGTACATGAACATGAACAGAGACATACTTTAGTTAATTAATGTATGAAAACCGCAACTTTTTCATTTTTATTTGTTAAAATGTGATTACTTTTCTAATGAAAAAACTATTTGACACGATTACTTTTCGGTCAAAAAATTCCTTTTTTGCATTTGATAAAATCCTATAAATTAACAAAAAAGTACCAGACAATGGTGTTACACATGGTGCGCTGCCGCACCTTTCCCCCCTTTCGATTGCATCATTATCGCTTATTGTTTTTTGTATTCCTAATTTGTCCTGTTTTTCCTTCTTAGTTTCCATTGGTTGCAGGGAAATGGGAGCCCGTATGAAGACAGAGGGGCGGAGCGACAGCAGCATTCCGGTTATGATTTTCTGCAGTTCTTTTTCAGTGAATTGATATCCAAGTTGAGAGTCACCAGCAGTCTTGTTTTCGGTCTTTATTTGTTTAGTTAGGTTGAATGTTTTTCTAGTTTAGGGGAGAAGCCGGAATCCGACGGCCCACTGCCGGGTTGGCTTGCAGGCTTCTCCCTCTTTTGTTTCTTTTGGCGGGGCTCTCATCCCTCACTTCCGTGTGTTTTGTTGAGTATTATTGTTTTGCATTAAATCTGTTTCTTTGACACTAGAGTTGGTTTCGGCATCTTGTGTGTTATGAGCCGGATGTATTTTGTAACAATGGTTCTGTGTTCAAATTTCACTTTTTAAAATTTCAATCCAAAACCCACAGACATTCAGTTTACCATGAGACATAACACAGAAAATCGTCAGCTCCTCACATTTGGCATTTTTATTTGAAATCCAACTTCGGCGATTCATTGATTTGACTCACCGAAAAAGTGACTGACTAGTCTGCTAATCCACTAAACGTTGCAGATGTAACGTGAATAATTCTACAAGAAACCGTAAGTAATGCAGACTGAAGTGTCCTAAAAACACACACTACTTTCTGACCAAAACAGGCTAACAGACAAACACTAACTTTAAAATGAAGAATAAATGTTGTATATACCTCCTCTTGGCAGTCGGGCTGCCGTCCTGCTCAGCCCTCCTCCACAGGTAGACCAGCAGCCTGTGCTTTAGGGAGTTGATGGTTTTGTCGGTGTAGAGGCGAGGGAAGCCGGGCTGGCTCTCAGCCTGAGCCTCTGTATAAACGGCCGAAAGAGTCAGCAGGTCGTCCTCATAACAGAACCGTCCGATAGTCCGTACGTCCAGGAATGTCCCCTCTGGAGTCACCTTGGAAGGTGGAACCAAACAGAGAGATGATGTGAAATTTAAACAAAGAGACACCATAAATAATTTAGTGCTCCTTATAAAAGGTGATCTAGTTCACCTGAAAGACATGTATGGTCTGCTGCTGGACAGACAGCACAGCCAGGATGTTCCTGTAGAGGTAGAGGCCCTGGTTGTGGGACAGAATGATTTTGTCACACTTAAAGGACCGGGTGTCGCACAGCCTGCCAGTGTGGAGGTCGATGATGTGGAGAGAATAGTCTTCTAGAGGAGAGCGAGGGTTGGGAGTGACGGATTCGTTGTTGCGATACACCTGTTAGAATATGAAATATGGATGAGAGGAGCCATCTTAGCCACATGACAAATACGTGTCGATACGAATTTAGTAGTTTGACGATGCTGCACCTCAAAGAAATATGGTGGCGGCTCCTCTGGAACATACACTGCTGAGCCGACAATGACGTAGCGGCAGTCGTCGGTGAAGAGGCTGCACTCCCGGTTGAGGTGTTCTCCGTTTGAGGCCACATTGGTGACATGGAGAAGGGAGAAGAAGCGTTCAAACAGGCGCCCTCGGATGTTGAGAGAGCGCTGGTCATTGGCTGTCAGAAGAGTCTCTCCCTCTTGTCCTCTCAGCAGGTCCTGAGCCGCCTGGCAGCCTTGGTATTCATAAATCTGTACAAGGAACATTGTGAATAAATTCTGGCTTGGATGCGCAGTTTGCATTAGTGCTTATTGGTTCCATGTTGGATCCATTTTGTAATAGTGTGTTTAACACAAATGTGACATTTAAAACAGACAGAAGTCAATGCAACTTTATAAAAGTAACATGAACTTCATAATCCAATAAACTTTAAAGACCTGCCATTCCATCAGTTCCAGCCTGTGCCCATTGCATTTGATATTTAGGAGACATAAATCGTACAGTATGTGGTGTAAAATGATTCTACTTTATGTATTTGCATCCTGATTCAGTCCCCACTAGAATTCTTCTTTAAGGATAAACATAACCGTAAAGTTAAAGTTAACAATTATGTTTCTCACCTCCAGAGACGTCTGGTCAGAGGAGAAAGCGATGAAGCACCGTCCGTCTGGTGAGAACTTCCTAAGGAAGCATGGAGGCTTCTCCACATTGACCACAGTGAAGTTGGGGAACAGGTTTTGGTGGAAGCAGCGCACTCTGTACCAGTGAGCCCCCGGACGGCCCGAGCAGATCCTCCTCCTTTCAAGGCGATGAACGACGTTTTGATTCTGGATTCGTCTGGGCTTGAGGGTTGGGGTGTCGTCATCCATCGCTCCTCAGTGAACAGGCAGAAAGGCAGCAAGTACAGTGAAACGACTACATCACAAGCACAGTCCTGTTACCTGTGGGGCTACGGCAAAGAAAAGAAAGAAAAGGAAAAGATGAGTTTCTGTTGAGGAGTTCTGGCACATGCTGCTTGTCGACTTCAGGCTGAGTCCAGATCCACGTACAGTGAGATTACATCTGTGGGTTGTTATCCAGTAACATTTTGGCCCCATAATTGTTGGAAAAAAAGTATATATTTTTATATAATAGTGACATGTCTAACTGTTAAGAACACATATTGGTTAAGGACTCAAGAAACATTACAGTAAATATTAAGAATTGTAAAATAGATAGAACAGACAACTAATTTACGTGAGAACATCCAAAAAGAAATTAGAGCCAAGTTAGCTGTAGATCTTTGAGTGATCAACATTTACCTAGTGACTGTTCTACAGAGAAACCAAACTTTTATAACAATGTCATATGTTTTGACAAATTCTCACTAAAATTGTCAGTGAAACTTAAAGGTCCCATATCTTAACACTTAAAGTTCTATCTATACCATGTATATGTGTATATTACAGACTTCTGTAGGACTGACAGTACTGAGCAAATTCATATTTTCACAGCTTTTATTTTACACCAGAGTATATATAAACCTAACAACCCAATTAAAGTGCATTTTCACAGTACGGGACCTTTAAAGAGTGTGATGTGCAGGATGAAGTTTAAAAAACTGTCACACCTTTTTTTTTTTTTTTAAAGTTTACTTCAGTGTGCACAGCTGAATTCTGTAGATAGAACATTTATGTCACTTCCAGAAAATGTACTCTGTGGAATTGTTTTGTATTGTTTTTTTGGAAGGTGAGACAGTACATACTAACAGGGTGAAAGAGGAGTTCAAGACACACACTTAATACAGAAAAGAAAAACAATTTATTGTTTCACCTGATTTAAATGTCTGATTAGAGGCAGTTTGGTCTCATCTATAACAAAAATAAAGAATATTTGGACATTTTTATCATTTCATGGTTTATAGTTCCTTGTGGAAGTTGATTATCACCATGTACGTACTGAGGACATAATAACATTAAACGTAAACATCAATAAAAGTGTGTGTACAATATGAAGAAGACATAAATACAAAATTTAAGCCGTTTGTTAGAAATATGTGGCCAATTTTAGATTAAATATGAATCAGTAAATCATAGGGACAGAAAAAGTCACTGAATAACAGGAACCAACCCTGAATTCATTACAACTGACAAATGTTGACATTTAAATCATTTAACAAGTGACAAACGGACCAAGTACACCCTCACACTTGTGAAAACCTGCCTGCGTTTTCCCTGTAGCTAGTTAATACCGTCATAAAATCTAAAAGTTACTGATCAAACAAATACTGATCAAACATATTTAAAAATGTATCATACACGTTACAACTGAAATTGTAGTAGATGTAGAGAACTTGATGATACATGTTACGGACGAAGCAAACATGATCAGTGTCGTCTGTAAAATAATTATAGTCGAGTATAATGGGACTGTGTGTGAGTTCTATGAGGAGAAGATGAAACACAAAACATAGCGTTCAATCAAAGCTCGACAGCAGGATTATCTGAAACATGTACAGTAACACCAGGAAGCAATAAACACCGAGAAGCGACACAATGAGCTGTTACTCACTTGTTGCTTTTAAAAGCCGACCAGCCCTCTAAATAAATCCCTTTTTCTCTCAGAGTTCAGCGGGTTGTGTTAGCAAAGACCAGTTAAGTTTGGCTCACGAGCCCGACAACTTACAGTTAACGTTAGCTACCGGATGCTAACTGGCTCCTCGTTAGTCAGATATTCTGCTTCCTTTATTAAAGACGAGCAAGTAGTGCCCATGGGTGTGGTGTGACTAACCTCAAAAACGTCTCGGAATCTGCCACGAAATCAAAAATGTAAGGCTAAGTGTCAAAAAGTCACTAATATGATGTTTGTTGTGAGTACGCCGTAGTGGAAACACAGAAGAAGACCACAGCGCTGTCCTCTGGAGCTCAAGATGCTGTCGTTTTGAACAGCGCCATCTCATTATTCTCAGGACGAAAGTGGTATTGCACATACAGGCAGTGCTAAGGAGGTGGGCTACTTTTAACATGTATTTCACTACAGAATACACATCCTTTAGTGGTGTTTGCAACGGCAAAGTGATTAACGCATTTTAAATATTCTGGGTCACTTCAACATTGCCTCACATTATTTTTGCTTGTAACGGTGTGAATGAATGTGGCATTCACTCAATACTGCTACCTCTATTGGACTGAACGCAAGGCTCACTCTTCTTTTCATCAACATTTTTTTCAGGAAATATTCCAAGGTAGGGCAGGTACACATCGCAGCGTTATAAAATGAACACCAGTATTGCACAGAAAAAGAACAATGACGATAAAGACATCTCCAAAAAAGAGACATCTCTCCGCACCCACCCATTCAACTACCCACCCACCCAACATCGTCAAGAGTTGGCACATTGTTGAGTCACTCTGAATGTATATGAAAACTTGTTGTAGAGATGTAAGCTTAAGCAGCTATAAAAATAGTGCGATGTTTTGTCAAAAAGTGTGAAGACCCAGTGTTTCCTTGACCTTTCTTTTTCCACAGCATCAAGTCAGAGTGAAAACCACTAAACAGAAAAAGACAGTTTGTACCTTCTCTCTTTTCTCACAGCATGAAAAAGGTGAAAGAGACAGAAAATAAATAACATGTTCAACATGCAATTTGATTACCCACGGTGACTCCATCCGTTGTATTGTGTGTGGACAGGTAGACTACACTGTGTGCATAGTCCACTATGGTGCAGATATGCTTGTGGGGACTTGGCAATGCTTTTTACATTTCAGTCAATAATGCAGACAAAATGATCCCTTTAAGTAATCTATTCATTTTAAGAATGCAACAGTATTCTGATTATCACCTAATTCAATTGTAATTGTAACTAAATACACTTATATTACTCATATTTGGATTTCAAAAACAGTATTGTTACATGTAATCTGTTACTCCACTGGATATGGGTCATTCCTGTTATCTGGTAACATAATAACATATTCTTCATGTTTTCATTATTCTATCAGAATATTAAGATTTGTACCTTGTAGGAATACATATTGGTCAAGCTCAGGGACTCAAGGAAAAAAATAATTACTGAGAAAAAAACACGTTGTTCTGTTAAATTCTATTAGAACTTGTTTTGTTCTACACGGCGACCCGTCAACACTTAAACACAACGTCAGATAGGTTGTCGTTTTTTTTTTTTTTTTTTTGCCGGACAAACATTCTGGATAAATTTACAAAGCAGGACGGAACTGTTTGGTGAAGAGTGTGACAAGCAGGATGACAAAAAAAAGAGTGACAGCTGAAGCTGGTTTGCTTTAGAAAAAACATTTACGTCGCTTCCTGAAAATGGTCTCAATGGAACTGTAGTATTTTTGTTAGTACGAATAGGGAGCAAGATGAGTTCAAGGACACGCAGTAAACAAAGGAAATGGTAAAAAAAATAACTGTACATTGGCAGTTTAGCCATGTGTGTAACATAATTAAAGGATATTTTGAGGTAGTTCTTGTGGAGGTTAATTACCATGCACTGAAGACATAATAAGGTTGAATGCATACATCAATAAAATCCAAAAGAGTGTTTTCAATGTCTCTGCTTAAGTGATAAAGAAGACCTAAATGTACAATTTAAGCCATTTGTTCTAAATATGTGGCTCATTTTGGAGAAAATATGACTCAGTAAATCACAGGAAGGACAGGAAATTCAACAGGCTGTCTAGTGTCAAATATAGCAATGTGTAATGTTACCTCAGCTTAATGTTTTATATGGTGGAGTCGAAATGATACGATACAACAGATACACACTCTGATGTCTAAAAATACAAACATCGCATAAATACTGCCCAATTTAAAAAACAACATCCTGTGTTTTGAATAAAACATCGATAACATAACTGAAAGAAAAGGTTGTTAAAACATGCTTATCATAAATGGGTTTTACTTACTTGTGCTTTTTTTTTTTTTTTTTTGATGGAAACACACTGAAACCAAGTGTAACATTTCATCTGAATCAAATCTTGTGGGTAATTGCAGCGGGCTGCTTTTTCTGGAAACCTGTAAGGGGGCTGCACCCGAGCCAAACTTACACCTGCTGATATCCGAGAAGTGCCAATTTGCTGATCAGTAGGTGGGTTTTGCAGGTGAGGAGCAGAAGGGCTCTTGCAAACTTTGGCCATGATTGTAATTGCTTTAACTAAATTGAGAGGGAAAAGCAGCTGACCTTTGGCCACTGGTACCTTCAGTGTATACAATGTAACTGTCGTGTTTGTTTAGCCCGTTTGATTTAATTCATTTATTTATGACAGCACGTAGCATAAGTGAAACCAACGTGACCTGCTTTTTGCTCCCCGTAATGACAGATAATTAAATTATGATTATCCTCTTTCTCATGATGCGTGTTCCTACAGATTGAGAATAGAATTATAAAAAGAAAAGGTAAATTGCTCTCAGTACTTGGTCTTGGAAGACTGCTAATGGTTCTTTGTGCAATTATCCCTGACCAAAAGAGTTTAAATGTTGTAATTTTCCATAAAAGCACATGTAGTGGGCATAAAAGGCCAGTTTGAAAAGAAAAATGAAGAAATGAATGGAGGGATGTGAAATTATCCACTTTAAAAATCTAATGGCATTTTCATTTTCAACTATGCCTGATTAAACCTGTGCTTAAAGATGTTGTTGCGTGTCCGTCTTTTTGTGTGTGTGCGCGATTTTCCCTCGCTTGGAAAATCGTGCACTCTCATGCGTGCATGCGCAGGTGTTTGTGTGTTACGACAATAACCCACAGAAAAATAGAAGCTCTGTGCAGTCCTCCTGGTTGTTCTTGTGTTATTTTCCCTCTAATAAACTGCTCACTACACAGGACCCTCGCCTCAGCTTTTAGCATCAGCCCATGAAGTAGAGAAGAGGTGGAGAGTCGACGTCTGAGTGTTTTTATACACTTTTTAGCCTATCTGCCAGAAGACATAGTGCTTATTTAAGATCATTTTTTTCATCCTTCTGTGCTTTTTACAACCTAAAGTGGACAGTGTCTTTTCTTTCTGCCTTTTTTTTTCCACATCTATTTCTCCAGGTGAATAGCACAGAATTTTGCTCTTAAATGCATGCTTTTGGCACAATCACCTACCCTAAAATGGACTTGGGGAAACTTCAAATTGTTCTCTTTTCAGCACCCAGAAGAAAAATGTACCGGTAAAGAAATGCAACCAGTCGCTTTCTATCTTTTGGTGGCAGCAAATCTTACGTAGAATGTTGACAAAATATAAGACTAACTAAAAAGAAAAAAAAAAAAACAAAGATAGAAAGAGTTAAGGGTCTCTAATGCTGTGCTTGGGAACTGTAAATAATGGAGCTCAACAAAGAGCAAAGACTACAATTGCAGTTCTTATCATCATTAAAACAAAAAAAGGAATCTCTGAAAGAGCATTTGCATTAAAGGACAACTGCATGAAAAGTATAGAGCAAATTCATTGACTTGATAAAACTCCTATATAAAAGCCACTTAGTAAAGGTTATTCAAGGCACGGGAAGCACATAGAAATACACTGTTTTACCGTTTCCCCCAGCATTTTTACTCAGGCATTTGCGTTTGGCATTTAACAAAAGCTTTTAACTTTTCCATCCAGCCTAATCTCAGACCACAATAACACATTTTAACACTGCAACTTTACAAGGCTTATACAGTTGAACTTTTTGTGCCTTTGTAACATTGAATGATTTCAGCTTTTTTTTCTCTTTTCTTTTTTTAAGAAATCCCAGCGATCACAGATGCATTATGGTGGACCAGCTGTGCCACACCTGTTTTTTTTCCTGCGTCGATGGATGCTTAACCGGGCAGCCTTAAGAGATCTGTGCCTTTAACCCAAAGCCTTTATTTTTTTACTTTTAACTGTTGCTGTTATATTCAAACAACAACAGAGCCCGATATGTTCAGTTTAAAGGTTCAATCAAGGGGCAACAACTGATGATTGAAAGTATCTTAAAGTGTAATACCACTGGCGGCCACTAGATACTGGCTCCAAAAAAAGCCTGGGCCCCGACTTCGATTGAACTACTACGACAATAATTTTTTTTCTTATTTGCTTTATTTTATTTTTATTTATCCAGGGAGGTCCTGGTCAAAATGGCAGCAACTAACATTTTCACATGTAAAACACACTAAATACATAAAAGCAACATGAATAAGATAGTAAAAGAAGATTAAAAGAGAGGTAAAGAAAATAAAACCAAGGCAGCAACATGTTTCTTTCATGACAGTACTTAAAATACCTTTAAAGGTATTTAAAGAAGGGAATGTTTCAAGTGAAAGGATGTTTCCCATGCAAAACATGGAATGAATTGCATTAATAGAAAAAGCAGTTTTACCGGGCTCTGAGTTCACGCTACGAACATTCAGAAGAATTCGGCAGATGATCTAGTGCTATAGTGCGATAGGATAAGAAGGTATTTGAACCCCCTAATAAGTGTACTGATGGACATTTAGTAAATCAGTCCTCTGATATTGAGAGTTTAGGAGGCTTTGACGTCTGCCGTGTCGGGCTTTGATTGAAAGATGTGTTTGACAGCTCGCTCGCCTGCCAAGTTCGACTTTCTGAGCTTATTTTATTTCCTCGCAGATAGTTGTACTGTAGTTTGGGTTACTGAGTTACAAGACAGGCACGTGATTCTGTTACGCCAGTGGTTCCAAAACTTTTTTCAGCTCGAGACCCAAAAGAGAACTTTTACGTCTCCTCGGGACCCAAACTTACAAAAATGTGTAATGAATGGCCTTAGATCTACATTTTTACTGATTCTTCCACTGTCAACTGTCATTTTTTGTCTTGTTGTGTCTTTTATGTTGTTTTTGACTTGTTACACCTTTTAGTCTTTTACATAATTGTTTGTCTTGATCGGTCTTTTACGTCACGTCCATCTCGTTTTGTCATTTTCGTCTTGTTACGTGTTTTAGAGCTGATGTCTATCCTTTACATTTACGTGGCTTTGTTGAGGTCAACATTTATAAACACTCTTCTTCTGTTTTAGTTAATAAAATGAATTCACATATGATATTATTGCTATATATTTTCCTCAATAATAACAGCCCTGCGACCCATTTTGGGTCCAGACCCTGAGTTTGGGAAACACAGTGTTACGCAAATGTTTCATGAAGTCTATTGTTTTATCATGCCAGTAAGTTAGCGTTAGCATTCCAAACAGACCAAAAAGCCAAGGCGGTGACGGCCAAAATGCGAACTCGAGGCTTCAAAACAGTAGTTCAGAAACCAGTGGGTGACTTCATGGTGGCTCCGTCCACTTCTTTGTACAGTCTACAGATTCACTACTCACACCTGTTTGTGTGCTTGCTTCAAGTTTGTGTTGGAGTCTGTTTGTAAGCTAATGCCTCTCTATTCAGTTGCCTGCAACCACGATAGCAGCCTGTACACTGATTTCAAAGTAGTGGAATCAATTCTGTTTTCCACAAAAATCCTCTCTTCTGCTCCTCTCCAGCAGCAACAGTGTACAACACGGGCCACTGTTAGCTTATTAATGGAGTTAGCTAATGTCAACAAATGACCAGCTCCCAGCACAGCATGGACTAAAACACAGACTTAACATAAGGGCATGCAAATGTTATATATTGAATCTTTAAACCAAGCTATTTTCCTAACCCTAAACCTAACTTTTGTTTATACGGACTCCATCCCAACCACCTCCATGTCTGTTGAGAAAAGGCAAAACATTAGCACATCCTTCACTGACAAATTATGTTAGCATAATGGAGTTAGCTAACGTCGACAAACAACCTGCTCCCAGCACAAAACAGACTCCAAACAAAACTTTAAATAGGCACAAATTTTACATGTTAAACCTTTAATGTCTGTCTGAATTTAAACATTTTCTCATAATGCCAAAAGCTGTGATGTGTGTGGCCAATGCCTAGCAAAAAACAGGTGCTACTGGGTAGGAGTCTAGTAGTCTAAATTGAACTAAATAGAACCAAAAAGAATCACATTTTTTGTCACATAACACTTTACATGAGTGTAGGCGTGAGTGGACATAATTACAGACACAGCCACTCAACAATGCGGTATTACAGTTTGTGAACATGCATATTTATGTTAAAATATGTCCAATAAATGCAAAACCTGCTAAATATAAATACGTATACACAAATAAACCACATTACGGGCTATTTTGTGTTGTCGTTTTTTTTTTTGTTTTTTTTAACTGAACATATGAGTGAAAAAAAAAACCTTTAAGTGATTCTAGTAAAAGCCACATTAACTGACTTACAGCCATAAATCTGAGCCAGCGTTGTGTGTTTCCTGAACAGACCTTTGATACAACTAAGAATATATTTACCCTCAGACAGTGAGGAGGCACAGGCCAAGTGTAACAAGAGCACGAACAGGAGACAACAACTGCTGTTACTTGGTTATTTTATGGAAATTTGTTTTTTTTCGCCGATCCCACACGCACAAATCCCATCTCATTTAGGTATGCACAAGAAAAGTTCACAGGTTAAATATACCCACAGGATGCCACACACACATGCACACACTCTGTTTATCTCCATCCTTGTTATTAGAATATGATCTGATCTGAATAATACAGCATCAAGCCTTAAAAGTTACGAGAAGATAAATGGTTGAAATGGCAGAATAAATAAAAATAGTCTATCTAACCGCCCATGACGCTTTTTTTCCTCCATGAAGCTTGATTAATTTTGACGTAAAAAACAAACAAACATGGATCTCAATTAATGATATACATTTTTTCTTCAACCTTCTGTTATTTATTTTATCTGAAAATAACTCCTCAGCCTTGAGAAGCTGCATCCTGTTTCTTGTGTGTAATTGGTTATAAGGGAACCCTCCTGCTAAATGTTCCACATTTTCAATTTCAATTTTCTTCAAGTGAGGCATAATTTTAGATTCGAGTTACCAGGGGGAAAAGAAGGATAGTGAAATTGCAACAGCTCTTATGTTTGTTTTGCGTATGCATGTGTGTGTTTTTTGGCAGGTTTTTTTTTTTTTTTGCATTTGCATTTGCATGCGTGTGCACATACTTATGTAATGTGAAAATTTTCAATTATCCATGCTTTTCTCTTGATCATTGCAAACAACACAATTTTTTTTTTTACAATTTCACTTATTATTATTATAATTCAGCGTTTTTCCCAGACAAAACCATGCCCTACTTTTTCATCCTGTGTTTTTCCTGTTATTGCCTTCCTCTTGTATTTCCTATTCACCAGGCTTTAACATAATGGAAATAAGAGCAGGGTGGACTGTATTTATGGCTGTATTATGCTTGTGCTTGTTGTAAGTGTGTGTGTGTGTGTGTGTGTGTACGCGTGCGCAATGTGACCACGCATCAGACATTAACAGCGATATTGATCATGAACAGCACATGGCCGATTCTTCTCACAGGGTCAAACTTTCCCCTTAGTTAGGTTAGAAGCACGAGATGAGAAGTCAGGGCCAAAATTATTTTGCAATTTTTCTCCAAGGAAGAAGATACCGTGCTCAAAGGAAGAGCTTAAAAAGAGGTCACATGAACTTGCCTCACTACCCTCTCACGTTCCCAATTCTCTCCGGAGGCGAATGGCCTTGGTGGGGGACTGAGCGACTGTACACATTACAGCCGAGTCTCAACAGCTAGAGCCAGAGCAGGCCTGTAATTTCTGCCATTTGAGAGTGTGAGCTGAAAAGCAGAGTGATGGCCACTTTTCTGTTATTATTCCTTTGGCAGAGTGCTGGCTGAAGGAAACAACCGTGCTTTAAGAACATGTCCATCAGTTGCTGGCAGTATTTGGAAATGGTATTTGTAAAAGTAACTCTGGCCTGTTGTATTGTTAAGTTTGACATGTTGCACATGTTACAGTATATAATATCCCACCCTGCATCTGTCCTCCTTGCCTTCTGCAGTATATATGGCAACAGCTGCTGTAACCTGAATATAGTGTTCATCCACTACTAAAAAACAGGTTGCCAAAACTTCTTCAGCTTCTTGCTGAAAAGTGAAATATAGCATAGAAACAGTTTTCCTAAGGGTGCATTTGGAGATTATTAATATCATTAAACATTTTTTTTTTTTAAAAAACAGTGTTTTCACTTGAATTTCCTTAAGGCCTAATACTGCATTCACATCATGTCATATAAACATTATAACTTATA
>JAPQRN010000183.1:0-57146 GCA_037367275.1 Coranthus polyacanthus | reverse complement strand
TGAGTATCCTGGACTGCAACAGAGTGAAAACAGTATAATACAACATAATCAAGATAATTAATCTAATGATAAGATAACAATATCTCCAATTTAAAATGCTGTTTTTGAATGTTGTTTGTTGTGCGGAACATGATGGAGTACAGATTACAGATTGCGGAAATAAGTTGTGCATGGACATCATAAGAGCAAGGCTGTGTTTTAAAGCAGGCCTTAAATTAAAGGTCTCTGTGGTCTGTCATTGCTGCCCTCCAGGCCAAGCTGTGTCATTGTCACTGCAGTGGACTTGACTGCCAAAACATGCTGTGACAACTGCTCTTCAAACTCACGCTAACTTGTCCGTTCCTCTTCTTTTAAGATTCCAAGCACTTAAGCGATAAACACATTTAAGATGTACTTTAAAAGATGAATCTGATTTAACTAGCTAGCGCAGTTACAGTACTCAGATTGTGGGCGCCAATTGTCAACTGACTCTGTCAGTTTTAGTCTAGAGTCTAGAGTTGATGGTTGCAAGAAGTCAGCCTAAATACAGTAAGATCCAAAGATTTGAAATGAAGCAGGATGTTTTTGATGACTTTATTAGAGATGTCTTGTCCGTAACCAACTTTTTGGCCAATCATAGAAGATTTTATGCTTCGTTGTATTATTTCTGTCCAAATCTGCTGAACCATACATGTATATCCCTAACAATGAAATAAACCACTTTGTTCTGTTAAATTTAAAAACAAAAAAAATAAAAAAATAAAGTGGTTTCATCATTACAAAATGTGGCATATGTGTGTTTATTTAGGTCTGCATCAGAGTCTGATTGTCTGTGGAAAATTTTAAAACTGGACATAGAGCTCATAATTGTCTACAAGTTGTCATTATTCATCATAATTATTTAGTATTGACTTAAACACTTAACTTGCATCCTGCAGTATGAACACCATCTTCATCTTTGTGTGGCCCATTCGTTTAATAACTTATCTAAATTGTTTGGTTGACAGATGTCAGACTGTGACAGAACACAGCTGCAGTCCCTTTACTCAATGCATCATTATTTGTCTGTTTCCCTTAATAACTGCTGTGGCCCTTTATACACTGTACATTACATATTGAATTGTTGTTGTTGTTGTTGTTGTTGTAATAAGCTGCTAACACTGCAATATGCAAACACAAAACACCACCCAACTTTTGTACTGCATTTCATTTTCACTCTATTGTCACTATTTCTTTTTATTTTATAGTTACTTTTTAAACTTGTGCAGGGTTTTTCCTGCATAGATAATTATGAGGTGGCCACTTACAGATCTCTTCTGAATTTCTGTCATTTGGAACTACGCTGCTGTAATTCTTTTTACCAAATAGAAATATTACTTTACTGGTGTAGAGAGGAGGCTTTCAAACATTCTTGTAGGGTGTCAGTGTTTACCACCGATCCCTTTGTTCTTCAAGACCCCCAACAAATGTTGCTGTCTGTCTAAATTATAGGTTGGAGATAAATCTAAATCTGCATACTTGTAAGTGTTTGACAAAGTAACGGTACGTCCATGATAATTTATTTTCTTCCATCATACAATTATTAGAACTCCTAAAATAGTCTGCTTGAGACAGCTGAAGGTGTGGAACGGGTCATGATCAGGATGGTACCACCAGTCCCACACTGAACAAGGAAAAACCCAGTTCTGTGTATAATATCTGGAACATCTTGTTTATTTACACTTCAATATAATGTAGATTTTCATAATGCACAGTAAATAATTAAGTTTTGTACATTGACTTATATGTGCGTATTCTATTCTATACTATACCACAAGGTCTGAGTATTAAATCTAAGTTTTGACCTCCTCCATCACAGAAGAAACCTGGTTAGATCTTTCACTGTTGTTTGATTACATATGTTGATTATCATCACTGGGTAAAGTAGGATTGGTTCATTAAGTATGTATTTTCTGCTGCTAAAATCATTAACTTGTTAAGCCAGTGTCCTTTTGACAGCATGTACTTGTGAATGTGTTTGCATCTGAAAGAAAATCTAAAGATCATGCACTTCTGACAAACCATTGCTATGAGTATTGTTGTCAGTGGCCTGTGGTGCACCACTGACCATGACATCCGTCCCATCATTGTCCGAGTGCTGCCCAGATGTGCTCAAAGCGTAGGCGTGTTCACAGAGTCTTTTATGACAAATTTGTTTTGACAGCCAAGTTTAAATATAATCATTGTGAGCAGATGTTAAGTCCTAACAATTGTACCTTTCTGCACACAACTGCCTCAAGGAATCAGATGACCTTTTTCAGAGGGTGAATATCAGCATGCTGTGCGAGCACTGGTAAGCTGGCACTGGTCACGCAATTGAGTTACCACACACAATAGACTGCCAGGCTTCTGCACAGACAAACACACACATGCACACACAGCTTTTGCCCCAAAGGGATAAGTCGTATTTATTGTCCATCATATTATATCCATTTTGACAGCAAGCCACAATAATGATACTGATTTAAGAGCAGTTGATCTAATTATTTCATAGGTCTGGGTCTAACCACTGAGGAAATTTTACACTTAAAAGATGATAAATATTAAATTTGGACTTGTGCATGCACTGAAAAGAGCTCAGCAGTGACAGAGAGAGTGCTGCTACAAGGAACACCTCCCTTCCTCCGTCCACTCCTCTCCCACCCTTCCACAGAGGCAGCCTATGATGTAATGTT
Organism: Coranthus polyacanthus; assembly: GCA_037367275.1. Taxonomy (NCBI): domain Eukaryota; kingdom Metazoa; phylum Chordata; class Actinopteri; order Kurtiformes; family Apogonidae; genus Coranthus; species Coranthus polyacanthus. Next base: position 54,453 of record JAPQRN010000183.1, on the reverse strand, counting down.
TCTGCTGCTGATAGAGCAGCCCCCTCTCCTGTTTTTTTTTATATTTTTTCCCCTCCCCTTCCGATTTGCTACTGCCGCTGCTGCTCTCGCTGGTGGTAATAGTGGTGGTGGATGCGTGCGTGCGGTGCCGGTTCAGCTGCATCCCTGGGCATCTCTCGGGATCCCTGCAGAGCTTCTTTTCCTCTGTCACCACTCGACCGAGAGCCACTCCTACTGAGCACTGCAAGACCTTGTCCTTTACTGATAAAAGGTAATTCTTTTGGTTCATGGCAAAATGCATTTACTGTAAAAGAGAAGAAAAAGGGAGTAGAGAAAATGAGAGTGAGTAATATGGGGAGTGATAGACAGAAGGTTGACTGAGTGTCCAGTTAGCTGCTGAGTAAATTGGTCTGCTTTCTGAAAGCTTCTTGTCGCCGCGGCGCTGGATGCCATGGCAATTGCTCCCTTAGTGTGTGCATTTATTGTAGTATGGCGTTGGTTTCCATGGTAAAGATGAGACAGATCGCTGTGCTGCCTCAGAGGTACATCAGCATGTCTTGTAGAAAGCTATAATTACCTTGAGCGTAAAGTGATTTCTCCTCTCTAATGCATGTTTTATTGATGTTTAATTGTTCACCTAGGAGATTGATTGAAATACTACAACTCTGCTGTACTTTTAGGGTTTTACCAAAATAGATTAGGCAATTATCGTTCTGTCTTACTTGGAGCATACGTCTCACTTTGTTTTTTTTTTCTGCTCTACAAAAACTAGGCGTGTACTATGAGAGTCATGTAGCCGAGATGAATGATGCGGTGGGTGTCATCTACATGCAGATTTTTGACTGCTTCAGAAATTAATATTGATTTACGGTGCATTACGTAGATGCTCAGCCAGACACTTTTTCCTCTCTGTTATTGCCTTTTAACAGGATGTGTAGTTTGAGCACAGGACCCCGGTGCTTTTGCTGTAAATATACAGTAGGTGATTTTCAGTAGTTGCTTAACCTTAACTCTTAATATTTCATGCGTCGTCTGCCCCACATGTAGATGGGTTTATAACTTATTCATCCTCAGGATTTTCCCTGCATTTGTATCCTCACTCAGTTCATTTTCCTTCTTTTCAATACCATTGATTCATCTCATTAAGTACAACATGCAGTCCTTTCTTATCGTACACAGTACATGAGGAGTATTATACTTTGTTGTAACTAGTTTGATAAAGTAATACAACTCTAATTCACAGTCTCATAGCTATTTGGGATAACAGTGAATTCTGGAGAAGAGTCTGGCTTGGATTAAGTCAGGGGACACCCTCTTGTACATTTAGGGTCATTTTATGATTTCCCCATGGGGTGGAGGTCATGTTTACAGTGAAGGTAATTGTTCTTTGAGGCTCAGCAGACATTGATCATATTATCCTTGAGGCAATAACAGTGTTCTCCTGCATTTGATGAAAAGTAGGCTATCTAGCCACAGCATGTATGTAATTAATAGACAGCTGAAACTGAAAGCAAATGCCCCACTTGTCATTTTCACCTTGGTTGTTATAACCCTGAACGTCACAAGTGAAGTATTATAAGGAACCTTTGGGTATGATAACATCATTTGGGCTGTTAAATATTATTATGTAGCTGCAGATATTTATCTTTGTGTTTGACTTTAAACAATTATCTCCAAGGTAATAAATGACAGTAGGCTTGCTGTGTGATTTAAAATCGTTTAACATTGCTTCATTTCTCTCGTTCTCCTTCCTGATTTTATATAATATACATGATGACTGATATGGTATGTCTGTTCTTGGATCAGTTCTGACCTTTAGAGGTCCAAGCAGCTGTAGAGTTTCTCCTGGCTGAGTTTATGGATTATGTGCTGGGTGTTTAAAATAATAATATTTAATATTTTTTTATGTATTTATTTCTATTTATCATAAACTATGACATATGGATGAGTGAGATTTGTTGGATTATCCAGTGAATTAAATGTCACAACTTAATAAATAAATGGAATGATTAAAAAGAGAGCTAAAAGTTATAGAGGAATGCTTTTTATATAGTGGTAATTTATATTGTCCTATAGTACATACAGTCGTGTTGCTTAACCCGAGTGTAATTACATTTTCAGCAAACAAATCCGTGACACCAGCTTTGATAAATCATATAGATATTGTTTGCCACTGAATCAAATTTCTTGCCATGAGAAAATCAAATTGCTTGATTAAATTTCGCCTCTGTCGGACGGAGGAGGACATGGTTGTTATGTGGTTCTGGGGATGTATATATGTGGGGGGAGGGGGATCCGTGGTGTAAAGCACAGGAAAGTTGAGCTGCTGCCACGGACATGGTGGGCCACCTGAGGAGCATCCGAGCTGTTCCTCTTGCTCTGTCTGTTGCATTTCAAGCAGTTCGACTTTCTTTGGAGACTTGCCATTGGCTCTGATCTGACAAGTTGTTAATCCAATAAATAGTTTGGCTGCCTAACCTACCATGCGCTACAAACATTTTCCCCTTTCAGAAGATAAAAACATTTTAGAAAGCAATTGAGGAAAAACAGACACAAGCAGCGAGGACACATGAAAAAGCATGATGTGATAAGTCACAAGTACTGATTGATTGACTGACTTGTGACTAGCAATGCTGGGAACTCCAGAGGTTTCAGTCTGGTGAGTAATAGACAGGACAGATGACATGGAGAAAATGAGCAGGTCTGCAGTAACGTAATCAAATGACCAGGGGTGAGTCACAAACTCTATATGGGTGAAAAGCTCACACGCAAACACACACAGGGTTGTTCTTTGGCATCGCCTCCCTGCTAGAGGGCACTCATCCCACAAACCCCTCCTACCGGTGAGCTCCAGTGTCAGAGGTGGTGGAGTAATGCCTGTGGTTTTGTCATGCTGAGGCATCGCAGCTTTGGTTTTTCCAAACACACAAAAAAAAGAGATGAACACATGCACCGGACCATCTGAGAGGAGCGTGATTGATCATATGCTAGGTACTCCACAGCCTTCAATGTGCTGAACCAGTCACACTCAATGCCAAAATGAATCACTCACCTCAATTGTGGGTCGCACTGTGCCAACGCAGCTGGTACTTCTCCCAACAGCTCACTCACCTTCACTACTAATAGAAAGGATTAAAATGTATCCTGTTTCAAATGTGTTTGATAAAATGACCTGATAACTACTTGTTTTTAATAAAAGGAGGGCAGGAACCAGTGATTGTTTCATTATTGATTAACCACCCCATTATTTCCTTGTTTCCTTGGTTGATCAATACTTACAAAAGACATTCAAAAATGCCAATCACAATTTCTTGTGGTCTGACCAAAACTTTAATGCCTAAAAAAATAAGACATAATAGAATCAGCAGATAGACTTTTGTTGAACATAAAGGAACATTTATTAACAAAATCATTGCCAAATATGTCTCTAGATTAAAGATAATTCTGTAATTCAACCGCAGAATTCACCTGAATGTTAGATTTTTGTGATAACTTTTTAAACCTTAACTTCTAGCAGAGCCTCAAACTTCCCAGAGGTGCAGCACCAGATGTCAAGATGCTTAATTTGGGGGGACATTTGTGTAAAATTACACTGACAATATTTCCATTTGTTGAATGTTTGGTACAAAAACTTTTCAGATTGTAAATCAGAAACTGTACCTTGAATGAAGAACTGGAATGAGATTATAGAAAACAACCTTAAAGCTATTTGAGGAAAAAAAAACTACTATTACAATTTTCTGTCTTTACATTAAGACAGACTGAAAAGCTAAAATCAAAGAGCAGTGGTGGGTAAGGGTTAAAGCCTCCACTGTGTAGTTGGGACTTTAGTAACACTTGAGGTTTAAAGCTCAGATTCAGTTTGTTTACTTGGATCCTGTGTTTAGCTGGTAGTGCTGAACAGATGCTTAAAGGAAATGTTGACCATGGCTGCGTTGTTTCTAGGCAACTACTGACAACCTGTAAGATGCACAGCAGCGTTTTACTAAAAGGCGAAATATATTTAACTTCTTGTTCACAGTGATTTAAGTGCTGCTAAGGTCTGGTCTTGTCTTGTGCAGACAGTGTGTAAATGAACACATGACTGTAATAAAGTGATTCATCTTGGTGACACACTCAGACAGTGCATCCCCTTAACATAGAAGTGATAACAGTGTGATGAACGTTAGCTGACAGTGATGCTCAGTAGGGATGGGAATTGAAAACTGGTTGTTCGATCCATCAGCTGGAAGACAATGTGGCTTCATTTCATGGAGAAAGTATTAGCTGTAATGTCTGTAAAATAATTTCAGGGTGGAAACACTATATGCTTAAAACATCTTTCTATGCATCATTGGCTTTAATTGTAGCAATGCCATGTATTTGACACTCTACATAGAAGTGCCACAGTTTTCCAACTGAGCAGCAAATGTGTTACCGCTAAATATCCTATGTTGTAATAATATTAGCGCTACACAGCAGGCAGGCTTGGCAGATTATTTTCTTTAAATGAAAACAAATGCTGTACAAATATTGTGTCATTTCATCCATTTTAGATCATGACAGATGGACTGTTGCTACACCTAGTACAGGCAGCTTCATCGTCCGTTCAGACTCAGAGATAATAAAACAGTTGTGTTGACGCTGAAAACCTGTTTAGGCCTACTTTTTCCACAAAGAGAATTGATCAGGAATCAATAAGGGAATCGATAAAGAATCTGAGCACTAAGAAGAATCGGTGAGTGCATAAAACCTTATCAATTCCCATCCCTTTTGCTCAGTTGTCTTCACTGCCTCTGTCAGCTTCAGTGACTCTTAAGTAGCCTAGTGTTGTATCTCGTGTGTTTTCATTAAGCAAATACGTGAAACACGAAAGCTTATCACAGAGCTGTAATTCCTAGACTGTTATTCAGTTATTTAAAATGACCTGTCAGTGCTTCTGTTGGCTGTGTGTGAAACATGCTGATGATCAAACTTAAGTTTGCACACAGTCCACAGGAATCATCTAAGCATATAATTTGTCACATGTTTGTTAACCATTTCAAACCACTGAACATTACTGTGATTTCTTATTGTAACTGGTGGGGTGCACTTAACGTTCAAGTCAGGCAGAATTGAGGCAATGGAAAGCGACATTTTGAGAACAGTCGCATTAACAGGGTCACAAGCATTGAGAAAGGCCAGTCTTCGTCTGTTTGACCGGTTCTGCACCACGTGTTTAGACGTCTGCTAGAGGACTCCTTAATGTCCGATGGATTGTTTACAAAGGGTGGCGTGCATGGCAGTGGCAGGTGGTCCCACTCAACCAGAGGTGTGTTACCAGTGTAAGGCATCTGGTATAAGGACGGCAGTATGTGACTGAAATAGGCTGTAAATAAGACATCCAGCGAGTATCCCTGCCGCGGTGTTAGTGCGTCTCAGGTGACTGTGTGGGATCGTGCCTCTGCGCAGCAACTCTGAGCTGACATTCAGATTCCCAACACCTCAAACTTGGCATTGCGTTTCCCTCCTTAGCAGTTGCCTAAAGTGTATAATTAGCATCTGCTATTTTAGAAACAGGCGTCCCCGTCTCACCAACCAGCTATCTTACACTTCACTCTGTTTACCCGGGAAATATTTTTGGAGAAGGCATGCAAAGTTATTTGGTAACACTTCACATTTACACTTCTTTTAAAACACTTTGTACATCAGCTGTCACAATATCAGAACAAATCTTATGCAGACTTTTCTGGAGAACGAGTTGACATTTTTTATGTTTGACATTCATTAAAAACTTTTAATAGTGCATTTAATTTACTAATTAAAATACCAGTAACAAATCAGTGAAGCCTTATTTATACAACATGGCAAGCAGCATGTGGTTTATTTGAGTGTCTGCTGTAAAGTTCAATCACTGCAAAAACAGCTCTACTAGACAGAAGCCAGATATTTTCAAATATAACCTAAGTGTCTTGTATAAAAACCTGCCAATGGTGTAAGCAAATTTTTGCTTGGCTAGATCTTTGAAAACTAGGATAAAAGTTGGAAAAATGTAACTAAAAAAAGACTAAAAAAAAGGCCAACATTTAAACCATTGCTTATTACAAACAACTAAAATACAGTTATTTAAGACAGAGTTAATATTCTTAAACTGGTCTCACTCTTAATACATTGAAACAGATCGTATTCCTCTTCTGGGATATCATGCAAACCATTATTTGAGCTTGTTATTTTTAAATTTAGCTCAGTATTAGCATGAATATTTTAAGACAGGTCATATATATTTATTTTCTTAAAATGAGATTACTTTTCTAATGAAAAACATGTTTTTTTTTCTCCATTTTTTCAGCGCTAAATGACCCATTCAGATACTTTGTTGCATCAGGTCTGTTGTGCTTTCACTGTTGTGTCCTGAAACCTTTGTCCTTGTCAGTGTTGAAGGTTTTGCTTTAGAAGTGCTTTGCAGTACATCTTCAAACACCAGCTCAGTGTCTTCAGAACATCTGCAGAATATCTGAGAGGTGTAAAGATCACACTGTAGATGTGTACCTTCCTTCTTCTCCCTCACCCGTTCCCTCCCTCTCTGCCTTTCTGACAGTGTGTAATGGGAGGAGCCACAGCGTGTTGAGTGGCTGGAGGCAGGCTGTAGTACGACACCGTGTCAGGGAGAGGGAGAGTGTGGACCTGCGGATTCACAGCAGTCATCTACTATAGAGCTTTAAACTCTGCTGCCTCACTTGTGGATAATCTTCTGACAGCTTCCTCGAGGAAGGAATCGGTGCGTCTGTGTCACCTGAAGGGAAACTGTTTTAAATTTGAGGAGAGTTTTGGTTTCACAGCTGAGTGGGACAGAGCGTAAGTACTGCTGTTATAGAGGCTACTCTTGTGTTCATTATTAACTGTGTGGTACCTTGGCTTCATGAATCATTGATGTAAATGCGCTGCAGTTCTGGTTACCTTTTGAAATGATGCCTGGATATTCTGTCATTTCCCCGATCATACACAAAAGAATCATAAACTTTTTATGACCCGGTGTGCGTGGGGTTTGTTGTTAGTTTCTCTACTTACAGAAAAAAGTGGGTGTGAGCTGACACGAAACAGCCCTCCACCCTCTACAGTAGGTCTTTATCACAAGGTGATAGCAGGGCAAGGGGGTCATTAAAGACCCAGTCTGAGTGCAAGACAAGCTTCTGTATGTGTGTGTGTCTCCGTCTTGTACAGTGCTTGAGGATGATTGTAGGAGCTACCCTTGCATTAAGAGATGTTAGTCTTAGACTTATATTCTTTGGAGCCACAGCTATTTACCTGGGTGTGTTCATATTTTAAGGCCGGCTGATTTGTGTTCAAGTGTTTCTATTAATGTAGAAAAAAAGGTGGATGGCTCCAGCTCTTTAAGCAAAAGCACAGCTCATCAACAGTGAGCCTGTGGCTGAGACTGGGGCCTCTTTTCCACTCATAGGAGTTAGTGACTGTGGCAGCCGGTGCACACACATCCCTTTTCCAGCCAGGAAACCTTGTGTAAACTCAGAGGAGTGTGGAAAAGTCTGGTTTGAAGCTAATGGCCAAGAACATAAAAAAAACAAAAAAAAAACTATATCAACACAAAATCTTATCGTGTCAGTAAAAGTTTTTGTGCTGTAATATGGGCTGGGTGTTTATGATGTGATTCTGGCAGCTACAAGACAGAAGCATCAGGTGTTATTGTGTAGAATTCACCCACACACTGCTAGCAGCTCAATTGAGACTAATGGAGAATCGTTAGATGTGTGGGTGGCAGTTAATGGATAAAAACCATAAATGGAAAAGTTTATCAAAAGTCAATGAAAAGGTCAACTCAAGAGTTTTATTTACTCTTGTTGCTTACTCTTGCGTGTGCTCTGCCAAGTATCTTTAACTTGAAAAGCTCTCAAGTGCCTTCAGCTGTATGACAAAGCAAAGTGCCTTGTGAAGCAATAAGACAGAATTTTTTTTTAATCATTACAACAGACTTTAGTTTTATTATTTGCTTGTTTAGCATTATTCAACATTCTTAGGTTTCTCTTAGTTTCCAAAGAGGAAAATCAGCATCACTGCCACTGCCATCCAGACAGCTTGATGACCCCTTTAAAATCCAGTCTATCATAGTCTGTATAAAATCTACGCAGCTGGACATGATAACTGTCCTAAATCAAGCTTTCACACAGACACAGATCCTCAAATTGTCCGTAAACAAAGCCCAGCAGAAATGGAATAAATGGGAGCTTTCATGAAGTTTTGAGAATGGAAGATTATTCCACAAGAGGGTGGAATAATCAGCCGGGCTATCTTGTTTGCAACAGAGAGAGTTTTATTTTATGGCTGCGTTTTTGGAGATTCATCCATGTGCTGTAGGAGAAAAGCCTGTCTGTGCTGACCTTGGCCTCCTGTTTTCTTTTGGTTTGATCCACAAAGAAAACAGCTGGCAGTTGCATTCTGGATACCGGCGGCCTTGACAATGAACTGCCTGTATGATGCTGTCAGAAAAGCTTTGGCTCGTTGGTAAAGCACGGTGCCTGTTAAATCAATATCTCAAATGCAGACTTCATCATGTTTATTAATAATCTGTTGCGATGGATAAAAATATATTCCATGACATGTCGTAAAGGTTTGCTATGTCATAAGCATTTTGACTGTAGGAAAATTCAAACCCAGTTGCAAGTATTTTATTTGTTCTCATAGTGGAAGAAGCCTGAATATCACTGTCGCACAGTTTCACTGGAAAGCATGAAACATTCTGAAAACATTCCTTTTTCAGAGTGAAAATTTATTTCATGCAGCGTTGTCGTAGATCAAGTCTGCTGTGAAGGAATATAAGCACGTATAAAATTATGCTTCTGTTTTGTGAAGCTGCTCAAAGCAGTGAGCAACCTGTTGCAGATTACTAAATCTGTTCAGAGGGAAAAAAGACAAAGAAAAAATAAATCATACCGCATCACAGTTTTATCACAGCTTAATCCCCCTATGTTGGCCCCATATGCACATGTTTCCATTTTGTCAGCATATCCCAAGGGCATTTTCTCAGCATTAGGCTACTCTGATCCTCCTTCTTCATCTGTTTATATAGTCAGGTTGAAAGAGAGATAGATAGATAGAGAGCGGGAGAGGGATAGAGGTAGAGCATTTTTTATGCTCTGTTTGCTCTGTCATATGTTTTGGTGTCAAAAATATATGTTTAAATTTCATGCCTATAAAAACATGGGTTTAAAAACAGTATGTGTTCAGTTACAGATTAAAATTTATGTGACAATAAATATTTCTAATTTGGATCAAAGTTGACAGACTGGGATATACTGTATATGATGTTCCCGTACATCTATCTATAATGTTTTGTTTGTTCTGACTAAAACGAGTTAGAAAGGGGTTAATAGCTGAGGCACAGGAGGGGTGGACTGTTGAGTGGCCAGCCACTTGTAACCCAAAGGTTAAATACAGGCCTTCAGGGAGTCCTATTACTGTGTACTCACTGATGGGAACTCTGCAAACATGCATTCTGGGAGCACAGCAGGCTCCTCTGTTTATTCCCAGTTCAGCACTGTGCCACGATGTGGGAAATGACTGTGGACATGGACCAAGGCCAGGACACTGTGTTTGCTTGAATGTCTCAGAGACACTCAGATCTGCTTTTTAACCCGTATTAAACATGCACCAAAACACATCAAATACATATGAAGCACCCCGGGGCTTTATTTAAAGTGTACACAAACTATGAGAAGCCATGTGGAGTGTGTTTACACATCTGTCAGCGTTTCTCATGTGCTGGTGTGAAAACCACCAACTTGTCTTTTCAGGATGCGTGTCCATCACCCTTCACCTCACACCTGTTACTCTTATGTTATATGTTTAATTATAAAGTTCTATTTTAATCCCTGAAGCTATGTGCGTGAATCATCTCCTGACACTAGAGCAGCGTGACAACTGTAAGGTGTTACACAGCATAATAATGTTTTTATTACTACGTTATTGTTAGCAGTCAGATATGTTTGTGTGCTTCCTGACAGGAGTACTAGAGTAGGTCTGATTAATGGAATCAGCCTCCAACTGGCCTTGTTTAGCAACCTGTCCCTCCCCCACCACAGTGATTTGATATCTCTGAGCATTCCAGGTTGTGCCCTTTACTCCGTTAATGGTGCTACTGACCCTTTCAGACATTCCTGCTGTAACTCTCTCATCACAGACATCTAATTGCCTCACTGTAAACAAGCTGTACTGTCCTTAAATACTAATGTACTGCACTGTTCTTTCCCAAAAGGGTGATACAGCAAGTTTTTAATGCAAATTGACTTTTTGTAACACTTTATTTTCATTCTTCTGGCTGACAGCCCTGCTGACCTTGGACACAAATAGTGCTGGGAGGGTCACATGTTTTCTGTCAGGCATCCTTACTGAAAGTTATGAATGAGAAATGTGCAAAAGAGACGACAGGTAGGAGGAGTGATGCTGGTATTTAGTCACTTCATGTTCAGCTAGGGTTCATAAAAAAGTGCAGGGGTCGAGTATATACTCCATTAAAACTTTGACTGTCTGCATGCAATGCAACCTGCCCTAGTTTGTGTCTTCTGTACTTGTATATTAGTCGCCTCAAAGGCAAAGGATTTGCTAGATCGGATTTTTTGTGTTTATGCACGCAAAATCTCACTTTAGCTAACGATGTGTTAGGTGTCGGTTTGACATAACCACAGAGATTTGCAGAGTTGTAGCAAAAAGATACTGTTTTCTTTTCCAACTCTATGCGCAGACTGATTTTTTTGTGACACGGTAACACAATCTCTTTTCCTCAGTGCTTTATGCCTCTGGTCCGAGATGGGAATAGAGATAGAGAAGAGGTTTAAATGGAAAGGAGACCACAGGACAGCAGCAGACTAAAAGCTTCCTGTGGCAGAACAGAGTGTAAGCCAGACCTGGCAGACAGGCTGGCAGGGCAGATGTTTTAGGTGAGAGGCACAGTAGATAGCACCGTCTGAATAATTCATCAGATTGGATTGAAGATGTGATATATTAAGACACAGCACAAGCCATCTTATGGCCTCTTTCAGCACTTTTTGTGCAGCGTGAGTGGCTGCAGGGCTCAGATCCCTGCATCTCTGCTTTCCTTCTGGCAGTTATCCACCAGAGTCTGGGCAGTGGAGGAGACAGTTATAGATGTGTTGGCTCCAGGTCGAGCGAGGCCTCCAGACATCTGGAGGGGCTGAAGCCGTTCAGCATACAGGTGCAGTTCACGCTTCTGTGAACCAACACTCTTCATTTCTTTTTTTTCCTATGACTTAATGCTGTGGCCAGCGACCCTTAGGTTTAGGTGACACATAGTAGATAGATACTTCCTAATATCAGAATACATGTCATCTTATCCATCTCCACTAGAGGAAATAAGTGCTTTATAGGAAGTATAAAGTATCCTTTAGTGTAATGGGCAAACTACTGTATGTATTAAGAGCTTGTTCAGTAAGAGGAACTGTAGAAAACCCACAAAATATTTTTCCCACAAATACTCAGAAGACTTCTTAGTGAGACACAGTTGTCTCACTAATCTTAACATCCTTTCAGTTTCTTATCTAAACAGTACTAAGTAAAGTGTACTTTGTGAAGAAGTGTTACATTTGCTGTTGGTACAGAAAGATGCACTTACTGTCTGTTTGTCTTATGTTTGGTTTTTGATGCAAGCAAACAAGTCTATTTTTTCAGGCCCTGATCATTTGTCAAGCAAGTGTCCTTGGATCTTCTAGTTTATAAATAATGTGAACTTCTTATTTCACTTTGACATCAGTACACAGTATAAACCACAGAGTAGCCTCATGGCTTCACAGAAAGTTCATAACTGGTAGACTTAAGCAGAGAAGGTGTTTGTTATCATGATACCTGAATGTTTCAAGTAATCACTTGTCTGCCTTTCTGTACTCATATTGAACCTGCGTAAGTGAAAGTAAGAGGTAATGCATAGAATTTGAGATTTAGGTACTTGTGTTGTAAAATATTGGCCAGCCCCTTAGCTCTAAGTTGTGAAAGTAGGTGAAGATGTCTGCGGACATGCTACGTGCTCTGATATCAGCATGAAGAGGCTCAGCTTTCTAGTAACAGGTCATTTCACCTCCATCTCTCCATGACATCAGCTCCCACCTACGCGCTTCCAGCTGTGGGGGCCTGGGCGTTGTATGAACGTGTTAGGACTCTGATTAGATCTCATGCACACACAAGCATAGGTTTTTCACTGCAAACAAAGAGGCACATTAACCTGTACCACCCCGAATGTCCTTTTGAAGTTCACACACATTTCTGTCTTAAATGAACTGATCTTCGATACAGTTTCTTTAGATTATTTGTCCCAGTTTTTATTATTATTTCAAGCTAAACTTGGCTGAACTTACTGATACTTTCTGCACAGTGATTAACAAATCATGTGATATAGGATATCTGCCCATATACCTGCAGCCAAGCTCACTGAACTCTGTCATCTGATAAGTTGCTAATCCCCTTATTATGCTTGTCTGGTTAAATAGAACAGCCAGTCAGCCATTAAATCATCCAGCCTAGGGATCAATGTGGGCCCCAAAATTTTGTTGTGTGCTAGACCATGTACAGTGTGATTGAAAGGGAAAATGAGAAGGGCCACGAGGAAAAAATGTCAAGTATAAGCATGCAGAATTAGAGATAAACCAAGCAATTGCGGCTAGACAAATTTGCCCTTGAGTGAATGCATTAACTTGGCCAATGGGCTGATACTCTTGAGTGACAAGCGCTCATCTCCCCCGTATGGTTTCCCTGATACGCTGCCCTCATAGGTCAAATCTGGTTGTCTAGGATGTTGGATGTCAATGATTGGAATTTACCCCAAATTTAAGTGTGCTAAAGGACTCACAAGATGGCTCAGATGACTGGGATACCAATGCCTAAGTGACTCCTGAAGACTTAAAGTAAGGAATGTGCAGCCTGCTATTGATCTTTACTAAGTGAGGTCACTGCATGTGGGGGGCAGCTGCCCCACTCTCAGACCCCACATAAAGGGGACAGACAACCCCCACAAACATATTATAATGTGGTCTAATGTGCAGGCTTTGATTTGAACTTTAAAAACCTGCTAAGGACTGCAGCTAGAGATGACAAATGAAACAACATAACTGTATGTGGGCCATATTTGTCAGGATCAGCTGTTCACATTTATATTCTCTGTCTCATGGAGTTGATTTAAATAATATTTGGAATATTTAGACATAGGCATTTAAGAAGTTCCCACAGTACAGCACTATATGGCATCTAAATCATCAAGAGTTGTATTTTTTAACAATGTGACTACATAACAAACTGTGTGTTTTATGGAGTTGTAAATACTTGAGTGACATCTTAGTAAAGTTAATGACATATCGCATAATTTGTTAATACGTTTAAAAACACAAAGAGGACAGACACTAGTCATTTGCTTTGGCTCGAGACATCATAAATCAGTATGATGGCACGTAACGGGAACAGTGTTTAACCAGTTTTCACAGGTGTCATATTAAGTAGGCTGTACAATAGATGACTGAAGAGTGAACGTGACCCTGATTACACCTGTATGGACACAGCAAACCCTGGGGGTGATCTTACCTTTGTTTTCAAATTACTGCTCTGGAAAGACACCTTTTTTGTGTTTCTGAGTATAGTTTTAGTGATGGATTATATGGCCAAAGTCTTTGATCAAGGCATTTGTAATTTGTATATAAAACGACTGCCTCACACGAGACAACACAAGTTAAAACAGAAACAAAAGACTCAAAACACTAAAACTAACGCTCTTGGCGAATGGAAGTGAGAACAATGTCACTTTCAAAATAAAATACTGTGTGCAAATGTCCGGTAAGTTCAGCTTTGATACAAATGAGATCGTTATTTGCAAGTTTAACTGGTTTTAACATACAAAGCTGTCCTATTGTCTAAGTCATGTTATCTTACAAGGAAGCTGGATGTGGGAGATTACTAAATCATGCAAGACCAGTACCAGCAGAAATAGTATTGCCAAATCACTACTGGCAAACACATTTCTACTGTCACACAGTACATACTGTCATATATCACCCAACCCTAGTTTTCATTCATGTGTCATTTTTATCTGGCATCGAGTCACATCATTAACATCATCTCCTCCCAGTGCTCTGCTGCCTGACTCATTTACTTGTGGAAATGGAGTAATATTTCATATGAAAACCTTAAGTTCCTGAAATTAAATGTGCTTCTGTTTTTTGTTAGGTTTGTTAGATCATTTTCTGTGCAATAAACCATTGGATAGTAAAACACAGCGCTGTAATAGTGTGATTTTGTGGCTATGTATGACTTGGCTAATCTTGCGCATCATGTCACTTACTTCATCTTAAATGCTACTATGTGCTTCACAGACTCGAAAAACTCCTGACTTGCACTGAAGGCGGGTCTGTGGTTTGTGTCAATGATAAGCATGTAGAGAAGTGGACATTCTGAGCCTTTTATCGGTCTTACACAGTGATGGATGTGTTCAGCTCTTTGCCCAATGGCCTATAGCCTGAGCTTCTGTCTAAGCCTCTAAGCTACTGGAATGCGTGCAGCTTCTTGCTGTGGACATCAAGGGAGAACAGCCACGCCGCTTTGTTTACAGCCTTTCATGGATGCCACACCAGCCTAATCAATTTCAAAGTGCATAAATATTTCAATGCATCATTGCTGATTGAATGGGCCGTGAATTTACAAGGGCAGCAAATATAAATGCAGCATTTAGCAAGCAAATACAATCTTATATACTAAGTTTTATCTAGTTATCGATTTTTCTAATTCTTTAACTGTAGAAAGCTATAGTTGTGTATTTTTTCAATGAAACTCCACATTATCTTTGTCTAATAATATTATCATTCTAGAATACAGTAGTGTTTTATATTCACACTAATTAACAGGCCCAAACAGTACGCAGCGTATTTAAAAGTCTGCATACTGTAGTGTGCCATAGACTTATCTATAATAACAAATCATGTTAGTGAAGGCAAACAAGAGCGAGCGAGATAAAGCACCCCAGGTCGCTGGCATGTTATCAGCACTTGCTTTATCAGGGTCAACATTTCACTCTAGTAAATGCAGAAACAATTATACGCCAAACGAGTGGAGACATTTAGAACAGGAGTGAGTGTTTCAACAGGCCTGACCTACTTACAGCAGCCATGGCTGAAACAGCTCCTCACCTGTGTCTGTCAGATGCCAAGACTCCTCATAAAAACACAGACCCTTGATATCTTAAACAGTGCACTGAAAAACGTGCACCGTATAGTTTTATTTCTCTTATAAAATAATGACTAATTCTAATTTGTTGCTTTTATTGGACTGGGCTGTTCTCAATATTCTTTAACCTGTCCAAAGCTGATGCTTAAGTTAATGTGAAGTGACTATGTATGTGAAACTAAAAGGCTTTTACTTTTTTGTCTCAACTAATTGTAGATTATAGCTGTACCTGAAGTTGGCTGGTGTTAGGCTAAAGGTTAATATTGATTACCAGTGTACGTAATATTACAGTGTATTAAAAAACTTTTTCTTACTCAATAATTTACTATCGACATTAGATTGTCCAACAAAAACTGTAACCTCGATGTATTTTTAATGTCTTTTCTTGAAAGAGTAGTGCAGTCAGTGAACCTGCTGCCCATACTGAAAGTGTCTGCTCACTGTGTGTAATGGAAAAGAGAAAAGACATGATATTTCCATACTGAAATATTACCAAGATGGCTTCTTATGTGCATCTCATCAGTGGCCACCCTGAAGGTACAATTTCCCTTTCAGAAGTTGGCCTTAATTGTTCAGTTTGCTCATGTCCAGGATTATATTGAGGACTGAGATACTTAGTTCTGCTCATGACTGTGATTTGATTTTTGTCACAGCAGCTAATTAAACTGCGAGATTCGACTTGTATCAGTTTTAAGTATAGTACCATTTGGGTGCAAGTAGCGGCAGTAGTTGTTTTCCTTCGTGCATTGATATTGCTGCAAATGTCAAGACATATAATTTAACACAGAAAAAAAGTGTTTTTTCAGCTGGGTGCAGATTAATTACAGATGCAGTTGTTGAATGCCAACAACTGATTGCTTGCTTGTTAAAATGGCCTGCCACATTGAGTGTGAAAGGAGTATCAAGTGATAAAATTTAATACTCTCAAAGATGTAGGTGTTCCCTTCCTCCACAAAAGGCGTGAACACGTCAAAACAGACTGTAGAAAAGAAATAGGTCATTTCAAGCAATTTCAACAGGGAAGGGTGCTTCCTAAAAGTGGATCAACTTACTTTGGATTGTTGAAAACTGAAAAGAGAACAGGGAAAGATAATAAGAAAACCTTTCTCCTCAAGGTCTTGGTACACATGTTATAGGAGTTTATTAATGACAACACATGAACAGTTTTAATCCTGATTTATGCCCCGTCTGATGTGTTTTGACTGGGAGATTAAGCCTGAGTGCCAGGAAAAAGAGGGCACAAAGCCAAGAGAGGGAAATGATTCTCATACAGTAGCAGGGGTCTCATTGAATCTACTGTTTGTCTTGTGAGATTAGTTACCCTCAGGTGATTATAATCTCTGTACAAGTACCATTAAAGAAATTTGAGTTTGATGAGATGAACAGCAATAACAGGGTTTTCACTTATTACCGCTTTTAGAAGAGAAAAAAGTTGTCTTTGCCCTTTCATTTGATTCTTTTCGTCCTTTTCCCACTCTCAATATTAATGTGCTTTTCTGTCTGTCGCGGAGCCCCTGCTGGTCTTCTTTCACCCACTTCGGCAGTGATAGTGATAGCAGGCCCGACGACAGACCTTGCACAGCTACTTTACATTTCATCAGCAAGCTGCTTCTGCTGGCTCCACATCTGTTATGGAAATTTGCGCTAAGGGGAAATGGAACGAAATGGAATATCATTTCAAATATTTTCACTTCTGAGACCTGGTTGATTTAGGCACTTGTATAGGTTTCAAAGACAGAAGTGATGAAATATGCTCATCCACTTTCACAGCCATATATTACATTAATCTATCAATACATTCTTAGCGCCTGATAGCTTCCAATTTGGGATGTTTGAAGAAGTCAGCACTTGTGATAAAATTCACAACCTCTGACCGTGTGTCACAATCCCCAGCGGCTAAGCAAGCTTGATGAATTTAACTCCCCTGAACCTTAAGTTCAGAATGTCCCCTATCTCTGTTCAATAGTTTAATAAGACTTTAATTAGGCAATTAAAAGTCTTCGGAATAGCATATGGTCATAATTACTGCTGTATGGTTCACTCAGGGATGAATGAGCCATTAATTACTCTTTGCTGGGTCTGGGGATTGGACTTAAAATGGGTCGAGCAGGAAAGACAGGGTATTTCTTCAGTCACCTAAGCACACATACCAAATTTCTCTCAGGAGGGAGAGTCACTCTTAACAGGAAAGACTGAATTAGTTATCTTAATAGGAACAATGTGAGAATACTGTGAAATACTTGTGACTACTTTGTCATAAGTCACTTTGACCCGATACTTGAGCTTTGTAACTTCTGTTCCGCCATGTCTTACTCATAGATAAATATCTTTGGATCTGGATGAGTAGTTGCAAAATAACCTGAGAGGCAGTAGGACCGGTGTAAAACTATGTCAACACTGCACTCCCACACTGCCCGCCCGGTGAATCAGCCACTCTGTCCATATGTGCAGGCGTGCTCCGCCATTAAAGCCTCTCCTGACAGATGATATCCTCCACATCTCACATCTGCTCCTTCACACATCTGAGAGCCCTTCAGCGGAGCAGAGGTGTCGAGGGGGCACGAGGGGAAGTGCTCATCACAGGTTGAAGGCCGCATCTGGGAGCATCTGACCCGGGTTGTCCGAGCGGCGTGACGTATGCGCCAAGCATGTGTACGTACAGGTGGCTTTCTGAGATGACAGGCATGCCAAGAGGTCGTACTTATCCGTCCAAACTTTTCCAGTCAACAGTGTGTGTGTGTGTGTGGAATCCGGAGAGCCTTGAACCCTTCTCTACTCGAATGGCAAATGCTAATGGTGGTGCCACCTGTTTCAGCAGTATAAGCAGTGCTGCTATTTATAATACAGAGTTTTATAAGTAGTGCTGTCATTGGCCACACTTTGCCATGCTGTAATATATAGTTTTACTGTACACCGGGAGTTGTATTACAGGAAATGACTGGTAAAGAGCTCTGGGAATTTCCCTGTTTGGTTAAATATAAAACTTTCTTCCTCTTTTGTGAAATGCTGGACTGTATTGTATTGCATAGCTTTTTATGAGTCTACTTTTCATTATAAACTTTCAGTTTCATGCTGACAGACTCGCCTATCACAGCCACGTGTTAATAAATCTGTTCTTAAAGGTATAGTGTGTAACATTTCCACATGGAAATGTCTAAAATTGACTAGGCCCATGTTATATGTTTTTTGATTGGGTGACAGCTTATATCAAATGTTTCCAACAATGTTCAAATTCAGAGAAATGCATTATTTCAGTTAATTCATTTTATGTAATGACCTATTAGCTAATGTTACTTGTGGCTATTTTATCAAAATGAAATGAAAAGTGAATATTTGTCACTAAAGTTAATGTGAATAAAACTGCCAGATTTGAATAATTTTGTTGAAAACAAATACGTACCATGATCCCAAGTTATTTTATGACACCATCAAACTGATGTAGAGACCCTTAGCGTCAGAAATTACATACTGTGCATTAACTTGTGTGGAGTTCTCACTATATGCACCTTCAAAACTATTGCCATTATGAGTGAAAATAATGGAATATAAGCAAAGGCCTTAACCAAAAGCAGAAAATGTATGATGATTAAGTACATATTCTGAGGTAAAGGTTTGGTATATGCAATGATTATATAAAGCTGGGGGCTGATATTTGAAAGAAACTCTAGATTTAGGAGAAGATCACAGACATAGAACTTGGCAAGTATCATCTAGAGCCAGAGCACACTATCATGCCTGTGTAGGGAGTGAAAGGGATGATTCATTTTATGCATCATGCAGGAGAGAGCAGTGAAGTGCAGAGTTGCATATAGATTTCTGTGCTGTCAGAGGGGCCCTTGTTCTCTCGCTCACGCTGAGTTGAGCTTCCTCTACGTACCTCAGTCGGATTCAGCTTGATGCATGCGGGTCTCTTTTTCTTACTGTCACACAAACCCACAATTGATGTTAGCTTCGGTAGGTACTGGTCAAGTGATGTCTCACTTTGAATTGTCCCACACAAAGGACACTAATAGCGCTCATGGCCACCCTGCTCGTCTATTACAGTAAATGATACAGTCCACTGACATCATGTTGGCTCCTGGTGAGGCGCTTTGTCCAGAACTTCAGACAGTGACCTAGCCTGGAGTTTGAAAAGCAGAAGCCTTTCATAACCTCATCTGCTTTTGTCATCAGGATCATAAAGAGCCACAGTCGCGCTGCTGTAGACCTGAATTCTTTAGTATCCAGACACTCCTGATTATTTTTCCTTTTATAGCTTTTATAAATCTGGACAGAGCACTAATGGCGTAGGGGTATGACAGATTTTGATCTCTTACTGTAGCTTCCCCTTTTATGAAGTCCTTTTGTGATTCTGAGATACTTTTAATGAACCAGCTTGTTTCAAACATTTTTTCCAGACTGTATGCGTGATTATTGCAGTAGGAAAACCCCTCTTTGTGTCTTGTTCTCTGGCCTTTATCATGGTCTTCGTGCTCCTCCAAATGTCATCTTCCCAGCTCAAATTTGGAGACGTCTGTGTTTGGGAAGTAGCATCAGACTACTTATTGACTACGAGTCAGGAGCCTCCTGATAGAAACCAGGAATAGCTTCATTCTCTACCTTTTGCTATTGATTGCCATTCCTCACATGAAACTGAATCTCGTTGGTTTCTTTTAATGAGGTGTTCCCTGTGGCAACTGTAATGGAGTGTTTGCAGTTGTAACTGGGATGTCTGTATTGAATTTCCCTACACATCTCTTTCCATTCAGCTAATATGCATTAGTGAA
Source organism: Coranthus polyacanthus (assembly GCA_037367275.1). NCBI lineage: Eukaryota > Metazoa > Chordata > Actinopteri > Kurtiformes > Apogonidae > Coranthus > Coranthus polyacanthus. Next base: position 34,525 of record JAPQRN010000183.1, on the reverse strand, counting down.
TTGCCCCATGAATCTATTATTGGTAGATTAGATGTCCTGTGGCTTTATTTGGGAATTTTCATGCCAGGGCCTGCTCTTAAACAGCAAGAACAGCTCAAATCAAAAGCAGTGATCTAAATTGATTTAAAGGGAATAGTAAGCTTTTGCTAATATTTAACCAAGTGCATTTGGCTTCAGACATTTTATCTCCATAAATCTTTCCTCACAGCTGGGAGAAAGCAGGACTAAAGCCCCGTCCAACCTGTGGGAATCAAAACATTTTAAAAATCAGTGGTTATGATGACTCAAAAGTAAAACCAAAGTTCAGCCAAGGAAAACTGTGGGACAGCAACTCCTGTGATTCCTGTAATATGAGCAGTAATCTGGGCGACACACCTTTTCATTGTCTTTGAGCTTTAACAAACATTTCCAAGAAAATCTTGCTTTCTTTTCAATTTGGTGCAGTACACAAAAACGGAGGTAGAGTACAAACTGTTCAGATACGGAGATTGAGACTTTGGAAATGTTATTTTGTTTGTCGGGAGCGGAGACTATCAAATTAACCTGACCTGAGCATTGTGTGCAGACAAACATGCCCTGCAGTACAGCTCAGTCGTGTAGTATTCTGTTAATGTTCACTACACTGATATCAGTTGCATACTCCTATGGACAGAATCTGAAAGTGATACTATAGCACCTCAGTTGTCAGTCAGAGCCTCACTGACTTTTCTTTTGTCTTGTACCACTGCTTCACATCTTCTAATTCCAGCACTGGAATTACGGCAACATTTGGTGGTTTAGTTTCTTCTGCATTTTTGTTTGAAAATTTCTAAAAGCTGCAGGAGCTGAAATGAGGGGAAATATCACCAGAATTTCAAAATACACACCTTTCTTCTGCAGCTCTCTCCTCTCTGTCTAAAGCAAAAGACTAAATATGAAGATAGATGATCTGATGCCATTTCACACTGATATGGAAAAGTGAAGCTTCTGTGTCGAGAAACTGAGTACAGCAGTAGAATCACGTAGATTTTCAAAAGCCCGAAAACAAACTCCACCAAAGTGGCAAGAATTGTTGTTTCCTGTCAGACCGCTTGAATAACAATATGTGGAAAGGTAATAATACAATTTTTGCCCAGTGACCCCAAATTTAATTGAACAAATTGTTTTAAATATCAAACAAAATGAGAATTTTAGAGAGAATAAAACTCAATGAAGTCTCTAAACAAACGGAAAAGGACATGTTATCAACACCAATAGTTTACACAATTTTCAAGTTATGTATGTGTTTTACTTTTGAGATGACATTCTTCCCTATTTCGTTTGGTTATATCGGCACAAATCAGATTCCATATAAATATTGCTTAATACAATGCACTAATTTAAACTTCATTCCCTTCTCTGCATCTTCACAGATCTCAGCTGAGACCCTGCTGCGCTGTGTAGGAGGCTGATCAGTGGAGGCTTTTCTTTTTGGTTCTGAGAGAAGACCATCACCCAAAACCCAGTGTCGTTTGAAGGAGCGCCCTGACTTCACAACAGCACATAGGCCCTCCATTCAGGGAGCTTGGAGCTGCAGGAAAAAAAGAGAGAGAGAGAGAAAATAAACACAAGTTTAAAAAGACTCTCTTCATGAATTCCCCAAAAACCTGAAAGGCAAATACTGCAAGTTGGCTGGCGGTCCTGAGGAGGCATGTGGACAATGAGTATGGCTTGGCTCTGTCTCCTAGCCTACACAGCCCTTCTTGTTGGTTGCATTCATACAGCTGCCACAGAAAGCGACGTCACTCCACGCCTCACCTTCCCCTACAGTAAGTTTTCCCTGCTTCTCTTTTCAGTAATGCATTACTACTATAGATGGTATTTCTTTACGGTTGCAAGGAGTTTAGAGTCTGCAGCTTTTCTGTCATCACATGTATACGTCATTCATTTTGTGGTTTCAAGGTTAGCAGACTTATTGTGCTTTTACCTGTAAGGATTTAAAAGGACCCGCTAACACAGAGTGATGTGAGCTTTGGGGATGCCTGTGGCTCCACTTGGGGCTTTGTGGAAGTCTTTGCATGAACATTAGTACTTGGTAAAGTGTGCAGGGTGCTTTCCTTCTTTGCTCTGTGTAGTCGAGTTGTTGCATGCTCACAGCTGGCCAGAGGTAAAACTTTAAACAACTGCAAAATTGTGCGGATCTTCTCTATTACCGGGTAAGAATAATTTGTATAATTCTTGCAGTCAACAGAGACAGCCGCTGTTTATGTCAAACTGTTTACATATTGTTGATCTGAACAAAGTGTACCTAGGTTTTCTCCACCCACATGCTTCCCACAAGGCTGATTATGCAATTCCCAGTTGCATCCCTGTTCATTAAGTCTGTCCACTGAAAACAAATCAATACTCTTCATATGTGTCCATTGTAAGAGCTAAAAGGGATTTAGATGGGCTGAAATGGTGTTTGTCTACACCAGAATGATTTAAAATCCATGTAAATCCGTACAGTGAATGGCAGCTCCGTCAGGGTGGCTCTGTCGAATACCTACAGGTCAGACATAATTACAAAATGAACGAGCCTATTGTGCTGCGACTTACCAAGGACAGTATGACACACTCCCACAAGCACTGAAAGGTATTGCGCTTATATAATCTGTGATTTTTGGATTGCTTGCAGAATGACATAGGCTCAGTAATAATACAACAAATACACTATGCTTCTCATATTTCAGCCTTCAAATATGTTGGGAGTTTGTTAAATAAGCCCCATAGTGCTGTTTCTGTGCAGCATGATTACACTCTCTTGATAGAAACTGCCATGGCCACTATTGCCAAGCAGTGATTTTATCGTCGCTGATGCAATTATTCAAATGCACTCGGGATGACAAGTTGGATTTAAACACTTAATGCGCTTTAGTATCTGCATGGAAAATTTAACAAAGTGATGGATCATGAGATCAATGCAAGCTTTCAGTGACTGCGCTATGGTTAAGTGACTCATGTTCAGGCATCATTAGTCTTAATGTCAGGGAAGATTGTGTTGATAGATTTCTTAGTAATCTGTCGTAGACATGGATGAAATTTTCAGTTAACTTTGAGCTAAGCAAGCTTTCAAATAGATCAGCCACCTGACCTGTCTGAGCTTGAACCTTCCCTCATGTAGCCTCTCCAGAGCAACAGGTAATCTCTCTCACCTGCCAGCCTCAACAAAGCCCACAGCTCGACCCTGGCGGAGCGTTTCACAACAACACACATCATCAATCACTCACTGAAAAGACGCTTCACGTTCACACTTCTCCCTCTTCTGATGGAAGGATTTGCTTTTAGGGCGTGCAGCCAATGTTTAACACCACCATAAAGCATACAAAGCCCCACATGTCAGAGACCTGGAAGAATACACTGTATATATGTCCATTCGGTTTAGCAAAGGCAGAGCAGCGAAATGTTATCTTTCCTATTTTAGTAATTGAAGCAAACCAGGCTTGCCCCCAGTCATCAGCTTGTTTTGCATTGATCCATTGCGGTCATGTTGCTGTGGCTTTAACCACCGATAAGCCCTGACCTTTCCATGACTGGTCATGCAAGAAATAACAGCTTTAACAACAGAGGTAGTTACAGTACCCCATAAAGCTCAACAAGGAGCTGTTTTATCAGGTCCTGCTGACCTATTTTGACTTGGTTACTCTTGAAATTTACAAGGAGGTGTAAGTCCTAAGTCTGGTCAGTGACCATGCATTTCATGTGATATCAGAAAAGATTTTTTTGGCATTATATTGGTTGAAATAACCAGTTTCAGATATTGTGTGTTTTTTACTGTGTGAGCTGTAAAAAAAACAGGCTCCATGCTGCTGATTAATGTTAGTGGGGCCTGGTGATAGAAGTTGTCTTACTCTGGTCACGCTGGTTCTGCTACACTGACATTATACAGCCTCCTGCAGAAGGGCTTTGTCACATCGTGTTTACAGTATCAAAGCAGAATGCAGAGCTGTTGGCCACAGGGACCTGAACTTTATACAGCAGAAACCGCCTGGCCTCGTCATGGTTTGTGGCCCGATCTGTCCTGTGCGGATGCCAGTTAATGTGATGGCATGCATGTTTTAACTGACTAGTCTAGATGGGCCAGAAGGCTGCTTCACTGCTCGTTATCTGCTAACATTATATTTGACCAACTTCCCCTCCCCTTCTCTCTTGCTTCGTCTCTCTCTGTCCCTTGGTCCCCGCCTCTTCCTTAATGAAGAGCGTAATCTGGCATGAATAATGAATGGGGATTTGTATGTGTTATGGTGTGAACACTTGTCTGGTTCTCATTATGCGCCTATCAGGACGGATCATGGGTTCAGGGAGTCGAGCCTGCATCTGCTTTTCCCTCTGCTTTTGTTCCAGGCTTTAATGCAGACCATGCTGAATGGCTTAGTGCGTTACGACACTAATTAAAGACACACCTATAAGCTGTTTACGTTGCCTGTGTTTGCCTGTTGAGCTGCTCAACCTCTGGCGTGGACCATTGTGCTATAATTTAGCTGAGAAGCTGTGCTCATAGTTACACTGGGAGTAAAACTTTATTAATTATTTAAAAGCTGCCATGTCTAGACCACTTAAAGCAAGCACTCTCAAGTAATTCAGAATGACAGCGGTGTCAAGTGAGATAACAGCTTTTCAATACAATGTTGGTGCCACATAGCTGAACAGTAGTCCTTCAATGCTTGATCACACTCCAGTAAATCTCACATTAAAGACTTGGCCAGTAGAGCCTGCGTAAATGGAAATTCACAGACTTTTATGATATTGCAAATTTTAAAACTTTGAATTAATATTGTATCTAATGACAATATAAACTATAGTAATTGAAATGTATCAGTGCACAAAGGGACTTAAAACACTTAATCATTGAAAACTACTTCATAGTTTACATGAAATTTTTAGAATTATTAAAATGAAAGAGTTATTACTGTAATTGATTGAGAAAATAAGTGCTGCTACAGTGTAATCAACAACTAGACAATGAAACAGGGGTCTATTAGATGCAAAATATTGCTGTAACAATAGAATTTGTCATTTTTTTTCTTGTATTTCACTAATATTTGGTGATTTATTGGAATTTATGTAGTGAGTTTATGATGCATTAATAAGTAAGTGCATTTAAGTAATCAACTGCATGTGTGACTGACCAGTGTCCATCTTAGTGATTGTTTGAATCCATCATATTTAGACAGATCATTGATTCTGATATTTCACTCTGTCCGGTCCACAGGGGGAGTGGGACATCGATCAAACTCAACAGACCCTGTTAAAACACACACTCCTTTTTAAAGTATTGTGAGATCAACCCAGCTGTGTCTCTGTCCCTGCTGTAGCGTAGAGTTAGACTTGTCAGGTTATGCACAGTCCCTTCTGAATATTTCTGATGCTTCAACCTTGTTCACACTGGAGGAAAGGGTCATGGTGAGTTCCTGATGAAACAGCAGCTGGTTTGAATTATAGTGGGTCAGCTTTTGTTGCTCCCTTCCCAACAGATGCCTATCAAAGACTTCTCAGAGCTGAGCTTCAGGTAGTGTTTTTTACGGGCTTAATAGATTTAATAAAGTGTTTTATTTAAATGCAAACAGATGAATTGGTTTCAAACCCTCAAAGCCTGTTATTGCTCTTCCCTGCTGTGTGAATGCGTATCACACATACTTTATGGCTTTGCAGCTTCCCCTGCACTTACAGTATTTGGAGAATTTAAAATATGACTCTCCAACCTCTGAAGCTCCTGAAGCTGTGTTCAAAATTGCCAACAATCTCAGCATCAGCATGGTGCAGCGGAGACAATATCCTGCTAACAAGACGCAGCGCCACAAGTTAACAATACACACAGCAGGCTCACAGCTTGTCTAATGAATCTCCTGGCCTGTTGTCTTAATGCATTCCAGATGTTTCAGTCTCTGTCCTTCAGCTTTCCAGGTCTACTCTCCACACAATTACCCATTCTCAAGCCCTAATAGCTAGTTTAAATTTACTGGGGATAATTTAGTTAGAGCTCAATGCGTCCTGTTTTCTGTCTGGATGTCACCACACAATGCGACACTATAGTGGGAGTTCTGGCTCTGACCCAATGGGATTCCTGTTGGCACTGTGGCTTCCTGTTGTGGCGGTCATTGCTTCACTCTCAGCAGAGGGTCTTAATCACTTTTTGACAAAGCAATTGGATTTATGAGGGTTCATCATCTGTTCTATCCTGAGCAAAGTCCTTGAACAAGTACAGTGCACAGATGAAGACAAAGAAAAGGGAAAATCTTTATCCCCGGTGTCTCTTTACTGTCCTACACTAGGCCTCTAGCTTCTATATTTCTAGGTTTCTCAGTTAATTTTAATTTTTTTTTAATTATACAATTTGCGTGTCAATTATTCACCTTCTTGGGCACATTTCACCCTGCTCGTTTCACTTTTCTGACTATTCCTTGCCAGCATCCTCTTTATTTTCCTTTGGAGATGATAAATGTAGGTCATGTTTATGATCAGAAGACTGGAAATAGGACATCTGATGTCCCTTAAAGATGACCGATCACAGTACTATTACTTGCTCATGATCTGTATAGAAGGGAAGCAATTCTTCCAGGTCATCTACTGTACTGGTGGGTCATAACCAGCCTTAATCTTTATGAAGTTAAAGGCTGCTAAGAAATCATATTAGCTCAAAACTAAGGAGCTGTTCCTATTTTTGAATATAATAATATATAATAATCAACAACAAGTAATACAAACAGATTTTGACCCTCTTATAGGGAGGTTATTTGAGAGTTTGTTGCTAATTTGCCTACAGTTTATTTGTTTTGGACAATGATTGGTTGTATTTCTTGTCCTTTTACATGTGATTTAAATGAGGTATGTGATAGTCTGATTTTCTGAGCACACAGTTATAAGAGCTGATAAAGGCAGTCCCCTTTGATGGAATCAGACTAGTACAGTTGCCCTACAAAAGACGGCACTTAGATCTCTGTCACTGAAGGACAAATTACTTTACAATTTCCCTCCAGAGGGGATGTTCCGCGCTTTTAATTATCCATGTACTTTTTTGGACACAGAGCCATCAGGAAATCAGTTACAAAAATGTAGAAGGATTCCTTTAAGCCCAATATAATTAATTCCCCCTCTAAATAGATTAACTAGCCTGTCTAGGCAAGGATTTCAGTCCATTTAGCAGTGTCATTTGCAGAAATGACTTTTAATTACATAATAATGGCAATGATCTCATATTGCTTACAGCTGCCAGAGGTTGAACTACTGAGTGCGCTTTCATGCACTTCTGAAAAGGGTCCTGGATGAAGTGCTCTGAAGCAGACAAAGCCACTCTCTCTGGATCAGAGGTCTGGTAATAGTGATACAGTGAGGTGTGACAGCCCTCCAGCTCTGCTTTGTTGTGTGATTGCACATGGACACAGAGGGTCGTTACCCTTTTTGCCCAGAGTTTCCTTCATCAGACCTGGTGAGACTGTTTACTGTCCAGTGATGGCCTTTGTTACATAATGCAAAAATGAACAGATACTTTGACTTAAAAGATGAATTCACACAGAGCACACAAAAAATGAATCCCCTCTTCATAATTACATCCTGCCTTCCAGATAATTTGCTTTTATTATTCAGCATAGTAGCCACACAAAAAAACTTTGTCTGAAATGTGTCTTTCCAACAAAAATACCCGGAATATTCTGCATAATCCTTTGTGTGAAAAGTTTTCATAAGGTCTGTTTTTCAGTAGAAAGCAGTCACAGTAAATAGATTACTGTACTGAAGAACAAATGATGTGGAGTTCATCAAATTAGACTTTTAAATGCTCATATTTTAAACCTGAACAGATAGAAGAAACGTGCATGGGTGGTAGAGAAAAGTGGAGCATCGTTCTTCAAAAATAAATGACCCCATTCTGTGTTTTGATTGTGATGATGATGATTATGATGATGATAATTGAGTTGCTGTCTACCACATTGGTCCAACGTGGTATTCAGTTGGGTTAAGATCTTGTTACTGTAAATGCCATAACATACGATTGATATAATTTTCATACCAGCACTTTAGTGACCCCTCATTTCCTGTATGGAAACATCTTCATTCTTTTCACGGCTCCTCTGAGTTCTTTAGGTTTTTTTCTTTAGTTCGTTACACATTTGTATGTCATTTTATATTTTGGGCCTCTAAATAGTTATTTTGTGCAATAATGTGCATTTAACACATGAATAAAAATAGACCTAAAGTAAGTCTCTCCAATAAACTGATCGAGTCTCACTATTGACCATCTCTTCTTTATAAGTCATCTCTTTTCTTTTCTCTTTTAAGAGGTAAACTAGACCAGACAAGCAGCCTAATGCAGCGACGATGCTCTGCAGTGTAGTGTTACTGTTGGTTGTATCTCTTCAGCAGTGACATGATGGCCACTTGGCTGCCCTCTCTGACACTCTGTCCCTGTGGCTTCAGCAGATACCAGCTGCTCCTTCGCTCTCAATGCTCGCTCTGATCCGTCTGTTTCTCTTTCTGATGCACACCGCAACATTTGTGGGGCTGCATTGTCATGAAATGGCCCCTCGAGAGTCAACCTCAGACAGTCAAACAACAAAAGAGGGGGTTCTTTAAGAGACTGTGGTGTTAGTGGAAAGCAGGACGAGTTCAAGTAGGGTGCACCCATTAGCTGGTAATGTTGTTTTGAGGTAATGGTCTGCACAAGGTTTGACCTCTAGAAGTTATTCTAATCCCGGTTTTGTGGTCTCAGCACCGTGTGGCTGCCGACTCACGTCCGGAATAGTCAGTTCAACTTGATGGTAACTATAGTCAGTTCATCTGCAGATTATTTTAACGTTGAATCGATTATTTTTTCTATGTAGGACTGCAGTTATTATTGATTTCTTTGATAAAATAGCTCTTTGATAAAAGAATGCTATAATTATAATTTCTCTTCAACACATCTGCCAAAGCTCCTGAAATTTTAACATTTCCTTAAAAATACATTAATCAAATATCAAAATAGTATTATACTAGTACTATACTAATATTAAATTAGTGTTCTGTGATGTCTTTATCATGTTTGTTTTGTCTGGCCAATGGTCTGAAATCCAAAGGCACATTTAAGAAACTTCACTAAGAAACCTTGCCATAGACCCAGCATAAGTTTAACATTTTTCTTTGGTAACGATCTTCAATAACTAAATTATTATCAGAGCTGAATGGACACGCTGATAATTTATCATAACATCCTCATAGTGAAATCTACAAACACATATAGCTGCCTTTTCTTGGCTTAGTCCTACATGAGTTTTTAACCACAATAAAGGCCTTTCCTTTCTTCCTCATAAAACTAGGCCGATTGCCATCTTTTCGTCAGCTTTGATCCAAGTTCATCTGCAGCATTTGTGATGTCTATCCTACAAGCAGACACACAGAAATAAAAGCATATCTTTATTGGCAGAGCTAATGATTTGTCCACCGTTAATTACCTTTAAGCATCTCGCTGCAGTGTGAAGCTACTTTTTTAACACTGACCTCTTGATTCCTTAAGAACATGGATAAAATGTAACGTTCAAATATATCATTTTACAGTTACCTTCCCCTAAGGGAATGAAGAATCGTAAACTAATAAGTCTATGCTTGATGATTAATGTTTTCTGGAAATTATAAAATGAAAGCTCTGTACAGTTGCAAACCCTCCTGGATCTCTTTAATGATACTCAATTAGGGGCCCTATTGTTTTTCTGCGTCAGCTGTGGTCGCTAAGTATGACAGTGGTGATCTGACTCCGGAGAATAATTGTGTAGATATCCTCCGCTGTGAAAATCCTTCAAAGCTTTTGTTTTGGTTTGGGCTTTGGCCTTTGTCTTTCTCTCTGTAAATCATAGTTAAACTTGCTCATGGCTCTTTGGGGAGGAAAAACAGAGGGGGGGGGGGGGTGGAGAAACGGTACCGGCACTGAGCAGCACTGCATTTATCCTGCAATGATAGAGAAAAGGAAAGAGAACAGCCCCAATGGGTTCATGTACAGTACGCAGAGCAAAGCCTCCTGTGGTTTTAGGGACAGATTTAACTACAATAAGGCTCTCTGTTGCCGTGGCGATGGGCTGCTATTAACATGTTGTTTTCCCAGGGGACAGGAAGTCTCTTAACCTGCTCTACCTACCCACGAGGTGAGGTTATGTCAGGTCACGGGTACTGCAGGATGCGTTCCACATAGTGTGCTTATTATCACTATAACTTAATGACATCCTTGTCTGCCTGGACTGGATTAGTTTTATGCAGAAAAGTGCTATGATTGTAATTATTATCTGCACCATCCGGGATTTAATCCAGCATGAATCCGCCAAGCTTGTGATTTTTAGAAGTCTAGAAAGTGAAAAAAAAGTACAATTTGCCTTGTGAGGCAACTAACAATAATAAGACTGAATCAACTGTACCGTAATATAATAATGCATTACATATTTTTATTGCAGATTGCCTCGTCTGACTGTGACTTTTCTGTTTTTAAGGTTAATAAATAAATCATAGAGAACATCATTGCTTTACAAATGTGAAATCACATTATTAAAAACAACATAAGAGCGCCCCAGTGAATTAAAATGAGTTCTTTCAACTGTTATTCACTTCCCCGCTCTGCGTTCGTCAGATTACAGGGGCAAAGGTCGTGTATCAGAGCTTCAGCCACTTCAAGTTTCCATCAGCTCCCTGCCTTCTGTTTATACTGGCATGCAATTAAGGCACACTGTTCAAGCTGGGCCAGGAGTGAGGACCTCCAGACTGCTGCAAATCTGAGATTCACATGGGCCTTTAAAGCAGTGATTTGAAGAGCTGATGATTTAACCCTTGGCTTCAGTGAGGTGTTAAAGTGGTTAGAGCAAAACCCTTTACTTACTGCGGGAAATATGAGGAATTTTCCCCTGTTGTGCTGATGATCTCCTTCTTCTGCTTCTCTCTAGTGTGGAGCAGAGAGGATCTGGACACATAGAAGAATACAGAAACTCCGATTTATTTTATATTGTGTATACGCTGGTGTAATTACTGCTGTGTAGGGCTCAGATCTAATGTAGCAGGGAGACTGTCCTGCAAAGTCAAAGTCCTATGATTCCATTTTACATGTAATGCCCAGAACGTCATGATCATTAGTCAGTATTAAAAAGTAAAAAAAAAGGCTTCTGGGCTGTGCTGTTCTTGTCAGACAGAGGAAACCAACACTTGTCAGGAGAGACTCAACGTGCTTGTTTTTCTAATTAAGACAAAATGTCTGTGGTGTACATTATATTTTGCGACACTAAAAAACATGCATTCATTTGCATAGTCAAGTGCCTTGATGCATTTTCCACCTTCAACAGCATATAATGGCTCTCAGTGGTCACAATATCCTGTGTGATATCGACTTTATATTCACCATGGGCAGATTAACTAATGAGTTACACCACTTGTTTCATCTTTGTTTGTGTCTGTTTCTGTCAAGATGCGAAGGAGAGGACAACCAGAAGTTTCTCAGTTGACGGGGTCTTCAACTTTACTTCTCTGCTGCTCAGTAAAGAAGACAACAAGCTGTATGTTGGTGCTCGGGAAATTCTCTTTGCTCTGAACCTCAGCGATATCAGCACAGTGAAGCTACAAAGAAATGTAAGAGCCAATACATATCTGTAAACTATAGTCCCTTATACACTATACTCTATCAATACGAATATGGTTATAATAGGATCCCAGAGGTACAATATGAATATAAATATATGATCCTAGAAGTGAATGTAAAACACCTACTGGATCTGACTGTGTTTCTTTCCTGCAGCTCACATGGAGCACTCCTGAGAGGAAAAGAGACGAGTGCAGCTTCAAAGGAAAAGATCTGCAGGCGAGTGAACTGCCGCTGTAAAGCTTACATAGCTAAACTCAGATGGCGCAAACATTATTTACATGACTGCAGGTTTGCCTCACTGGTAAAGTTGACCATTGTTCATTGGCACCTTGGAAACAGACCCAGGGCAGAACCCTGGAAACTTCCTGTAAAGTTGTAACTTTCCACTTCAACAATGGATTTTTCCCTTCCCTTCAGACACACTTATCCCCTATTCCTTGCTTTCTTTTAATAGCCTTCTCTTCAGCCACTTTAAGAACTAAACATACAGACCTACAATTATTAATTCAGCATCAGTCCATGAGGAAAAACACTAGCAGGAGAAATCTCTGTTTAATTGGAAATATTAAAGTCATTTAAAACAGTGAAATGGCAAAATCTGGGCTGACATGAAATGCGAATAAAACCTTTTGCAACTTGTGCTGGACTGTGCATGTACATTCTGCACATAATTTGTGATTTCTCTCCATTTTATATCTTGACTTTTTATCAAACTTTTTGTAAATTACAAATAAAACAACTCCTTGAGCTTTAGATATACTGTTCTGTGCTTTGATATTTATGTGGAAAGTAAAAGAGCTCTAAAACATTTTTATGATGTCCATGCTTTTTGTGTTTCTGATACAGACCGATTGTTTCAACTACATCAAGATTTTACTCCGCATGAACAGCACTCATCTGTACGTGTGTGGAACGTATGCCTTCAGCCCCATCTGTGCTTATATAGTAAGTGTGTATATGAGGCCGTCACAAGATGTGTGCTTTGCAGCCCAACCTGTGCATGTCTTATTTAATGAGAATCAAAAAAACGCTGTGTCTTTATTTTATCATTCAGTGCACATCACTTTTTCAGACCAGGTGATTTCCCCTGGTGCATGAATTTATATGTGGTGTTTATTTATTAGATTCTGGAGAAAAAGCGTCTGAAATCTAAGGTGCGGCTGCTTCCTGCCTCTCAACCCACTTAGCAGTCTGCCTGATGCTGTCCACGTAGATACAATATGATGTGCATTATTTTATTATCTCCTGCTGTGAAGGGAGATGGATCAAAATATTTAATGTATGTAATGAGATTACAGGAGGAATATATCCCTTTTTCAATCCCTTTCTCCCGATCCTTTGTAGCCTGTTAGAACAATCCATAACAAACATACAGAGATGACCTGCGCTTCAACTTTCACCGCAGACCCACCATTTTCACTGAGGGACAGACTGACAGCGGTCACTGTCAGCACAGGTCCCCGCTGTCGTTTTCATTTAAACATGAGATTTGTGGTGTGTTTGTTTCCTCCAGAACACTGCAGATTTCTCCCTCGTCAAGAGTGACACTGGTGAAATTGTAACAGAGGATGGACGGAGCCGCTGCCCTTTCAACCCTGAATACAAGTCTACCGCCATCATGGCTGGTAGGTCTGATAAAATCAAGCTTTGTCGGAATAATCACTGGAATCAATAACATAAATAGATCCGGGTGGCTGATATGCAGACAAATTGGAGCAAAACCTCAGGATTTCATTAGTGGTAATGACGCAGAAGCCCATTTTTCTTGTGGTAAACACTGATTACGCGAGTTTTCTTCACTGTGTTGCAGATGGAGAGCTGTACGCTGGTACAGTGAGTAATTTCCAAGGAAATGAACCCATCATTTACAAGACTCTAAGCCAAGGAACTGCTCTCAAAACAGAAAACTCCCTGAACTGGCTTCAAGGTACAGTGCACGAGCTGGAACAATGCTTTTTAAAAATGTTGTCATCTAATAAAAATGACAGATATTAGCAGTGCTGGGTGGTATGAGCAAAAAATTGTATCACTGTATTTTTTAAGATTCGGGTGGTTTCACGGTATATCATGTTTTGTTTTTTTGCTGCATGATTGGGCTTCTTTATAGTTTTGTGACTTATTCTACTGTCAGTACGTAGAATATAAAAACATCTTAATTTTATCATTCGTATAATGAAGAGTTTGATTAATACAATATATGAAGTAAAAATTATGCATGAAACAGTTGCAGAATGTGAACAGTTTTTATTGTGCAAACTGAAACTTAAAACAGTACTTGAAAATAAATAGATATGCCAACAAATTTAACATGCTTTTCCAAAACAAAATATTAATCGTATCGATCGGTACGTGTATAAAATTATAACTGCTACGGTACACACAGTTTATAGGGGTCTGTTGTGATGAACAATATTGTATAATTTGATGCCTATTGCAGCATATAAGGCAGTATCTGAAGAATTCGTACTTCTTCATCGGGTACATGAGCACAAGCGTGTTATTAAAACATTTTTAAACATTTGTGCTAGATGTGCTATAGGAGCAATCTAAAACTGGACACTACATGAAAAATATAGATAAAAAAAAAAAAATGTTTGGAATTAGATTTTCCATTTGGTGTGTACCTGACAGAGGAAATGGGGTTGTCAGTCCCTGGATGTCAGGATTCAAGTTCATGTTGCTTTTTTTTTCCAGACCCAGCCTTTGTTGGCTCTGCCTACATACAGGAGAGCCTGCCTAGGGGCAACCTTGTGGGCGATGATGATAAGATTTACTTCTTCTTCAGTGAAGCGGGAAAGGAGTTTGATTTCTTTGACAACACCATTGTGTCACGTATCGCTCGCGTGTGTAAGGTGAGTGATGCTTTAAGGCAGATAGTGCATCTAAAGGGGCAGTTCACCCTTCAGCAACACGTCCTGACACCCCCTCCCCTCACGATAAGGATCTGTCAGACCAAAAGGGGGTTTTTGTTTGTGTTTATGCATTTCACATGTGTATGAGTGTGTTTGTGTGCAGTATGCGCTGCTGTACAGACGTATATGTTGTTCTCTGAAAGCCGCTTAGAGCTTAAATATGACGAGTGGAGCTCAAAGTCCTTCTGGGCAGTGACGCCGAATCTCTAGTTACAGAAAAACATTCCTCTGGCATTTTCCCTCTGTTTGATTCTTTTTCTCCAGATCCTCATGTCCCTCTATTCTTATCATGTTTTTCCAAATATTTGTGTTAAGACAGGACTCGGTAGCCAGCTGAAAAAAAATTAGGATTACTGTACCACAAGATCCATGCACAGAAAGGGATTATCACCTGCTGAAATGCTTAACTCAGTGCTTTCGCAGTAAAATGCACAATTTTTAGGGTCATCTCAGTTCTGTAACCATCATTAAGGTTGCTAAGCAGTTCTCCAGATCAGACTCCTGCTTATTTCTGTCAAAAGAGAATCACATTTATCAAAGTTCAAAGAAAATGAGAAATGCGAGTCACCAGTTTGATGTTCACCCCAGTTAAAACATGACAAGTTAAAGCTGTGGTTTGAGGGCAGCAAAGATATTTTTAATTTCAACTTCTAAAATGTGTAATTGTGTTTAATATTCTTGTTAATCACAAACGTTTAGGTATCTAAAGAGAGAGCCGGTCTCATCCTTTTGTTCAGACTTTCAGACCTCTCTTCTGTCAGAGAAAGGCAAAACACCACGTAGAGTACATGTTATATACAATACTTAAGGAAATCAGGAACTCCAGCTCTAAATCAAAGGGTTGTTTCTCAGTCAGTCATTGCTCAATGGGCTATATTTCTTTCATGCTCATGCAATTAACCACCATTTTTCAAAACATCTAATAAAACATCTCCCCAGTTAAGAGAGTTGTATAAAAATGGACTAGTCTCTCATGCTGATAGTGGGTTTTGTCACTGAAAATGAAAAGTGAAAAATATATAAAATAGCAAAACAATTACATGGGCTAGATGCTCAGAAGATGTGTCAGTTACATTGATTTTGTATGAATAAATACTCTTTAAATCCTTTGTTTGATTCGTTATATTGAATCCAGCCTTCTTTGTTGTCTGCTCAGGTGTTTAGTACACAGATCATTCGTGGAGGCTAGCTATGGAATGATAAACAATGTTTTCCTTAAATCAAACAAAACAAAACTTGTTCTCATTTGCAGGGCTGTTCAGTTTCCTAGAAAGAAGCCATTACTGCCTGCCATGTTCATGGCTTTTTGAACAGCCCTTGAAAAGGGATCCTTTTACAAAGGATTAATGAATAGGATGCATTTGCTTCAATTATTCAGAAGCCAGTTTAAGCACAGAATGGAATTAAATTATAGGACTAGATTGAGCCAGGAGAACCAGAGGATATACTGTATGTTGCTCATTATCTGCCTGGGTTACTAGAGTAAGTAATTGCTTCAGAAGCTCAGTGGTGGTCATGTGTCATTTCCCTTCCTATCGACCACTGCTGTTTCTTCTGATTTATGTAATATTAAAGAGAGCTCAATTGAAGCTTCATGTTAAAGGGTTTTATGATGTTTAGCTCATTTAGTATCTCTCTCTCTCTTGTCATCTCCTTTGTATATTTTACAATTTACTAACAACCAAGTCTGATCTTTTTAGAGCTTTGATGAAATTTGGAATAATTGCCATTACTGAATGAAAGCAGACAGTGTTGTTGATGCAAGAGATTATCCTCCCTTTTAATAGCATGTCTTTGTGCAATAAAAGAAAAGGCTCTTCTATATGTTGGGTGTAGGCGACCTCTAGATTCATCTTCCTAAAGCATGTAACCCTCAGCGGTGTATAGTGTGGGTCCTGTCCACAAATCACTTTCACACTGAAGTTTAAAGATGTAGTTACTCTTCAATTTGCACAGAAATCTTCTGTAAAATCTATGTAGTCAAATTAGTTTGCATGTCTAACAGGTCTTGTGCCACAGTTCACTTTTAAGGCTTGTGTCAAAGGCTTCTGAATCACAGCAGTCCTGTCAGTGAAGATTAAGCCTTTTTTTTCTTTTTGATCTAAAAGCATTTTCCCTCCTTAAAACCCCAAAAGTGTTTTTATCTCACACAGTTGTGATGATGTATATTGTTTTAATGACCTATGAGTCCACTGCCTCGGGGTAAATCTGTGTTGGCACAATTGATTTAGCTCATTATGGTTTGACTATAGGAGGTTAAATGTTTTTCATTCATGTCAATTCAAACAGCACCACCTTTGGGCACAGTGTATTATCTGTTCTTATCAGTCATGAGAAAGGTAGATACAGTTGGATTGGTTGCCTGCTGTGGTATAATATAACCATATGTTACGGTATGTTAGGCATGTTAAAAACATACCATGTTATGTGCATTATTATCTCATGCCATGTCAGATCCCATCAAATCCCACTTGTGCATGTAAAAGCATTGGTATTCATCGCCACAGCAGACAAGTGTCAGTCTTATGTTCTTGCGCCCTCTACTGGCCACATGTTAAAACAGCTCCAAACCCACGTTTTTTGTTTTGCAGGGTGACATGGGAGGAGAGAGAGTCCTACAGAAGAAATGGACAACGTTCCTGAAGGCCCAGCTCTTGTGTTCTCTGCCTGATGATGGTTTCCCCTTCAACATCATCCAGGACATGTTTGTGCTGACACCGAGCCCTGAGGACTGGAAGAACACAGTGTTTTATGGAGTTTTCACATCTCAGTGGTGAGGACTGACTCTCACTACTTTAATGAAAACACCGCCAACGATTGTTGTGATACCTCAAGATATATTTTATCTGACACATACAAACTATATGTCTGACATCAGGGCCTACAACACACAAAAGACTAGTTTACATGGGCAATGAGAAGTACTACATTCCTGTTGGACTTTTTAAGGTTGAAATGTTCAAGTAAGAGAGAGAAAACATATTGGAAGAGTAAAGATTCATTTTTCAGTAATTTTACAGGGTTTGGATGGTTGTTCATCAAATCATTCTCCTATCTGTGGGGTTAATCTGAATAAATTTAGACCAAAATGTTATAAAACTGATTTTAACAGAGGTCATGTACAACATGTTAATCTCAAACAAGAAGAGGAAGAGGTTCTTTGATTTAGATTTAGTTATTTGTTACTAGTTAAACCCTGGGCATTTAAAGTTTTCTAAAGTTTTTTGGGCTTGGGCTACTATTATTTCATTATTTCTATATTTGTATCAGTCTTAAATTCAATTTACATACGAAGTGATTAAGAAGTGATTAAGTAGAATTTGTGGCATCTTAACATTGTATCTGATTTAATTTATCCATCTTTTGATTTCTTTTTGTCAGTGTGATTCAGATTCTTCTGCATAAAAGTCCTCATTTCTTTTATTACAAGGCTTTAAACCTACCACTGAACTGATACTGCCATTTTACTTTATACTTGCACTTCTCTGTTGGCAAAATGTAGATTAAACTAACTCACTCTAATAATCATACTCCCACATAAAACCTACGTCTGCACAACATCACATATACATATACTTCTAACCTTTATATTTACCGGCAATACTGTCTTGGATGTGGTTATAAATTATCTCATAAAGGTTTTAAAAAGCATTTAATGTGTAAAACGTTTTAATGCTAAAGTGTCTGATGCTTGTAGACACCCGATGTATTTGTTATACATTATTACACATACATTATTTATTTGATTTTATATTTTTGTTGCTGTAGCACTGAAATTTCCCTCTAGTGGATGAAGAAAGTTGTATCGATCAGTCAGTCGGTGTTGTTGATATGTTTGTTTATGTCTTATAAGGTACAAGGGTGCTTCAGGAAGCTCTGCAGTGTGTTCCTTTACTATGGACCAGGTGGAAAAGGCATTTAATGGGCGTTACCGAGAGGTCAACAGAGAAACCCAGCAGTGGTACACGTACAACCATCAGGTCCCTGAGCCTCGGCCTGGAGCGGTGAGTACCTGCCGGCCACCGTTTGATGGAGAACCAGCAGACACATATATATGACAGCACCAGCACGTCATGTCAGCTACATGAAGGGTTTCATATGTTTCTGTCTGCCAAAGAATCCAATCCTCATTTTTGAGTGGAGATCAAGGCTCGAACAGATATCTAATGAGTTCGTGTCACTCCACACTTCATTTCCTACACAGAACTGTCACTTTCATTTCCTAGCAGCCTTATGAGAGTGGAATGAGTGGAAATACAATAAAAGTAAAACAAAGAGGTACAGCTGCAGATGGTGTTATTATGCACTGGGAGTAAATGTATGCAAATCAGTTGTGTAAAATTATTATGTTGCTTCCACAGTGTATAAATAATGCTGCGAGAGAGGAAGGCATCTCCTCCTCACTGCACATGCCAGACAAGGTGCTGAATTTTGTGAAAGACCACTTCCTGATGGACAGTGTGATCCGCAGCCAACCTCTGCTACTGAAGCGTAATGTTCGCTACACTCAGATTGCTGTCCATCAGGTCCAGGCAGCAAAGAAGGCCTATAATGTGCTCTTCATTGGAACAGGTGGAGTACTGCACACACATTTACACCTCGTGAAAAACACCCATCAGCTCCTTTTATCTTGTGATCCATTACATGCATTTCTCAACATCAAGCCGGAAACATGCACTAGTAGAGTTTTTTGTAACTTCAAATGCTGTGTTTTTTTGTAGATGATGGGAGACTTCATAAAGCCATTAATGTTAAAAACAAAATGCACATCATTGAGGAGATGGTCCTCTTCCGTGACGCCCAACCAGTGCAACACATTGAGCTGGACTCTGAAAAGGTAAAGAAAGAGAAAAAACAAGCTCTGCATATTAATTGTGTTTATTAGCAGTTTAGAGAAATTATAGGCAACTCTCTCTCAGAGCAACTGCAAACAGCTGGGATTTTGGTCATCAATTATTCTATAGCTTAAACAAATTCCAATTATCCGATGTCTAGAAAAGCAAAGTTTACTGTATTTAGATCAGGGTCAGACAAGGAAGATTTTGGATGAAAATAGTAACCCACTAACTGTATTTAGGGCACTTCCTTCTTGTCCCCTGCTTTCTCGTCTCTGCTCCACAGGGTCGGCTCTATGTTTCCTCTTTCTCTGAACTCGTGGAGGTCCCAGTAGCTAACTGCACTAATTATCAGAGTTGTGGGGAGTGCATCCTCTCCAGGGATCCTTACTGCGCCTGGAATGGGAGGCAGTGTGTGGATATCAGACAGGCTCCATCAAGCAAGTGCGTACCTCCCAGTGAAATAATGCACAGTTAGTTGTTCAGCAAAAGATTTCTGTAATATGTAAATACAAGATGATAAGAGTCTACATTTGATTTGAAATTCCACTTCTTCTGATTAAATGCGTTTCAGGGCCTTGCAACAGGATGTGGATGAAGCAGAAACAATAGTATGTAACAAGACAGTGCCTAGCCCACGGTTTGCTAAACCTCCACCTACACGTAAGTAAACTCCTCCTTTCACAGATTTACAGTGCAGCACTGCAGCAAATCTGGGTTTTTTTATACTGTGCATTTCAATTGAAGCTTTGATTAAAAATCAGCAGTGTTGGGTCATAACTGAATACACGTAATAGCCTTTTAGATTTAGAATAAAAAGTATGAGTAACTGTATTTTGCTACTCAATATTTACAGTTATAATTCTGCATTATTTGCTCTGAAATTGTCACTAATTTCCCATGATCCCCTGATTTAAAACAAAGTGTAAAAGCTTAGCTGCTCCGTAGTTGGCTATTCACACACGTGTCCACACATGGGGGCAAAGGAGACAACCGGCTTTGTTGTAAACTGGGCTACAAAGTAACTTAGGTTTGTTTAGTTTTTGTTATTGTACATTCACGTCAAAGGCAAAATCGGTTTTATTTACATCTTTGTTTACTGGTTTTCACTTTAACTTATTGCTGTGGAAAATAAAAGGTACAGGAAAAGATTTGGTCTTCGTCCTTTTCACCAGACAAATCATCACACTGCTTTTGTGTTTACATGTACATGTAATATAGTATATCCAGAGTGACTCACATGTATGTATGTGTGTATGCATGTATTCTGTAATCTGTCCTAGAATACATTTAAAAAGGACTCGCCCAACATCGCACATCAGTTCAGATACATATATCCTGTAGATATGGCAGCTTATCTTCATACATTACTGCATGTTCCACTGACTATGCCTTTGCTCTGTTTTTCCACAGGAATGTCTTCATGCCAGGTGATCATTATACCAGCCAACACCTTCAAAGTACTGCCTTGCAAGCTGCGCTCCAATTTAGCTGAAAGAAAGTGGGAATTCAGTGAGAGTGCAGGTCACTTTCATTACCCCAGCCCAGAGGGGGGGCTGGTAGTGGTAGCCCAGGCTGACAGGCAGGAAACCTACGAGTGCTGGTCAGTGGAAGAAGGCTTCAGACAGCTGCTGGCGAACTACTGTGTGAGGGGTGAAGCCAAGCAGGAGAGTACCACCATGACAGGCCGCTCACACACACCGCAGGTCTCCCAGGAGGAGTTCATCATTTTACCCGGGAAGGCCCTCTCGCCGCAGATAAACACCAAGACCTACTGGAACGAGCTGATTGTGGTGTGTGCCCTCCTGGCCTTTTCCCTGGTGGTTTTCTCTTTATTTGTGGTTTACAGGAACCGCGACCACATGAAGTCCATGCTCAAGGAGGGAGAATGCCCTAACATCCAGCAGAAGAAGCCCAGAATAGGGGGGAAACCCGCTGAGAACTTGCCGCTCAATGGCAACACAGTGACTGCATCAGTGTCAGATCATAAGGGCTACCAGACCCTTAATGACAACTACATCTGCAGCACTCCACCGCACGAGTGCTCGTCTCCCG
Organism: Coranthus polyacanthus; assembly: GCA_037367275.1. Classification (NCBI taxonomy): domain Eukaryota; kingdom Metazoa; phylum Chordata; class Actinopteri; order Kurtiformes; family Apogonidae; genus Coranthus; species Coranthus polyacanthus. The sequence goes on along the minus strand of JAPQRN010000183.1, from coordinate 13,142 downwards.
ACAACAGCAAGAGCTTCTCAGAGGCAGAAAAGAGGCCTCTGAACTTCAGAGAGAGTCATGTAGAGATTTCTCCCTCATGCCCACGGCCACGAGTGAGACTGGGTTCGGAGATTAAGGACTCTATAGTGTGAGGCCGACTTAATGTTATGTGGAGTGACTTGTTTTAAACCGAGGGGAAAGGAGTGCACTTGCTGAGAAAGACAAAACTCTATGAGAGGGAAAACAGAGGAGCATCTGACTCTTCGTGGAGAAACATAACACAGATTTTGCACTTTTTTTTTTCTTTTTTGTTCTTTGCCTGTAGTCCATGTACATTTCATTTTATTTTCCCGTCACTCCCTCTTATTCAAGTGCATTCAAAGCAAACTGAAGTTTCGGTTTGCCTTCAGACTTTTGACGCTTTCACATTCGCAGATGGAAAGCTTGGAAGTCGCTCAGATGATTCAGTTTCATAGCATTGCCACTCAGTCCGTCCATATAATCTACTGGTAATGCTTTGAAATGCAGAGCGATATTCAGACATGTTCCCACTAACAGCTGACACAGTGTTTGCTGTTTTTTTTCTTTTTCTGTCATCTGGTAAGAGCCTACCCTTCACCGAGGCTATGCACTATATACTGTACTGTAGCAAGGTGAACACTCACAACAGAATATACACTAACGGTTCAGTGGCAGGCAAGAAAAAATGTCCTGTCATACAGTCCTAGATAGTCAGTGTGCAGTCACAGTAATTAAATATGACACAGCAAGGACAGAGACACGATTTGGAGAAGAAAAGTGACATTAAGATCAAAAACAAAGACTTACAGAGTGACGATTATTTATGAAAAATGCAACCAAGGGATCACCTTGGCAGATATTGTAGAAACTCATACCACTCAGTCACTAAACACTAATTAAGATTATGCAGGCTGACACAAATATGTTCTTCGGTATCTGTATTAATAGTGGATCCTCTGTGGAAGGGTTTTCTTGCACCAAATGTGATAAAGGGAAAAGGCCCATTCCAGGTATTATCACGCTGTTCTTCGTGAGATAGGCAGTCTATGCAAAGCAAATAATGTGAAGTGAGGTAAACACCAAGAAAACCTCACCTCGACACTGAGTAAGCACAAAGGTGTTGGCGCTGTTAGTTACTTTAGGATCTGTGGCACTGCAAATACACACCCACCCACCGACACACACACACACACACACACACACACACGTTCACTCTCATGACACTGAAACTGTAAGTATGCAAGAGATTTTAGCCATTCTGATGTATTTAGTGGAGTGGGACGATGAAACTCTGAAAGTCTGGCATCACAAAAAACAAACGATAAGACATGAGGGTCCAGTATAATAACGTTTTCTTTGGCTGCTGATTTATCTCAATATGATAAACGATCATAAATATTTATTATAATTATGTGTCCAGATGTTTTTTTTTTTAACAGAGAGGCATTTTTACTGTCATTTCTGTGATGTTTTATTTTAATTATCTTTAACTGTTTACAAAGGGAGATAAAAACAAATATATATTTAAACACTTATTCATTATCTGATTTAAATAACACACACCTCAACCTATAAAACGATGAGTGTTCAGGAATGGAAGAAAAACCCTCTGCTTGCTTAAATGGTTTAAAGGCAACCATAAAAGCAATAATTTTCATTCTCATCCAGTAATAAACATAAGAATGATGCATCATCTGAATTTCCCATCTTCACATTCGCAATTTAAAAAAAGTGATCAATCAAATTTATGAAACTATCAGCAGGGCGTCAGAGAAACTTGAAAGCATTTTTTTCAGAACATACAATATTATTACTGTGGTCTTATTTGAGTTTGGCACAAGTATTGTAATGCAGCCAAAAACGGTTGAAAAACTACAAACAATAATCACAGAAAGGCACACTGCTCGACTCAGAATGCATAGGATTTGCACATGATGTTGAAAAGCCTTAGTATAATGCAGGTTCTGGATTTGATAACAAATCTGCCTTGGGATAAATGGATCATGCCTTTTGGAAACATAAATCAAGAGACGTGCCTCTTGGGATACTAAACTAACCAGGTAGTAGTACTGTAGAGTCACATGCTATAAGGACTGGCCACGCTCAGAAACAGAAGTGGATACATGTAATTTAATACTGTCAGCAGCGTTGTACAGTATGCGCCCATGAGGTGTTTTTTTTTTTAATTTTATTTCATTTTTGTTACGTTTGTTTCAACCTCAGTCAGGGACTAAATGTTATTCTTAAAGTGTAGCACATAAATAACCACTGGCTGATTCTGAGATATTAAAACATAGATAAGTATAGTATTATGTTACATTCTTGTAAATGGCACTGCAACAATGGCTCTGTGTGAATTTCAAAGACTGGTCGGCTATAATCAATCATGCAGTATGAAAGACTCACGCTTTGACTGTTATTAAAAAAAAAAAATTATTACAAAAAAAAAACACAAAAAAAAAAAAAAAACCATCAAGAAAATGGCAGCTTTCGGTGAAGTGGCTGTCATACGAACATTAAATTTGCTAAGTGCAGAACAAATATAAACCGGCAGATATTTAGTAAAACGTGTGCAGGTACTGATCATGCTTCTATTTGATAACAAGCCTAAACTATTACATGGTTCACAATACTCTGAATGCCACAGTGAAAACTAAAGTATCGTCGTCTGCTCTATTAATGAACCACTATAGTCAGGCCTATTTGTGACAGTACAGGTTGCTCAGACTCTTGTCAACATGTATTGTAAGTAATGAGTTTTTATGTAAAATTGTTTTGTAAATTCAGCTGCCAATGTAAAAAATATTGTGAACTGTATTTTTTTGTATCATACATCACTACTGTTTTTGGTTTTTTTTTTGTTTTTCTTTTTTGTATTGTATATAAAAAAAAGCACTTTATTTTAATTTTTCAAATAAAGATCAAATGGATACTTTTTTATTTGAATGGCTTGTGATTTTTATTGCACATTTCCCGCAGGCAAAGTATTATGAGCCATTGATTTTGAGAGTTTTGAGGGTTTTTTTTGTTCTTTTTTTATATATATATAGTTTTTAATCTCAGGGTGGAGTCTGCAAACCCAGGGGAACAGAGGAGTGTCTCTGATAAACTCTCTCATGCTGCTGCTGCTGCTGCTGCTGCTGCTGCACACACCTTAAAGACAAACACAGCCGAGCACTCGCATATCTGATGCACTTCTATTGTATAACTGCTTTACAGCCCACACGGATGACATCCTAGCATGAAGCCAAATCATTGCAAACTTCGCTGCGGCCGAGCCCAGGTAGGAAGTGATGCACACACTGGGCCATTGATCCGGATTACGCCCGCCCACTGTGAGATCTGGACCAATCAGGAGCTGCTATTTGCTCCGCGAGACCCTAATTGAAAGTTTAATAGGCTTTTATTCTGGCAGTTGGACGGCGCAGTGTGCGTCGAAGAAGTTACGTTTTAACCGTTCGCGTCTTTATGCTCGGTGTTTGTGGTTTTTTTTTGTTTGTTTTTTTATGCCTTAACCATGGACCGACCCAGCCTCCGGAGACTGTTTTCTGCTTGTGATGTTAACAAGTCCGGTGCCATTGAATACGACGACTTCACGGCTGTTTGCCGAGAGCTTAACGTCCCCGAAGCCGAGATCAAAACTCTGTTCGACAAGTTCGACCCGAACAAAGATGGATTCATCGACTACAGCAAGTTTTCGTCCAGGTTTCAAGAGGTTTCAGAGACTCTGGACCTGGCGTCTTTTGGCGCTGGGTCGTCCCAATCTCGAGACTTTCCGTGGGAAGACTTCGTGGACAGGACAGACACGGCATCTCTCCTCTCTGAAAGGTAAATTCACATCCTGGCTGCTGCTCATTCTGCCCAACCGGACGACGGGACTTTTTCTTAAAATAACGGAAGAGTTTTGGAAAGTATCTAACGCTAAGTGCCTTTACTCAAGTACAAATTTATAGTGAACTACGTGTAGCTACTTCACTTAAGTATTTGCATTTTCAGAGGCAAATATTTACTCCACTATATGTACTTGACAGCTTCAGTCCAGAGTTTGCGCAACGTAACACGCTTTTTAAAACGCAACCAGTGGTTTCCAACCTTTCCTTTTGCCATCATCCAAACAGCAGTGTGCGGTTGTCAACAGCTCCAACAAACACTGATTTTTTTTTTTTTTTGCCTCTAAACTTCTCATATAGTTGCATTTTAATAAATGTTCAAATCCTCCAGTATCTCACAAAAATCAAAGGAAAGAGAAAAAGTAAAAAAAAAACTGGAAACGCATGTGTTTTCAGCTTTGTTTAATATAAAATAAAATAAAAATGTAATATATCTCTGTATCTATCTGTATATTATGTCACACTGTTTTTACTTTAATACAAACTACATTTTGCTGCTCTGTAGATTTTCATGCTGGACTTTTCCTTATATTGGAATGTGATTTATTTTTGGTTCTTTTCCTTCAGTAAATTATCTTAATGCTTATTCTACCACCGGAGGGTTGATTTGTAGCTTCCTTTTCAAACCTGCTAAATCATCCGGGTCATTAGCCATAACACAAATGTTAGTGTTAATTCAGTAAAACTTCCAGCACTTGAGTCATACAGGTTTAGTCAACAAGACACAGAGTGCAATGTTTGGTCACACAGGTGTGACGGGTATCAATAACAGCCTTTTATTCTCTGAAGTTACATTTTCTCCTGAAGGTTCTTCCAGGGTGGTTTATTTTGTTTAGACGTCAGGGAATAACAGTGATGTGCCAAACGTACCATGTTTGCTTACAAGACAATCACGCAAACGGAAGAAATAATGTTAAAGTTAAGAGGTAAGTTAATGTGGTCTCAAGGTAACGTTTTCAGTCCCACCTGAGTGTGTTCATCTGCCCACTGGAATTTCACGCATTTGTTAAAGGAGACGCTCGAAGACTTGGTCACAAAGTTTGTGACAGGTAGTAGAATGAGCCGTCTCCTTGACAACCGAGCAAAACTCTGCCGTCCGCTGACCAGGAAGTGTGGTTAAAAGCCGAAGAGGCCTATCCGTGACTTTGTATTTGTCAAACAGTTTGAGGTGTTTATTCAGCTCCCATCGTCTAAATAAAAGGGATGTACGACACATTGGAAGCACCTCTCAGAATAATGACACCAAAGGAGTTTCATGAACGCTTACTGAAACATTTACAACAAAATTTGATCATTATGTTGATGAAGTTGTGATTTGTTGTAGGGCTGTTGTTTTAGGCTGCCTAAGTGTGAGACAGATAATAATAATAAAGCTCAAACAATAAATAACCAGGGCCAATATGAAGGGATGCTACAAACTGCCTTTATTACAGAGTATAACCACAGATTTATTTAATTACTACTTTAAACATGTTATGTGCTTATGTGTAAAACAAATATTTGCATATACAGAAGGCTTAGTAATTATCCCAGCCTTTGAAAAGCCTCTCTGAATTTATATATATAGAGAGAATTCAAACTTTAGGAAATAAAAGATCACTACCACAAATCAGAGTTGAGAATGGCAATAAATGTGTCAAACACATGACTCTTGTAGCACTGGTAAAATATGGTACGATCCCAATGCAGCAGTTTTCATTGGCACACGTAACACAGAAATACATGACTCTACGCTACCTCCTGGCCCACTGTCAGAGGTGAGAATTTGTTACTAGAAAGATAGATGTTGGGTTGGAGTATGACTTTTGTTTTCCTCCTCCCACAGCCTGAGGGAGCAGCTGGCTGATCTGTACCAGTCCATTCACTCCTCTGCAAACATGACTCTGCTGCAGCAGTATGAGGAGCTCATCCACTCTCTGATCAGTCAAAGCATGGACAACAGACTGGAGTGTGAACAGCTCGAGACCAGTTTGAAACGGTAAGAAACGGTTCGAATGAGCTCGTCCCCTGAAAATGTTATTGGTTTTTTTTTTGTTTGTTTGTTTTTTTCGAATGTGTGGTCCTCACTGGAAACCAAACTTCAGTGGTTAACTCTCCTTAGACTTAAAATGACAGCAACGGTGAATAAACCCAGAACCTTTAACGTCCTCTGCCCAAAATGGGATGAAATTGCTTGACTTTTCGATGCATTAGCTGATTTTGAGCCAATGCCACGATGTTAATGAACAGTTGCACCTACTTGCACTTAGTATTCATTTAGAGTCATGTATCTTGACTTCCACTTCTCTTATTACATTTGTTTCGATCTAAGAAAAGTATCTGTTCAGTTGCAAGTTCAGTGTTTGTACAGGTCGTGTACTGCTATTACATATTTTTTTCTAAATCAGCTGCATATGAGGGTGAAGGAGGGTGGGGAGGGTGACAGACTCTAGACTTGCAGGAAAAGTTTGACAAAATAATAAACCTGGAAAGAATTCTCTATAATTTGAGCACTACAGCTGCCGTTACTAGTTATTTGATTCCGTTTCCGGGATCTTTAAAAATCGTTGGCAGGTCACCAATTTCCTTTGGACATGTAAAGCGATCCTCTTGATATATTAACTATTGGATTTCAGTCCTGCACATAAGAGGGAATTATACGTTGCAGATGTTTCTGTTTTGTGTCTAAGCTGTTGTTTTTTCATGCTTCACTAACTCCGAGACAGCAGAAAGGTGACATTCCATATTCAAGGAAGTAGGAAGAGTTAAATTGCGCAGCCCTGCCTGTTCTTTTATTCCTTTTTACAAACAGGATATTCCCATCTGCACTTAAACCATCTGCTTTCAGTAAATTGAGCATTGAAATCTTTATACTTAGTCATTTAATGTGAAGCCTCGTGAGACGTGTCACTCGTCGGTGCACATGCAGAATCTGCTTCTCAAAGGTCGTCCCTCCTTTGACTCCGGTTGGTTCATCGTCACCGTCTGACGAAAGCGGAGCGCTCACGACCGCAGCCCGCTCCAAGTCAAGTCGGCCGCGTAGATCTGACGTATGGCTACTGGGTGGATGCGTTTTTATTTAAATACCTGCTTCATTCACCTGCGGGACTCCTGTTGAAGAGTGGGCTGTGATTGAGCAGCAGCCGACGCAAACTTAAACATACTTTTGTGTTCAAACAGAGCTGAGGAGATGAACAACAGTCAGCTGGCAGAACTGGAGGATGATATACAACAACAACTTGCCAGAACAGAAGAGAGGGTGAGAGATGAGGTGAGTGTGATATCTGCTGTATTTATAGTAGACTATTGCTGTGAAAATAACAAAGTGAAAAACTGTATCAAGTTGCTGTAGCTGTATAAGCAGTTGCATTTAATCAATAGCGGCTCACAGAGGAGTCCCCTTAAAGAATTCATTTTATTGACGTGAAGAGGAGATCTACAGTCTTCAGTAATTCTTCTCAGCTACCTGTGCAGCAGCAGGTTACATGTCTCACAAAGAGCCTCTGTGAAGGCAAATGAAAGCCCTCTTCAAGGCTTGAACCGGTGAGCACCTCTAACTGCTTTGGTTTCATGTTTACAGGAGCGAAAGAAAATGGAGGGGATTATGGCTACTATGCAGACGAAGCATAAGAACGAGGTTGCAGACCTGCACGCAGCTGTGGGCAGGTTATTAAAGGTAGGTTGACGCAAACAATGTGCGAGATGACTTTCTGTGTTCATCTGTCGTTAGATTATGTGTTTATGCAACGGAAAAACAAAACATTAAGCCACTAAACCTAAAGGACAACATAAAAGCTCCTGTGGAAATCAGGCTAGCACTCGGATGAGACCCTGAAGAAGATTTTTAATCAGTTTCGCAGAGAGTGAAATTCTGGGCCGGTACCGATGTTTACAATAACAATTTGGCCGACAGCTGATGCCAATACCGGTGTTATTTTCTGTTTGTTTATTTCTTGTTATCAGTTCTCCTCTTTGTTCCAGGGAAACAAAAAAAATCTTCATAACAGCCTTTCATCGCACTATCTGTGAATGAGCACAAATTCAATCATACAAATTTATGAAACAGCCTTTTAATATAACGCAACAGATAAACACATAAAGGTTCATGCTTGTTTTTAAACTGAAACATATTAGAAAAAAGCTGCATACTGCACCTTTAATATCTAGGAACCAGACGAGCAGAAGAAATTATTTCCAAACTTTTTAGGTGGACCCGCCAAGCAGTATCCTTTAAAAGAGCTAATATACTATATGATCTGCATATACTGCATCATACACTTCACTTATAGTATGGGAGTGCATCTCAGTTGAGTCTCCAGTGATGACATTGTGCTCATATTTCACTTCTCCTCCCTGATCAGATATCATCTGCAGGAAAATATGACAACTGCAAGACTGAAATAATACGCATGTGCTTGACTGTACAGTGAGAAGACTGTGATGGCTACTTGTAAATTTGCTAAGAGAACAGAACAAAAATACTTGAAATGACAGAAACTAAGATGAGAGGGGCGTAACTATGCAGAGAGAAAGTGAGGATTAAAAGAGGGTAAGAGAGCCCTCCAATCAGACCAGTCTGAATGCATTTTATTGCACAGTAATCAAGGTTTGGTGTTACACGGAGCAGCTGTGCCCACGCAGAATGCATTCCAGTTTGTGTTTTCAGATGCAAAGGCCCTTGTTAAAGTAACTGTCTTGACTAAAAAATGTGTCATTCATATTTATGAAGGTAATTGTCCACAAGGGGGAGATGTTCAGTCATTTTTCAAAGCAGTTTTAAATGTCAAATCATTCAACAGTTGCTAAATTGAAATGGGTCAGCTTGTGGACAATGAATTAGCAAGAAGAAATGCAGGATTTATTGATAGTTTCTGAAGATTTCGTACGAGCATAACATTTAGTTTGATAGTCCAAATATTTGGCTGAGCAGAGTTTTGTGTTTTGTGAAATTTTTTAGTGTTGATAAGTTGTCAAAGTCAAAATACTTTGCTCCTTTTTTGTTGCTGCTTTTATTTTCATTCGGCATCCCATCTCTTGTCCTTATTTTGCCCCCAACTCCCAAAAACAAACTACTATAATTTACCGTATTGTGGCAGAGGCTGCAACTCTGCAGAAGTTCTTACTTTCAGGAGATATTAACATGTCCATATTTGCAGTGTATGTTGTTACTGCTGTTTACACAGGATGATGTTAGTGGAGCTGGGCGTGGTGACTTTGTATGTATTTCATTTAAATCACAGAATCTAAACACAAGTAACAAAATGTTTGTGTAAATGTTTAGAGCCAAGAGGAGTCTGAATTCAACAATTCCAAAGAGGAGGTGACCAAATTGAACGGACAAATTAGCGACCTGTCACAGGTAAGACACACTGCAAGCAATTCTTTCGGTTTAAAAAAGTAATGTATGTATGAATGTATGGCATAGTTCCAGTCATTCACTCGTTGCTCAGGAAAACGAGCAGCTGCGGGCCTCTCTGATACAAGCACAGACAAACATCGCCATCCTGCACTCTGAGCTGGACAAGCTGAAGAACATGTATGCAGATCAGAGGACCCAACACGAAAGGTGAGTTCTGGTTGTTTGTTTGTTTGATCGTTTCCTCTTTTGTACGGTCTATCCTGTACACCAGTAAAAGTGTAAACGCAACTGTTTGAAAGCTCGGCTCATATCTCACGTGGACACAAATATGATCCAGTATTCAGCACTGACATCTTGCGTGTCTTCTTAGAGAAACGGATGACTTGAGGAGGATGGTTATAGAATACCAGTCGTACTCCAATCAGATTCAGGTCCTTCAGTAAGTCTGTTTTTCACCTGATGAGCTGTTAACCGACTATTTACCACAGGTTTGTTTGTGATGTTTGAAAGTGAATGTTTGTGCATAAAGCTCTGCCTTGTGTTTCCTTGCATACATTATTAGGGAAATGAACAAAAAGCTGTATGACAGTAATGACGGGCTGCGCTCTGCGTTGGCGGGTGAAGTGGTTGCAGCTAAAAGGCGGGTAAGTCCCTTGTTTGCTGTGACATATTTCCTCATACCCACAGGCTCTACATCAGATAGACATTGACAGTAAATTGTTTCCACTAGTTCAAGTGTTAAAAAGTTTCCTCCCTGACATTCCTAATCTGCTCCACAGCTGTCTCCCCAAAATGAAATCCCAGCCAGAAGGATGAAACCCCTTCGACAGAGCACACTCAACCACGGCAGGTATATAAAGTTTTTTCACACCTCTGTGAGTCCGTGGATTGATATTGAGGAATTAAATTGTCACAGCTAAACCCGGCTTGTGTGCGTGTGCTTTGGTGCAGCTCAGAGCAGAATCCCAGTAAGCTGAACTACTCTCATGTGGCCACCTGGGCCGATAAGTACCTGGACAGCGGAGTCTCCCTGCCCATGGACACGACCGAGAACTCGGGCAGCGATTACGACAGCGATGACAGTAGAAACTCGGTGGAAACTGTGCATCGCAGTTACTCTGATGTCGAGGTCAGAATACACATCAGGGTCAGGCTCTTTTAATGCCAAAATGATGGGAAGTCTTTAAATTGAATTTCTTGGACCGTTGCAGGTCTCAGACATCAAATCTGAAGCTATGGTGTCACGGGCTCCAAGCAGGGCCAGTTCCATCAGATCATCTATACGAAGGCGTTTGTCTGCTTTTTCCTCGAAGGTAAAGTGGGTTAACATAAAGGTATAACACCAGCTCAATAAGAAACAATCTAGCGTTTTATAATATCTATTGTTTCTCAGGTTTCAACTCGTAAATAAAGAACAATATTTGGCGATGGCAGACATTTGCTGACAGTTTGTTTTTCTGACTTCCTATATGACTTAAATGCCCAAAGTTCCTAATTTGAGCATTTTCTTGCACAATACAGCAGGTTTTAAATTCATTATTTCCAACACAGGCTGCAACCAACCTTTAAGACCTGTCAATGTAACTCATTTGACTTTCTAATGTATTGAAATGTCAGATACTAAAAATATGCCCTGATTTTTTAACTGTGGCAAACTATCTCTTTCAAATTTCACCAAAGCATTTACAACTAAACTTATTGAATGCAATGTGTCAATTCTTGTTCCAAGTTAAAACTTAATAAATCAGATCATTTGAAAATATGACATTTTGAGTTATGTGCCTTTTTTAATATTTATTCATTTTTTCTGATAATTATTGTTTGTTTTCTTGGTTTGGTAACTGGCCCTGTTTGGCCTCGTGTCATTTTGTAAAAGTGGCCCCAGAGCAAAGCAGGTTGTGTATCCCGGCCCTAAGCACTGAAGACTTACGGCAAATGTTGACCTAACGACCTAAGTTTGAACACAGATGGTTGTTACATTGGTGATAATGCAGTTGAAAGCTAGGTTAATAGGGGTCTTGAGTAACTGGGTAATTATGTTTTGTTCCAATGATGCAGCCAACAGACGCTGTCATAGAAGAAAGTGAGGAACCTGCTCCAATGTACCGTCTGGTTTTAGCGGGAGACGCGGGAGCTGGAAAGTCCAGCTTCCTGCTGAGACTGACGCTCAACGAGTTCAGGGGAGATATTCAGACAACGTTGGGTGGGTGCCACCGCAAACATGTCACACTTAATAAAACATAAACATAGATACATTCTTGGTGTCAGATGTTTTAAATCTGCTTCTTGGTTCTTAGGGGTCGATTTCCAAATAAAGAGGATGCTGGTGGACGGAGAGAAGACGAGCCTCCAGATTTGGGACACAGCTGGGCAGGAAAGGTGGTGCAATGACTTCCAGTGTTTCTCAAAGAAGTAACCCAGCGTTGTCAATTAAACTGTGTCGAAAACAGCGTAATTACTTAAAAATGTCAAGTCTTTTTCTTTCCTGTACTTCAGGTTTCGTAGTATTGCCAGGTCTTATTTCCGTAAAGCTCATGGAGTCCTGCTTCTCTATGACGTGACTTCAGAAAGCAGTTTCCTAAATGTCAGAGCGTGGGTGGATCAGATTCAGGTGAGCGTGGTTTGGATTATTGTATTGTATAATAGAACGAAAGCATGACCCTTCCAAGCAGCGCGAATAAAATTTACTCCGTCTTTGTTTTTATACAGGATTCAAGCGATGAAAAAATCCCCATGTGTGTTATTGGAAACAAGGTGGACCTCCGAGAGGAGCTTCCAGAGGGAAGCTGTGTGAGCAGTTTGCACGGGGAGAAGTTGGCCAAAGTGTGTAACTTATATTCCAACTGATAAAAAAAATAAAATAAAAGTGTGTATGCAGACGCCCCGGCCTGCCAGGTGTCTAAATAAACTCACTGCAGTCAGGTATGTCGATGCTTTGCTTGCAGGCATACGGTGCCTTGTTCTGTGAAACCAGTGCCAAAGAGGGAACCAACGTTGTTGAGGCTGTGCTTCATCTAGCGAGGTAGGAGGCCACTGAGAGTGTGAGCTTTAAGTGTTATTTCTTCGCAAACCATGGCAACACTTCGACTTTTTCCTTTTCCACAGAGAAGTGAAGAAAAATGTCACACTGAGACGCCAGTCAGATTCCCAGGTCAGATTGAATCAAACCAACCCAATGAAGACTCTGAACAGCTGCTGTGGACTGTGAGGCGACGGAGATCAATAGAAACGATGGAGCGAAGCCGGACACCAAGTGACTTTTCTTTTGTGACAAACAGTACGTTTTTTTCTGTCAACGTGAACATATATTTTTTTACGTGTTTTAACATGAAATATTTAACACTCAAAGCTTCACTATATTTACAAAAATGTCAAGTCTGATCAAAATGAAGGTGAAATTTTGCACATGTACAAATATGTAATGTATGCAATGCTTTATTCTTATAGAATTATCTTTGAGGTTTTTTTTAAATTTATTTGGTAGTCAATTGTATGAAATACAGAAGGCACGTGAAGGACAATTTAGATTCCAGTAAAACATTTTAATGTAGGAAAGAAAATGAGGGATTCTGTTTTTGTTTCTTTTTAATAGAGACCAGGATTTTTAAAAACCAACAGGAAAAAGTTTTTTAAACATGTGAATTTCAAGCATCATAAGCAGCGTTACATTGTAACTTCAGCACTGTCACCGTTTGAGCACTGATCAAATATTTTACAGAATTATGGTGGTGTTCATTTACAGAAATCACTTTGTTTATTTTGGTTACAGTCTTTCATAAAGTTCCAGGTCCACATCATCTTTTATTGGAGTGTCTGTGATACCGAAACATTTTCCACCGTGAAGTTTGCATTGGAGTGTGTTTTGTGCCGGGGGCCTCGTTTCATGAGGTTGGCGGAGCGCATTTCTACGCTAA
>JAPQRN010000182.1:0-10994 GCA_037367275.1 Coranthus polyacanthus | reverse complement strand
AATCACATAAACCTGATCAAATTTTGTAAAATATTCTGTTCACTTAAGCATACTGTATCAGTAATTCAAATTCCAGCTATAGAAATGTAATAGTTATTGTTTTTGTTGGTCACCCCACATGACATTTCAGAAAATCGACATCATTGGACAAAGTTTGGTAAAATGTTTACAAATTCAAATTACATTTTGTACAGGACAACAACACACTTTGGAAAACATCTCAAACAGGGCAGACAATACATTTGAACAGATTCAGTGGGAGTTCAGAGAGTTTTTTGAAACAGAAGTCATAGCTGGACAGTTGCACCACATGAAATTTTGACACCAAATAACAGAATGAATTACAAATAACTAATGGTTTTTAAAACGTTTTAGTCAGTGCACACTATATGGGACATGTATTACTTAGTATATATAACATATTTTTATGAATTTAAACCTTAACTGAAAAAAATGCAGCTGACAGATGTCAAGTCATTCATCCATATGCACCTGTAATAAAAATATATGTAATATATTTTTGTATGTTGTTCTTAGCTGTTTTGCTTATGTGTCTGTGTACATTGACAGCAACAGAAAAAAAATGGAAACAGATTCAGTAAAATGGATGATTTAGCAGGAGTGAGTGTTAAACACTATGACATGATACTGTGTGCATGTCATATTCTCATTAGAGACTCAGTCCTGCTCTGTACATTAAGTTCTCCAACTATGGAATAAACACATCACATATGTAACGCACAATCCAGCAGTAAAAATAAATCAATTTAATCCAAATTGGTTTAAAAATATAGGTGCCACTCCACAGTAAGCCTACTATAATAAAAGATTTATAAATGTTTTATACTTAAGTTATTGACTTGGTTCTAAATATCTTATAACTCTTTAATAAGCTGTTAGAATACATTAAAAACAGCAACAGTGACCTGCTTTTTGCTAAACAGTAAGTCCACTTTTACCTTTAGCATTACGCTTCTGATCTCACTCAGCTTCATTAGCAGCTGTTATACCTGTCAGCTTATTTATTTTGTATTTAATGCTCATTAATTCTATGACTTTTACATTTAAATGTAAATTACTACAAGCTTTGATCCTCAGAAGAAAAAATGCAATTAATCATGATTAGACCAATTAATTATTTAATTATTTTAATTGTTTGACAGCCCTAATATAATATAATATAATATATATATATATACTAGTTGCTTAGCATTCTTTATCATGTTTATTATATATGGGTGTATATATAGCTATATACATATATCTATATAGTGCAGCAGTAACCTGATGTTGCCAAATAGTGAGCCTGAATCACTGTATAAAAACTGTTGTTATAATTTTGTATTAATGACTTGAAATGTTTACAACCTAATTCATAACCTACTTACAAGCCATTCATAATGATTTATATGTATAGTGTTATTGTAAAGTGGTACCAGAATAAAAAGCAGTTTACAAGATTCTACAAAAATCTCTGTTGTCCTCTTTCTTTTTCGTCATCTTCATCATCGTCCTCATCGTCATCTTCAACTGCTTCTGGTTCGATAATCTGAAGGATCTGGATTCGGTTAGGATTCCAAACACAATTGTCCTCCAGACCGCTCTTCACCAGTCAGGAGGAACCCAGGCTGCAGAATGGCTTTTTTTGTCGGTCAATTTAGGAAGATGTAAGAGCACTTCAGGGCTTCAGTTTCCTCTGGGTTAGGAATGTATGATGACAATAAAAATAAGAGAATCTATTCTAAATATAGGGCACACTTAGGTGTTACAGCCAGTACAAAAACTCAAACTAACCCTTTCAGAGCCTCTGTTTTTAGAATTTTGCAGTGGGTGGAGTCAGGGGGTTTAGTATCACAAAGGCATGGTACCTCTGCGAAAAATAAAGGCCCCAGCCACTCATTCATTCATTCATTTTCTGTAATCGCTTAACCCTCTGGAGGGTTGCAGGGGCGCTGGAGGTGATCCCAGCTGACCTGCAACGGCGGGGTACACCCTGGACATAATGCCAGTTCATCGCAGGGCTGACATATAGGGAACGAACAACCATTCACTCTCACATTCACACCTAAGGAGATATCAGGATTTCAAAGCTAAGTACAAAAGACAGTCTTTTTATAATGTCACAGAATAAATTGTCAATGATAAGCTCATGGCACAGTCAATATTAAAGGTCCAGTAACACTCAGAAAACCCTTGGTTTTAATGTCACTGGTAGGCTACTGCTAACTATTTATGTTATGTTTCCTGTGAATGAAAAGTGAAAGTGACTGAACATACTTCTACTTTTAAACGAGGTCGCATCTCTCCCTCCACCTTCCAGTGTTCCAGTAAATATGCACCAGTCATGAAGCTCACTGCTGAGTCATACATGTCAGGATGATTCACTGAGAAAAACAACATAATCTCCTCATACATACAGCATTACATGTATTTTTATTTAAAAAGTCTATAGACTATAAGATATGACACTATAACACTCTTTATGTATTTGTTGGGTGATTCACTTCTTTCTAACCTTTACCACTGTCTCATTTCCAATATAATTTAAATAAAGCTTAAGTCCTAAGAAAATGCAGCTTCTCACTCAAGGTTCAAAAGGGTAACTGTTTTAAGACTTTAAATACTGAAATAAATCAGTTAGGAGCTTTACCATCCAGTACAACAGCAGTTTAACAGCCAGACGTGTTGACATGTCTGTACAAAGTCACTTTTTAAGGAAAAAAATTAAGTGTTTGCATACATACCTCTCTTCTGTTTGCAGTGTCTTTAGTGTGCAGAAAAAAAATGTCTACACACTTAGAGGGTGCAGCCTTTATAAAGAGTGTCTTGCTCACGTACATTTTTCCTTCTCTTTACTTTCCGTTTGCATACTGTTTTATGATGTGTTTACAGGAAGTGATTTAATGCTTCAGGCCCTTGAAGGAAAACATGAAGTAGGGATCCACTGTCAAGTACATAACAGGGACAAAGAGTATGTTTGTGTGGGACAATGCATTTACATACAATGTGAAATGTAGACTTACTTTTAGATATAATATCTCACTTACAAAATAAACACACAAATTTATTTCACACAATTTGGTATTTCCTCCTCCTCCTGCTGAAAATAAAAAGATTAATAAAGTTCAAGTAACAACAAAGATTGAATTGATGTTGTTCATTTTAATCAAATGTTGTGAAAGTCAGTGTACACATCAAAAATCATACACAAAATTGCTTGTTTTGCTTGGAGGCCATCTTGAGGACTGGCAGTACTGAGGAAGTTCATATTTTCACTTTATTTTACACCACAGAGTATATATAAACCTCAAAATGCAAACAAAAATCAAAACACATTTTCATGATATGGGGCCTTTAAATCCACACACTTGGATTGCCCCCAACAGAACATTGCACAATTTTTCATCTGGAATTTCATCTGAAACAAATTTGTATATAGTAAAAAAAACAGTTGACATCCTTTGGTTATCTTGTCTTTTGAAGATCTTGATGGGCATAAGGTCAAGAGGTGTTACATGCCAACATTCCCAGCATGCAGGTGAAAGAAAGAAGAAAAAGAAAAATAACATTTCCCAAATGCAAAGTGACAGATTAGCTGCAGAACAGAGAGGGATGATCATTCCAGTAGATCACCATGAAGAGGAAACAGGTCTGGAGAATCCCATTCCTGTTATATTTAGGGAGGCTTTATTGTGTTTTCACTTTCACAATGACACCAAGCAGCTAATACACCAACCCTGATCTGACCCCATAAAAAAACATACAGGCAAGCTGCTCTGGCTATTCAGTTGGTGATTGTGTGAATAATGTACAGACACCAACAGTAGTTTGGCAATGATGAGCAGCAGATTAATCCATAATGATCATGAAAAAGTAATTAATAAAATAATACAAAAAAAGTTAAAAGTGAGCCTGCTCTTACTACTCTTTCTTTTGCTCTAATGAATGAGTAAAAATAAATGTCATAGAGGACATGCATATTTTAATTTTCACACATTTGAAAATGTAACATTTTAAATGACCTCTATTTGAGAATTTTCACAATGTGGTATTAGAACTTTTACTTCAATAAAGAAGGTGAATACTTCTGCTACTACTGCTAATATGTGAAGTAACACACTTTAGTTTTATGCTATAGTTTTATGCCTGTTTTATAATAATGTTTACAATTCTGTTAATTTTTTAGGGTCGAGCTAGCTTTAAAGTTTCAGTTATAATACATTGTTAAACCAAAACCCCTGTTTTCATTCCTATAAGGATCATGTGTAATACTGCACACTGTGAAAAGTGATTTTTGGAGATGGTTATCATACCATGAGAATCTCATAGTGTTGTAACCCTAAATACAAGACAATATGGGTATCTTTAAGGATAATTTGGCTCCTTTCTAGTAGGGCTGTTTTTGCAGTGTAGTATCTGGTGCGTGACGACCCACAGGACAACTTTCTATCCAATAGTCATTACACCAACAGTGACACACCTGCTTTATCACAGCCAGCCCGAACTGCCTGTATATAACCAGAATACTCAAGTCAATGGTCAAAACAACTACATGTACATTCTGTAATTTGATTGTACTCAAGAAACAAGAACCATAAGTTCAATTACGTGTCCACTCTCCTTGCCTCATATTCTGAAATCTTGAGTTGTTGCCCAAAATATGTTTTGTGAGGTTATAGCAACATTGACCTTTGGCTACCAAAATCTAATCAGTTCATCCTTGAGTCCAAGTGAATGTGCCAAATTTGAAAGTATTCTGTCAATCCGTTCCTGAGATGTCATGTTTTAAACATAATGGGGGACTGAGAGATGCACCGTGGACGCATTTAAAGAAAATCAAGACGCACATTCAAAGACGTCACTCATCATCACATCCAGATAAAACAGTACATCATACTTACATCCGTACCATCTTACATCCCAGTGCAAAGACCATAATAAGGGCATTTTTGCTGTCAGAAGAACTTTTTCTGGACTGAAAAAACTCATACATGAAGAAAAATACACCAGAGGAAACTGATCCAGACATCACATGGAAGGAAAACGTTCTGTCAGATATGGTAAGAGGAAACTGGATTTCTCACAATGCTAATAAAATATGTCTCACTACAAAGCAAGAAGAAAGAGCTGAGTAAAGATATTACATTTGACAATGAAATGTCTAAGATAGGGGTCTCAGTACTGGTAACATGGACATCACTTACTTACTTACTTGGTGCTACCTATGCTCTATTCTTGTCCTCTTTTGAACCAGACCCTATTAGAAGGTTCCCTTGAAGTCAGAGGTATGGGGGGCAGCCATGGTGTCCAAGACACTGAAAGTTGCTCCCGGTGACTGTTTCACTGGTTTGTGATTGTGAGAGCGCTTGTGTGTGCGAATGGGTGAATGTGACACATTATAAAGAACTTTGATTACCATCAAGTTCGAAAAACGCTATAGAAATGCAAGTCCATTGACCATTTACAGGCAGTCAGTATCCAAAATGAACACCCCCAAGTGCAGTTACATTTCAATGTCTGTCAAATCAGAGCAGTCAAATCAGTATAGTACTACTATGTGTTGCTTTCTACAATGTCCATCTATTGTTTGCAGTTACATGTAGTTAGAAATGTGGTGACACATTTCCCAATGTGCCACTGAAAAGAAAACACTAAGAGGAAGAGATGAAGAGAGAAATCTTGCAGGTCCGTGCTGAGATGTGACATCTGAACAAAACAGGCTAAAATATGAAGCTCAAAACCATAGTACCAGAGTGTTTTTTAGCTACTACCACAGAAAGTGGGACTTCCCAGAGATGACCATTTCCCAAATTAAATAAATACTTGGTAGGGAAGATAACGATAGCTACTGTCCAACCTTAAGCAGAACCTCTTAGGTTTTTTGATGTATCCATTCATGAAAAGGTTTATTCATCTGTCCCCAATTTAAAACTTGATGTCTCAGTAAAAGCTTGACAGAATGTCTTGATATTTGGCACAAATGTTCACTTGGACTCGATTTGGACCCTAGATTTTGGTGAACAAAGGTGAAGGTCGCTGAGTTATTGTAGGGATTGAGAGAACTGCATGTACAGATTATGATGCAAGGATAGTGGACTCATCAGACTGAATTTACAGTTCTTATTAAAATAACTTACACTTTGCAATCATTTCCCCTCCGTCTCTCTGACTAGACCAGCAAGCAGCCATTAGCACACTAGGTAACATTAGCAGCAGCTTGCTAGTTGTCCAATCCATAAAAAGAAACTGACATTCATTTGATTAAAAATTAAATCTTCTATTTTAACTAGTAAAACAAAAGATAACATTTCATTTAAATCCTAGAAAGTAAATTGCTGGTGACAGAGTGTAGGTACATTTTGACACCTGCATTAGAGAAATTGAGTTTCTGACAGCCAGTAAAAAGTTTTTATATAAATATGTTTCCTCAGTGTACTGTCCATTGGCAGATGAACCAAACAGTTCATTCTAGACCCTGTTCATTTGACACCTTGCAGAATTTGGTCCTTGTTTCATTTGTCTAGAAGTACTTTCTGAGTAACCTGTTGGGTTGTCAAACAAATTAAAGAATAAATGTGCCCACAACTGAGAAAATAATTGTCATTCTCTGAAGCTGGTTGGTTACATCTGCCTAATTGACAGACATTTACATTAATTTGGCTAATTACCCTCATGAGCTTGTTTGCAGACCTTTGACAAAAGAGGAGGAAGAGCACAAATGTCATACATTTGAAATATTGCCAATATTGACACTGACAAATTGTAACCTCATTATGTAAAGTAAATGAATTGTTACAGGTAGGTAGACACTGCAATAATGTCACTGTGTGATTATGCTGGTAATGGAGACTTATTTTCTTTATATATGTTGTCCACAGAGGACATGCTCGTCCACATAATCAGGACAATTGGACATTTAAACCAAAAAAGAAGTTATTTAAGTTAGTTATTTCTTCATCCACACTACTCTGCACAGTTTGCCTTTCTCCTTTTGCACCTACTGAGAAGAATCTTAAAGACCAGATTTACTAAACAGTGCAAATTAGTGCAAGGCTGCAATAAAAAATAAATAAAAGCCAGTTCTGTTGCTGATCCACTAACAATGCACAAATTTAGGACATTTAGGATTATTCTCTGAACAACACAGGCAACTTGTTATTTATAATATGACAAATGTAAGTGTAGATAAAAAAAATCTCAATGACTGTTCAATGTACTGTTATGGGAAAAGTACAGTTTGTTCTGTGTCTTTAGACGTGATACTGTTTCTTTAACTCATCAATGATCACTTGTCTCTGGGACCTTGGCATTTGTTTTCCCTCTCTGTATCAGCCTATACTTGTTACTCCTCAGCAGAAACAGCCTTCGTATGCAGGTGGGCTACAACTGTTATCTGAACAATACACCCCCTTTGCATATTTTCTCATCTCAGCAGCCTAGAAAAAGGCCTGAGCCCTCTTGTCTTTTGTCTCATCCTCTGCAGACTGCCTTGCATTCTGTACGCTTGTCTGACCATTCCTTAAGGAATTAAACCTCACAAAATGTTCTCTTTGTCTCTCTATCTTTATTTCAGCATCTCACCATGCAAAATTTCTACCACAGTACTATTAATAAAAATACAAAATGTGAAGCAGCAGTCAGAAGGAGTCTGAGACAGTCTGACTCTTAAAACAACATCTTTTATTAAGTCATAGATAGAGCCTTCATCAGGGCATGAAACTGAAATGAAGACATGTGCAAAGTTTAAAACTCATTGAGTGATCATGTGATGCCAGTCATGTGACATGTAAATTAGGTCACTTGACATACGTTTATCAAAAGGTACGTCCAAAAGAAAATACCAACAAAGCAGTAAACAAATTTTATTCCAGATTCCATATTGAAGAACTAAAGCCAACATAGTCAGATACACCTATTCATAATTTTTAGATTTGTCCACAAAAAAAATCACAGTAATGTTCCCTATCTTTTCACTGTTAGATGGAAAAATGTATTGAACAACTCCTCAAAGAACCTGTGATTGAAAAAATATTTCTAGAAATGTGCTGTGTCCTTCCTCTCTCACCTCTTCAAACCTATTTGCCTCCATCTTCCTTGTTTTCCTCAGTACTTTCGACACAACTTTCTCCCTCTATCAGTTCCTCATATCTCCCTGAACCGGAGGCCTGTAGGCTGTCGAAACTGTGTGGAGCACCTGTGGGGGCTGCAGACACATCACCTCCTCAGGCACAGTAATTATTTGGCTCTTTTATTGTTGAATGTGCTGCTGATGGTCAGCCTGAGGGGAGTCAAATATCTTTTTTGCCACAAAGTTTCTTGGAGGAGACTCAACAGCTGCTAGCTGCTCTCAATACTAGTTTCTAAAATCACCTGAGGTGCTGGAAAGAGGAATAGAAGGATTCAGAGACTGTCAAACTTAGACGTTAGGTACAAGTTTAAATTGATTTTGATGCATTATTGCAATATGTGGCAAATACAACGCTTGGACTCACATAATCACATAGCAGTTGCTTTTTTTGCAGGTATCTCTGGATCTGCTATGTTGTACCTTCCTGATGTGTGATAACTGGCCTCCAACCTGCCCAGTGTTTGACTGTGTCATCCCATGTTTGACTGTCTTGTTTGCTACTTTTCTTTTCTCTCTCTTCTTTCCACTCATATCAATCAGTCGAGGCAGGTGCCCACCCTGAGCCTGGTTCTGTTGGAAGCTTTTACTTCTGGTAAAGGGAGTTTTTCCTCCCCTGTTTGGTGTTTCTCTGTATAATGTTGTAAGGTCTTCACCTTAATTTGTAATGTACATTGAGTATTTTGATTTAAATTGAACTGAATTGCATTTTGGGTGCAGGTCATAGACTGTATAAAAGAAATAGAGCCACCGTGACACCCACTGATTTTTGGACTAATGCCTTGAGTTTGTCTTTTGACTGTTGTCATCTTGGCTTTTTGCAGCCAGAGGTGATCTGTGTTTTGACATGAGGGTGGAGCTGGGTAAGCGCAAGGGGTGATGGGTGAAACTTGTTGAGTTACCAGTACCTCTAATTTACTGACAGCATAAAACAGTAAACTTCATGAAGCACTTGCATAACAAAATCCTTTGGTCTTCTTGTAACTCTGAAACACATCTACAGTAGAAGTGTCTGTTGTAAAAAAATGTGTTTCTAATAAATTGACTCAAAAACTGTTAACCTGTCAATCAAAGCCCACATGACAGATCAAATCCTTCTATTAGCCGAAAATCTTATCAATGGCACAATCATTTACAAAAGAGTGTCCAACTAAAGCAAATGAGATCATAATGTCTCTTCGAAAAATATACTGACATAGTTTTTCTAGAAAGAAGTTCAAAGGAAGTCAACATGGCGTCTATGTAAGTGTATTACAACCTGTGGGAGAAATTGGCAGCTGTACAAGACAGTGGGCCATACCCATCTGAACTCTGAAAAAGCCAAGGCTACTGAGGTCATCCCAAAAATTATAAGGGATCATGATCGAGTCAAACAACCCCCACAATGAGGGACTTTTTGGATTGACATCCTCAGGACCACTTAATTTCCGGCTGAATGTGGAAAATTGACATGGCTCGTTTTATGAAATCTTTCTCATGATTGCAGAATCATTTTTATGTCAATGTTTTGATTTCTTAAAGCTACTGCATTGTGCTGTTAATACAAACTCATCACTCCTTTAACGGTTTCAAATGAAACGCCCTCTGGAATTTTAGTTTATAGAAGCGATTCATTTCTTAACAGGGCTTTTATTGTGAAAGAACAAAAATAGAGCAAAAATTGGTTTAGGGATCAAAGAGGCTTTTTTGTGTATCGAGACTTGAGACACCAAAATTATGTAGTTTGGGTTCTAGGTCAAACCTCATGTAAGAGCATAACTTTTGAAATTTTTGAGGAGGAACAGTTTTGAGCCATTTTGCCACACCCATACCTAAGGCCCACAAAAGTTACAATTTTTTGCTATTTCTGACATCAATGCTGCCGCTGTTTAGCCCCTCAAAAAAATCCAAAAAATAACAATAATCAATAACAACAATAATAATAATCTTTACATTTTCCAGACGGTCTTCACACAGTTGTCTGTTGTTGGGCTCTAATAATTAAGGCATAATGAAGGCATGTCTGACAGTTTGAGTGTCATTAAAACTCATCAAGGTCTAATCACTCAGGTGGATTCTATTAATGTCCACTAAATCTTTTTACCACCTGGTGTCAGCCAGTTGTTACCAACTTTTACAGCACAGATCACTGTGGGAGGTGTACCATCATTGGGAGACACGCATCAATTACAAGCAACTAAACTGCCCGTGACGCTCCAGTCATTACTCCTATGTGTTGTGACCTCTGGATGGATAGTCCAGCACCACAGGATAAATCAACATGCTCATTAGTAAAAGTGCTGGACTTGACACACCCAACCCACACACACATGCACACATCTAAACCCGAGGCCCAATTGCCTCTATCGTCAGAGTACTCATCAAAATTTAATTAAGAAATGTGCATCGAGATACAATGCACCCGGACCTATAAAGATGAATGGTAAACAATAATAAAATACAGCATGACACGCAGATTGTATTTTCTCAGTCATACTGCTAAATCAATATGTCATCAAGCAGCCCTTGAAGGGGAAACAGAACACATGTTTTCTGTTTTTCTTCAGCTTGGCAGCTTGTATGGATTTTTTCAACGTGTTTATTCAAGTATTTCAAGTGAATAACAGAAGGGAATGAATATAGGAGGATAGAAGAAAGCTCTTACAACTCTACATAATGTGACCCTAAGTTAATTAAATGAACAACCGTGGGTGATGCTCGTGCTTTGATGGTGTTTGCAAAGCTCTGTTTCATGAGCTGAATTTGAGGCAATCACATTGACTTCCAAAAAGAAACAACTGTTCAAAGTACACTTCATTCATTCATTCATTTTCTGTAACCGCTTAATCCTCTGGAGGGTCGCGGGGGGGCTGGAGCCGATCCCAGCTGA
>JAPQRN010000180.1:0-19692 GCA_037367275.1 Coranthus polyacanthus | reverse complement strand
GGGAGGTGGGGAGAAAATATGTCGCAGGTGTCTCTGCCAGCTCCGGGCACTGTTCTCTCTCCATTACCAGCATTGTTAGGTATAGAGAAGCAGGAGAAAAGAGAGAAGTAGGAATCTATGCTGAATTTCCTGTCTTTGTTGTGGCAGTGGGCTTGTTTTTTCCCTCTGTTCCAGGCCAGAACAGCGGTATCAAATCTCACTTGTTTGGACTGGAGATAGCGACTGGAGTGTGGAACGTGGGTCAGTTTCACTGAGGGCTCGGCCTGACTCGGGTTAACGGATATATTTTAATGCTAATCTTCCTCGCGACACCTGAATGGGACTTGAACCCTTATCCAAATCTATTAGGTAAATCCTTTGACCTCATCGGCCTACTCATCCCCCCAATTTCTGAATAAAGCCTAATGTCGAGACACGTGTGACATTTTTGACAAGTTCAGCAGATTTTATGGACACCTATTGCAGCCTGCCTGTACACAGTGCTTCAGTTTGAAATTAAGCACACTTCATAGGTCAATTGTAACTGTACCGAAGCTCAACATGTTAATTTTAATATCATTTTATTCATCTCAAATGCATCAGCTCCTCCCCCTTGAAACCTATTTTACATTTCTCTTTCATATCACCTTAATCTAAATTGATGTGTTATCATACATGGATCTCAGAGGAGGGGATCAAATAATGACTGTCACTGGTGCATGGTGAACTGTGTTTTTGAACATAATTTGGCTCTCAACATTATAAAATATGCTTTAAAGCTAAGTCACAAGGTGCTTTTCGTATGACCCTTTCTTTGTGAGAATTGTTTTTTAAACAGAGAACAGAGCTGTAAAAATGATGTGTTCCTCTGATAACGGCAGTTTAAGCAGTTTGATCAAAAGGCAATATTGGTGAGGGGCGCTGCTGGTTCTTGTTTCCTACACGTTACTTCCCAGAGGGCTCTTTTCTCTGTGACACCTTGATTCTCTAAAACGATGAATAGATGATAAAGAGTTGTGGATTCCATATATTTATTTATTGCTTGTATTGAAGAAGTTAATAAAAGACTGTGGGCTGTGATGCGTGAAGGGCTGTATGGGACAGACTTCTTCCTTTCGATGCACCACTATAGACAGCCAGGCTGAACACATACATCAAGCCAAAATGACATGTACGTGCACAACTACCCACACACGCCTTGCTTTATATCAAGTAGTTTACCCCTATCTTTCTTTTACTTCCCATTTTTCTTTTCAAAACAGGGCATCTCCCACTCCGAGGGTATCTATTAAATCAAACCTAGAAGATGAGTTTGCAAAACCAAAAACTCGTTCCCCCTTATACTTGTTCGAAACTAAACAGCTCAATACCCACTCGCAAAAAATGCCTTCACAACATCAGTTTAAATACACTTTTTTTTGTTGCAGAAGCAGAGTTTATTTGACCTAGTATGCAAACTCTGGTTAGCAGGTTTGATTGAGCGGGGCCGGGGATCTTAGGGCCGGCTCCTCTGATACCTACGTCTCCCTGTCTCCATTGTTCTCTGCAAGTCAGCATCTTTTGTCTTTGCCACTGATTTGTCTTTTGATCTGTGCGAGTGATTTATCTGCATGGAATCGTTTTTCTCTCTGTTCCCCCTCAGGAAATTTGGAATGAGGCTGGCCTAACCTTGCCAGGGCCAAACAAAGCCCGAGAGCTGATCTCATGTATTTTGATGCTGTTTGTGAAAACGACACACACACACACACACACACACAGCTCAGACTTTGAGAGGGCTGGAAAAAAGAGAAAAAGCACTATGATGGTGTCCGTTGTTTTGTGTTTGTCTCCAACAGATGTAAGTACCTCCAGCACAATTTCCATTTGGAAGTGACATGTTTTCCAAACTCAGAATTATTAAATGGTAGTAAGTGGATTTAAGTGGATACTCCTCATGCCGGCCACTCGTCTCCTCCACACACAGACCCTCTGGGAGCGTAAACTCTGCTCGCCAGGTACAGCTGATGGAATGGGGACTCTGATGTCTTCCGACTGCAACAGTTTTCCCTCTGTTTGCCTGGTTAAAAAACGCCAGAGGTTGGGGGGATTGGAGTTGACAACCCTGAGGGGATTGGAGCTGTTTGCCTTGTGCGCTTTTTTTTTTCCACCCGCCCTCATGTGCAGCTGTTATAGCCCCCTCCCTTTTTCTACCAGCTGCCAGAGAGAGAGCGATAGAGAGACAGAGAAAGACAGGGAGAGAGTAAGGGAAAGAGAGCCTTGGAGAGAGGGAAGGGTAGAAAAGGAGGTGGGGGGAGTAAACACAACTACTCAACACCTGCTGCCCGGTGAAGAGAAAAGGTGTGTGCAGGAGAGGAGGGAGAGGGGGGAGACAGAGATAGGTGGTTAGGGAGAGGCGACATGAGTACAAAAGCCTGAGAATGTGTTAATGTGGGAGTGAGGATTGTGGAAAAAAAACAAAGATTAGAGAGAAGACAGGTGGGGGGATATACAGGTAATGTAGGCTACAGTATCGTACTCTAAACCTTTGGTATTCTAAGTGCTCCCTCATGTGCACAGTCTGGTTATCTTTTGTGGTAATCTTGGAAAAATATAAATAGATATTTTTGTTCCAAAGGCAAGTCTCATTGCTCCAGATGTTTACGTGCTTTGATCAACATTGTTTTGGGGTTGAGGCCCAGCATGTTTGTCTGAGATCGCAGACAAACTGAGGAAACTTTTCCTCAGCAACACTAATTATTTTTCCATTGCCACTCCGTCACCAGTGAGAACTCCACACGTCCACACTGCCTTCCAGGCAGCAAATAGAGCATACAACACTAGGAAAGCATAAAGCTGTTGTGAGTGTGTTTGCACAATTAAGCTTTCAGAGATACCTTTCTTTCTGCAACAATTTACTTTTGGATTTAACAACACTATAGCGTGATATCATTCAGACATTAATGATAAGATCAGCACTGAAAGTTTATCCATGCAAAGGTATTTGATTCCTGTCCAAAATATGCATATGCATTTAAATCAAATGAAGTAAGCAATCTTTTTAATCAGCCATTTTCTCTGTATCAGAGAAGTCCAGAGTTCCCCCCCTGTTCCGTTTGGGACCGAATTGTCAATTGGCTGACATTATCTAAACAAGAAATATTAAAACTAATTAAAGAAATGTCTCTGTAAAATCTTGATAAGGCTGAGGTTATTTTTTTTCATTCTCTCTCTCTCTCTCTCTCTCTCTCTGACTGCTGCACCGTGTTCTGTTAGGAGACTTGCCACAGGCTTGTCTGAGCAGAGGAAGTTATGAAACTCCTACTGCCATATCATTTGCACAAGGAAGTTTCAGCCTGTTCCTCTGGCTCTGTTGACTGGAGTCCATAAAACAGCTTTATTAAAAATGACACCATTCCACTCTGTATTTGCTCAGTGGCTGCTCATCTAGATCAGGTCACATGTTGCTGTGTAGTGTGGCCAACAATAGCCAGAGTTTATGACAGATAGCAGCTGTCTGGGCTGACTGTGTTGTGATAACATATTGCATACTGTACATCTCTAAATCTGCTGCTTTCTCATCGAGATAATCTGCTTCTGTTTTCAACTGAAAACTGTCTCGACCACAATTCAGAAGCAAGTCTGCGCTGTTCCAATTTCCTGTAACCAACTGCACATGATAGTAAATCATGAAGCTGAACGGACACAGCAAACCTTGTACCACCTTTACAGAATTTGAGCCTTTTTCTGAAGAACTGATGTAACTCTGTTATTTACCTCCGATTGCACAAGTTGAAGGCTTGAGTTGAAGACTTCAGTGAGGAAATGGCCCCATGTTTCTCAACCAAAACACAGTTGATCTTGATTAAAAAAAAGAACAAAAAAAAAAAAACCTAAAATCTGCACAATGAAGGTAACACAAAGCATATAAGGTATGTAATTCATGTTTGTGTACACTTGCAAGGGTACTTGTGTGTGCATGCCCATGGATGTATAACACAACACCACAGAGGGAACAGAGAAAGGGAGGGGTGAGCATTCAGAATTATGTTATGGCTGCCTCCTGTTTAGCTTTTCCCAGAGCCCCAGGCGACTGGAAGGCATCAAGGACACCTGGGTGCGACTTTATTAAAGTATGAAATGAGAGGTCAGTGACGCGACGGTCCCACACATGACATCCTGCTGCTGGCCCTTTCTTCCCTGCCTCCTCCCCTCAGCCCAGGGCTCTGATGACTCCTCTATGAAAGTCTGTTTCATTAATCCCCCTGAGGGACCCCTCAACTGCTCTTTCTGCCGCTGATACAAATTTAATTCCTGATAGGTCTGTTAGATGGAAGCCGCGTCTATCAAGGCTTTTAATTAATGTGGCACTACTCTCGGTGTATCGCAGTGTTTATCTGAAATTCATGACCAGGGCGAGGACGGACGGGATTGTTCAAAGATGGCTTGTTTTCCCTTTTTGGTTGAAATGTGAATTTTAATTAGACACGGTTGTTACTCTGAGGGGTTGTAAAAGGGGGCTCTGTGCTTGTTACAAGGAGACGTGTGTGCGCGCTGGGTGTGTGCATGGTAACTGTGAGCTTTATCTATTCTCTTACTGTCACACCTTTCCAATGTGTTTATTTTTCTTTATTAATGCTCCAGTATTTTGAAAGAAAACAATGTTCTGAATAGGTTCAGGAAACTACCTACAAAAGTGCAGTTGACTAAATTCTTTGGGCTTCACTGTAAATCCACAGCCAGACAATGGCCTGGCTGGACAACTGTTTGTATTGGCAGGCTATTTCCAGCTTAATAGCTGTACAGTATCATTGTCAGCCTCTTATCATGGCAGGCACAGCCCTTTTTGACACACAGACACCTCAATGGTGTGTGTGCATGTGTATCTTTATGTGTGTTTGCGCACCGTGCTCGCATGCATACATCTTTAATGTTTATATGTACTTTTGTATTTATGTGTGTGTTTATTTCAACTGTCATATTGTTTTTCAAGAAACAGATGGCAGTGATCAGCTCCAATAACACCTTTTATTTGCTCTCCTCGTTAGCAGGTTTGCCTCTTAGTGTGTGAACGAAAATGTCACAGAGAGAGGCGAGATCATGAAAGGCACATCTCTGGCTTTATCCTCACTCTAATAGTGTGGACAGTGCCCAGAGATGGTTCTGATGGAAGATTATCATTTGCACAGTGCACGTCATAGTGCTCTCCTTGTCCCCGAGTCTCATTCCTGTTGAGGCTAATTTGTATGCTGTCCTTAATGGTTGTGTTTGGGTTAGTTCTGAGTAGCACAAAGCCTTTAATTGTGAGGTTTAACATTTTGCAATTAAAATCTCCCCTCGTTGCTCTGAGGAATGAATGAGCCGTCTTTGATGTGCTTTAATCAGCCGAGATGTATTGTAGTTTAAGAAGCATAAAGATGCCAGATACATTTCTGATTTTAAATTGACACACTCTTCCACCTTTGAAGATGATAGTTTTTTTTTTTTTCCCCCCCCTGGCTTAAAGCAGCGAAAGCTCAGTCCCTTGAACCCCGCTCTCAAATTCTGGGGCACAGATCTCTATCTCCCATTCTAAAGTGGCCAAACAGGATTAGGAAGAGGAGCGCTTCTATTTCACCAAGACCAAGGAAGCGTACACAATGATTCACCAGAGCTTGACTAAAGATCTTAGATGCACACTGTGACAGTATCAGCTGTTATTTTCTCACCTGTTAGAAGGGCTTTTAGACATCCCCTGTAAGACATGCTGATGTGATCAAAAGAGCATTTTTAAGAAGCAGACTCCAATACAGATTTAGATGTTTCGATTTTCTCTGTGTACTGTTTTTTTTTTTTTTTTTTTTTTTTTACTAATTTCTGTTGCTCCATTAGCAAATTGCTGGAAAATGCAGATGATGGTGCCTCTCTCCTGAGGTATCCTTGTTTTGCTGTATTGTTGTTGAACAAAAAACCTCATTAAGATCAGAGGGAAAAAGAAAAAAATATTCTTATTGGAGAAAAAGAGGTGGCAGTTTGATGAAGGCTGATTGGGAGCATCTGGAGGCTGTTTTCAGAGGACGAAGATCTCAGTGAACAACCCTGGCATTTAAGTACGGCCTGCTCCTAGAAACAAAAAATCTCCCAGCAAGCAAATTAACAGGAGCAGGGATTTGGTAATAATGGAGGTTCTCAGCTTTTGTTTCACCGTGACAGATGGACAGTGTGTGCTCAAATTGAATTTGGCTTTAATTGCATTGTGGCGTTTATAATTTATCTGCTCCACAGATTTTGTTTACAGGTTTATGGGGTCTTGAAATGCATGTTTGCTCTCTTTCGCTCTCTTCTACTTTTCCTCTCTGCACTCTCACTCTTCTTGTGTGTGTGTGTGTGTGTGTGTGCATACGTGTGTGTCCGTGTCCGTGTGTGTGTGTGTGTGTGTGTGTGTCGGCCAGATCCTTTTTCATCCTCCACTACAGCAGGATAAAGGACACTGTAATTCTCTGAGAGTGTGGTGTTCATTACCGTAGCAGTTTGCCCTCCAGGGTGAATGTGTTCAATAAGCGAGATTGTCTTTTTTCCAATATACACTTAAACGGTATAAGATTGCAAATGTAAGCTCCGTAGTGCCCGTCTGGTCCAATGCTCGATGTTCAAATCATTTGGATCACTTGGACAGGTGAACACAATATAATCAAATATCTCTTCTTTTGAATAACTTGCGCACATGCCCACAAGGGCATGCATATTAGCAGACAAGAGGGCATATTGGCACACACACACGCACAAAGTGATCTATTCAGTTGCTATGTACAAAGGAAAGAAAGCCCACTTGAGTTATTTTCTCCTGGGTGCCTGAGTAATTCTACATATGTTGAAGGACTTCTTCTGTATCCAGGTGAGCTGGGTGGCTTACTTCTGTCTCTTTCATACAAATAGACGCAGACACATGAGAAGCAGCAAAGAATATTTGTATTTTCCTACAGCCAAGCATAATACGCCCAGCCGGAAATTGTGATCTTGACAGACTACTCTTTCAAAATACAGTGATTACTCAAATCTCATTCTAGACACGAATATAAAGCCGGTGCTTTGTCTCATTAATTTGTGCAATATCTCAGGCTTTTCTTTTTTCTTTGGATAGAGACTCCCACAGCATCTCACTGTGGTGATAAAGATTATATGCTTGTCTCCTGCTCCATCTAGCTCTTCTCTCCTCTCCTTATCCTAGCCTCTGCCACCCTCTAATTGATGCACCCCTGCCAATTTACACTTCAGCCCTGGCTCTGACCCCTATTAACTACCTGGCCTCACTCTCCCAGGGAAAGCACTGTGTTCAGGGAGAATCCTCCACCCCCAATCAACTCCTCTTAAGACTGCCGCTAAACACATTTTCATACTCAGCCAGCGAGAGAACTCCACTTCACGCTCTCGCCAACTTTTATCTGGATGAGTGAAAAGGATAAGCCAAGCAGTGCTGTTTCCTTAAATGTCTCACAACACAGCAGTTTATCACGGGCAAGCCTCACGGTCATTTTACAAAGGTTATTTATTTATTTATTTTTTTCTGTCCTCAGATTACTGCCCTAGTAACACTGCACCAGCCACTTGTCATTGTCTGTTTTTCACTTGTCCTAGATCGGGAGTATTTTGAGGAATGTCCGCTCTGTTCTCTGTACCTGTCCCTGAAGTCAGCCCATTTGGGCTGTGAAAAAGAAAGAGAAAGGGGGTCTGTGTGTAGTATTAAAAGCTGTGTGTCTCTATCTTCTGTGACTTATTTGTGGTGGGCTTAGCCAGGCATTCCTTCTCAGGGTTTCACTTGACCTGATGTTATGTCATCATGAACGTTCTCCAGGGGTCCAGACGCTGTGCTGATTAAAGGACAGCAGATAATCATGTGTGTGTGTGTGTGTGTGTGTGTGTGTGTGTGTGTGTGTGTGTGTGTGCTGATTGTCTATGTTTAGATTTAGATAATATGACCGACTGAAGTGGACATATTTAGAATAAGAATTACTGGGACGGGGACACTTCAGAGAGGGGTTAGTCACGTAGTAACCGTTGTGCAGCAGACATGGTATGTGTACAGGGTAATGAAGTAGGGAATCATTCTGTGTTCTCGATTAACAGTAATCACAAAGCAATTGAAGCATGAAAAATGAATTTGTTTTTTCCAATGCATAACAGTTTCAGAACACACACAGCAAACTTATTAATTATACAACGCTGTTGAGCTAGCAGAATAATATTTTTTAATGGTGTCATGTTTTGTCTGCTTAATTGTAAGGTATTGCACATGGTCTCTTTCCATTACAGCAGAAAAGTGAAAGAAAACCCGGCAGTTAGTTTTTACCCCCCCCTCCCAACACCACTGAGTAGCATTGTGGCTGTTTAGCCACTTTTCTCTGGGCAAATTGTTTTTGTGACCCATGGAATGTTAGAGGAAATGCTTCTTTCTCATTGGCGGTCCCCCGGGTGTGGAGGCCATGGCCCCTGTCATCGGCCCCAGTGCACACACCGACACACACAGGCACACAGACACGCACGCACACACGAGATCACTCTTTGCAAGAGGAAAGCAATCCACCACAGGAGAGGGACCTCCAGGCCTTTTTATAGCACCAATACTTTCCCCAGACTCCCAGACGTGACATCACAACAATCAGAGATCGTTTTCAGCGGTCTCATCATAGCCACACACACACACACACTGACAACACAAAGATGGAAACAGAAAGATGCCCCGGTTCTTGCTCTTGATTACTCTGTATCTTTTCCATTTTTGCATTTACTTTGTCTACGGAGTTGTCATTAACTCCTGAAGAGGGTTAATGGTGTTAATTTTTGTTTCAGCTCCCTGAAAGAGAAGTCAAAAAGTAATCATGAACGGTCCCAACTCGAAAAAGGATTTCCCTGGAATGTGCAGTGAAATATGCTCCTCAGATCAATTAAGTGTTTACAGCCTGTAAGAATCAGCAGCACAATAGAGAAGCTGTCTCTTCTGGACCCCGGAGGCTACCATAGCAATGTTTCATTAAGTGCACTCACTCCTGTGGCCCCTTATAAACACACATTAATTAAGGCACACAGAAACACAGTCTCTGAGCTTGCACTATGGTAATGATGATATGACCCCAAAAGGAGAGGTGCACCAGGGGTCAGGGAATAAAAGCAGGGAGCGTTTAATGCCAGAGCTTGGCTGATCTGCAGAAACACGGTCTTAACTGGTCCAATT
The DNA here is from genome assembly GCA_037367275.1 of Coranthus polyacanthus. Lineage (NCBI taxonomy): Eukaryota > Metazoa > Chordata > Actinopteri > Kurtiformes > Apogonidae > Coranthus > Coranthus polyacanthus. The sequence goes on along the minus strand of JAPQRN010000180.1, from coordinate 10,529 downwards.
CAAATTAGGCCAAGATTTGCTTAACTGGCTAATTTAGATGTGCATGAATGTCGATTCATTTCAGGCCGTGAATATGGCCAGGGTGTGTTTTCTCCTCCCCTAAAAATAATGATGAGGGTCAAGATGACAATTTTCTCTATGTCAGCAGTCAACGCCTGTTAATAATTTATGCACGCTGACAGAATGACCTAGTAATGATAAGAGTGCAATACGTTGTATTTTCATATCAAACTAGAATCGTAATAATTTCACAATCATTATTTTGATAATTATAGACGTTCTCTGAAATCGACCTTTTTCCAAAGCGTAGAAATGTATGTTAAACCCTAACGCAGAATGTACCTTTGATCTAAAATCAGTGCTCGCTCGTCCCTCAAATCATTTTGGTTTCAATAGCAGTCACCTCCTATAGACAATTTAGTAGATTTGACAGTGGCAAATGGGTGTCATCAATATGGTCCCAAACATTGACATTTTCTTTGGTGGGCTAAGTAGAAAGTCCCATCCCATCCTCTCAAGATCTGCAGCTAGAGGCCAGGGGGCTGGTATCCATCTTCGTAACAGTGACTATGTTGGAGGAGGAGGTGAAGGAAGAGGAGGCGAAGAGATGGAGGGGAGGGAGGCAGCATGTCAATGAGCCTGCCCAGTGTCACTGAGCACCACACAGAACAGCCATCTGGAGAATCAAAGACTCCTACCATCTGGCTGCCTCACCCACACTCTACCCCCACAGAATAAGAATCAAGCAGATAGTACTTTGCCATAACACTCCTTGGCCTTTTGGAAAAAAAAAAAGTCAGGTAAACTGCATTCAAGTGATTAAAAAAAAAAAAATCTTGTCGACATTTATTTACTTTATTTTATCATTTTCAATATAAAACAGACCCTCGTTCAGCCAGGCATCTGATGAAATCAGATTATTAAAAAAATAATGAATCTTTGCTTTACACATAAAATATTTCTCGAATCTACTTTTAAAACACATCTATATATTTGAATTCTATGATCACGGTGGTGTCTTATGATGAGGAACAATCATAACAATATGGTTATCATCGTATTTATGTTTTGTTATTTTAGTTCTAATTTGATAATAATGAATTGAATTGAATTGAACTGACCAAAGCTAGTCAAACATGATTCACTTTAGATAATATCATCTGTAAAAGACTTCAGTAACTTGATGATTTGTTCATTTGCACATATTAAAGCTGTCTGAGTCTCACAGTAGGTAAAACCTGACATTCTGCTTAAGGAGGTAGAAACTGTAACGCAATGTAAACTTAGAGCTTAGAGGACTTCTTTTACATTGAACCAGTCTTGCTGAGTGGGCCTTCAAAGTCTTGTTTTAAATTATGTATGCTCTGTAAGTATGTATTTGGCAGGAAAGAGCGGGGAAAGGAGGAGGGATGAACGCTAAAAAGTCGTCAGCCATATTCCAAAATGCCATTTCCGTGTTGCTGAGGTACCATTGTTTACAGGGCTTTGATGGAGAGGTGCCCTGATCGCCACTAGCTGTTTCTCTCCCTCTCTCTTTTTCTTCCCCCTCTTAGTTTGAGAGAAATCTCCTGACGCTGTAAAATGGGCAATGATGACATATGTGGATGCAGGCCTGTTCATATCTTTGTGGGGCCTTTAGGGAAATAAATATCTGAGAACATTCAGTGAAATGAAGCTCACTCAATAAATCACCATGACACAATAAACACTTCTGGCACATGAGCACCCCCCTACCCACCATCCCCTGGTGCCCAGCCCCCTCATACACATACACACAAACACGCACACATACATACACACATACTCTCCACTCAGACACCACCTACCTCTCCCCGCCTCTTCTTGTGCTACCAAATGGTGCCTCCCCACAGGCCAGTAAATCAAATCCCAGCACAAATACAGTGGGAATTTATTTGGAATGGGCTTTTGTTCTCTTTAACGCCTGATTGTTAGGCCGACGAGGTCGCATGATAAATTTTGAGCAGGTTTTTTCTGTGCACTATGCACTGTTTGTTGGGGTACCTAACATGCATCATTGCTTTTGCACTCCACTTTGTTGACCATTTACACCCGGTGTGGATACATTTTAATAAAATGACTTCACAATACACACTTTTTTTCTTATACTGCAATATATATATATATATATATATATACAGTATATATATATATGTGTATATATACACATATATATATATATATATTCTGTGAAGAAACTTCACTTTACATGTGTCTGAAATAAGAAAAGTTTGATCTCAACTAGTCAAAAGTACTTGAGTGGAATCAACTTTGTAATAAAATGGATTAAGACATGGAAATAAAAAAGACTTGGCTGTGGTGTTAACAACGTGGCCTGTCACCTCCTGAGTGACACTGTTAGATGGATGGAGCTCGGCTCAGCTTTTCCCTTGGCTCACAAGACACCCAGTCAGTCTCCTATGGCAGCGGCTGTTGTTGCAGAGGTAATATAAGCAGTAATATAACGGACTCTAATTGGTTTATCAGTGTTTGCTATGGTAACCCACATAGAAACAGCCCTTTAAACAATTATATTTTTAAACTGCAGGCCAGGATATATTTTGCTTTATCTTTGGGCACTGTGGATATGATTGCTCACTGTTATAAATGGCACATAGTTAGTACACGGAGAGAAAGACATTGTTTACACTAGGCCTCATGCGGTGAATCTGTCCAGTGTAAGGTAATCTGCAGTAATAAGCTCCATTTGTTTTGTTTAGCTTTTAAGCTGAGGGAGAGAGGAAGGGAGAGGGGAGAGAGAGAGAAAAAAATCTCATTTCAAATCCTACCCACCTTCTTATCTCTATTTGTTCAGTTGTTTTTAATGCCACATACTGAAAGAATTTCAATGGCTGTTTTGCCATGAAGTCATTTGTTATCCTTCAGCGGGCTTTCGTCTCCCTATTGTGTGACAGCCCCCGAGTGCTTGAATCCTCCAGATGGAGCAGGTCAGACACACACAGACTCACTCACTTACATGCACAAGGATACACACACAGACACACACTTAGCACGCACACACTCACCGACAGGTTCACACACTTTCTTTTCAAATGGTTGACATAGATCTACTTGCCATGTGACATATACGGAAATGATAATGTCATTTTTGGCAATTTGTCTTTTCCCTACTTTTCTGCTAGTTGTTAATGTGGCTGGTAAGTGCGCCTGGCAGTTATACAGCTCATGTCATGTTTACAAACACCCCAAATGAAAATGTTTCACAACAGTATTCTCATTTTACGCATATTGTCAGTTGGCCTGTTATTCACCTACACATTTTCGCTCCAAACATTTGTCCGTGCCTAACGGAACAGATGCATCTGCTTTGTCTTATTTGGCAATTTCACTCATCTAAGGAGTTTTGCCCAAAAAACCAAAACACAGTGTGAAATGCTTTATTCCAGAGATGAAACACATTATGGTTCCTTGTTTAGCTCAACTGCAAAGTTAGCTCAGTAGCTACAATGAATAAGTTACGCACATGAAAAAGTATGTTCCTTTTATCAGCATCCTAATGTTTGTTTTTCTTCTTTTTTTTTCCATGTGGTGCCCTGATTATTCCTAATTGGACTCTCCTCCGTCCAGGTAAGTAATCTTCACTGAACTGAAAAATTAAAGTTTGACTACACCTACCCCAAATTCTCCAAATCATTTATTACTTCATATTTTCGGAGTGATCCCTGTTCATCTATACAATGTCTGTATAGTATATTTATAGATAGATTTTTATATTACCTGTAACTCTATTTCATATTGTACATTTTTTCCTCCACTTTTTCATTTGCCAGCTATGACTGTAATGAAAAAGAAAACACACACACACATACACACTCTGGAATAGATTAGTTATTTTGTTACATGCACTAAATGACTCTTTGTGTCACAGATGGCCTGCAAGTGTACAGTCTCTCTGCATGCGAGACAATATAAAGCTGAGTTCCAGGAAAATATATAATAACATTTTACATAAAAACAACAGGTGCGATTCAGTGATCGTTCACTTTCACTTGCCAGGGACGGTAATAAAGGTAAGAGCAGGTTCCATAACAAGTAGAACATAATAACCGTAACAGCCATTCTTAAATGATTTGATTGACTCACGCTAGACCTCATCGCTCTATTTTAAATCTAATGGAGTCTGGGTATAATTTGACCAGGCCTTGATTGACAGCCCCTTTCTCTATCTCAACAGTAACCCCTGACGATGTACATTAGAGTCGGATTAAAGCAAGGTGCTAACGCATATTAAAAAATTAAGCCAAGCCAGTGGGCTGGCAAAAGCTCCCCCTTTTTTCCCCTTTTCCCCGTGTTCCGCGTACCTCCTTTTGGCTGGTCTAGCATTAAAAATTTCAATGCCGTCAAGTAGTGATAGGGACTGGTTAATACAGCTGCAACTTGCCCTTGTGGAGGAAATGAAATGACACAGTGCAGCAGGCCACGGAGGAAAGACTGATAGGACATTATACTGCTTACACAGAGACTTGCATTAGAGAGGCAAAGATACAACATCAAATATAACAATGTAGCCTTCATAACTAGGTGCTTAATTTGTCAAAATGCCTCACTTTTGTCTGGGGCATATTTTACTGTGCCTCGAGCCCTTGGCATATTTAAGAGGACCATGGTAGTTTTTCCTGCGGCAGGATACCAGCCTTATTGTACCGCTTCAGCTGTTGTAAATAGTAGTAAATCTTTAGTGTTGCATTTATTCTAGCATGACACCAAAGCCTCCCACTCAGAATGATTGAATGTAACTTATTTGATTCTGCTTCCCTTCATTTGGGGATTTTGTGAAGAGTCTGGTTTGAAGACAATGAACTAACAAAAGATTGTTTTAACAGCTGCATGTCTTTGATTACATGCTTCTTTGAAGTATCACTTTAACTTAGCCTTTGAACTTGGATAGAGATCAGAAATGAATCGAGCTTCTTTTTGATGTAAGAGGAGGGGATTTTATTGTTGAAATGTTCATAAACTGCTTCCAACCGTTTAGAGAACAAGTTCAGTGTTGATTTTTAAATTGAGGCAGGAGAAAGGGAGGGAGGCACGGGGCTTGAAGAGGGGAAAGGAGGGAGGGTTCTGGTTTCATATTCACGTGCACTCAATGACAAGAAAAAGGAAAATAACAGCTTTTATTCCCCTTAATAGAGGAGAGTTTTTAAAATCCAGTCTTTAAGTTACTCCGGTGTCTCGAACTTTTCATTTTCTGCTGTGACTCAACAATATGCCATCGACGTGCTCGACCCGAATGTTCATTATAGGAGTTTTCTTACGTGCGGAGCTGCTGCATGTGCGCGCAATCTAAAGAGTTAAAACCACCCTCTAACATTTATACTTAATCAGCTTGTTGCTTTTGACAGCAGTAATAATGTTCATTCGACGTACTTGTTGTTTTGGACAAAACTCAAATTCTATTAAAGGATTAAGTAATTGAACACTAATCTAAAAGACTTGAGGTTTCTGTTCTTTGGTAATGCCTTTAATCTTGGCACAGTTTTAGAAAAGGCAGTGAAGTACTGAGTCACTGAGGGAAAAGCAGATTAGTTCAATTTCATGTATTTTAGGGGAGAACTACACTAGCTTAGATGGATTACTGTTGAATCAGTGAATTGAAATGTAATGACACAAGAATGTACCTATTTGCATAAACAGGCAGCTGTATCAACTTTCTCGTGGTAAATTAACATAAAATATTAATCAAAGGGATTGCGTGGTGTGTTCTTTGCTGTGGCATATGTTTTTTAAACTGTTTGCCATGGCCGTCTTTTATTTTGCTCCAAATTAAGATGAAGTTTGATCTGAGGTCATTACAAAATTCACACCAAGCCAATGTTTGAAATAAAACGCGCCATCAGCTGTGCACCATTGTATGCTTTTCTTTCTCATTTTCAAATTAATCATGCTCCAGATCCACTCCTATTGTTCAATTTTACTGTTAACACTAACAATAAAGAAACAAAAGTTGAAGAAATTGCGTGCCCTACATCTGTCATTGTCATTGAGAGACTGGCCATAATACTTTATTTATATTCTGCTCTGGAGATATGTGGTTTCTGTTATAAATGTTCATTGATTCAAGGGCAGACAAATACAGCATACCCCCAACACCCTACATGACCCACATAGCACCATATGTGAAATTCACCATCCATTAAAATAACATGATAGATACAAATAAACTCCATATTACATTTTGTTACCCTTGCAGCGAACTCAAATTACATTTTGAATGTCGTCCACTCAATCTCCCCTCGTCTTTTGTGCTTTCTTTGGTATAAATAGACAGACATTTGGAGGTCTGAAGTGTGGAAGTTAGAAGAATAAAAAAGGAAGAGGAAATTTAGATATTTTTAAATGATGTCCTACATTTTGTCAGCTAAAATCAGGATATTGCCTGAGCGGGGAGAAGCCATGTTCTTCAGTTGTCAAAAGGCAGTAAGTAATGATTAAAATAGCAGTGTGAAACGCGGGGAGATTAAAGTGATGCTAATGATAAGTGAGAGAAGAAAAGGGCAAGCTATATTTTAATTCCTGGGAGAATGGTTAATGACTTCTATTGCCTGAGATTAAACTAAACCTGTCTCATCAGCTTTTTCTGCTCGCTGAGGAAAAAAGCCCCCTGCACTTTAATTTATTAAACTCTTTTAAGGAAGCACATTGATCTACATAGGTTAAACTTTCAAAATTTGGGCAAAAAGACGCCCCATAAAGCTGTCATGCAGGGCAAAGCTGTTGAGTTGCTCAAGGCAGACTATAAAGAATTCATTATCTCCAAACTGCCACATTTAATCAGAAAATATCAATTATTTAAAAGGGGAGGTTTGCTCCTGTTTAGAGCATCAGGTTTTACTGACACACTGGATTATACTGACACACTGAATATATTTTTCTGCTTCTCACTGTGGTGATGCTGTGAACTTTTACAATTTCTACGCCCTTTCTTTTTTACGTTTGGCTGAGAGAATGTGCATTTGGCCACTGTAAATGGGTCCGTATAATCACATCAACAGTAAAATATCATCCAACAAGTAAAATATTTATCTCCTGTTTTCAGCTTGCAGCAAGAGCTAAGACTTGTGCTGTGAAAATGTTTCCACATTGGCATTAACACAGAAGCACTGGTGACCTCTGTAATGAAATGTATGGTACTGTTGACATGGCATTACAGCAATTCAACACTGTTCATTAATCTTTGTTTTGCTAGAACCCTTCTGGCATGTCCTTCGCCAAGGTACGCAGCAATGCCAGAAATTGTAAGGCTCACCACATATTTCTGATGGCAATTAGCATGCATTCCGATCCACTGAGCCCCTCGCATAACAGCCCAATCCTTACAGCGGCCAGAGTCTTTATCAGCACCCGGGTGATAGGAGTCATTGAACATTCTGCTGACAGCAGATTATTTTTGTTTTTATACAGATGTCAGGCTTGAGTAGGTGGTGTTTTCCACTCTTACTGTGGGACTATGGGCCCCCTTGTACTCTCTTTTTATTTGCAGACAGAGGACAGAGTCAAACTAAGTTATTACCATTTCTCACTCTTCCTCGCGTTCCTTCGTCTTCGCATCTTCCTCTATCTTTTCTTAACTGTCTGGAAATAGGTCTGATATTTAAAGCACTGGTAAAGAGTAGCTGTCATCCCTTAGAGGACAAATAACAACACTCCACCAGTGCTGAAGTGTGTGCCTCTAAATTCTCAGTGGATCTGTCAGCAGAAAGCAGGCATGCAATTAATAAACCGTTTACCTCTAATGTCACAGTTCTTGAAGAGACATTCAGACAGATGTGAAAGACGATTTCTTCAAATCCGATGAGGAGTGGAAGCTCATTTTCAAAGTGCCAACTGATGGTCCATATATAGTTGTACTAAGCATGATTCTGATCGATATCATCAATGGTTGCTGCTCCTGTGCAGAATTTGATCCAGGAGTCTCATGGTAATGTTCACACTTTTGTCAGACACAATGTAATCTCTTCTTTTGAATCAATGGCTCTTTTTTTTTTTTTTTTTTAACGGTCTCATTTCTTTTCAGATGTAGACGGTAACACTATTCTTGTATTCTGCTGCTGCGGTCCTTAAAAAAAGTGTTGAATATGCTGACAGCGAGTTAACACTTTAATCAAGCTTTCAGTTTTATAAACTCACTGAAGGTTGGTTTTCAGTCTCACAGTACACACTTGGAATGCAGCCTGGCTCTGTAGTGTTTGCGGTACTGTGCACAATCACTAGTTTTTGACAAATTCAAATTTTCTTTGGAATCTTAATAATTTAAATCTCTAGATTTGCCTGGAGTCAGAAGAAAACGTCTCATATTATTTTGTTGACATATTCAGGATGAAATTATTTCTCTCCCCCCCTTGTTGCGTAAAGTAATATCTCTGTGTTTCTGGGGACACATTACAATAATGCATTAAGAAATCACATTAATAATGCACATATTTTGTCACATATTTATAACTATCCCCTAGACATCAACATGTCACAGTTGTTGTTAGATCCCCTTTGGTTTCAATTAAAATCTCACTGAGGCAATAAAAATAGCCAATTAAATTGGAGCAGGCTCTTCAGAGGTACAATTGGTCTGATTAGATTAACCTTGAACATCAATTAGTGTTAAAAATAAGCTTAAATGTATATTAATAACTGCCCACTACATTTGATGTTAAACTGCACTGCGCTTGTATCACTCATTTCCCCTGTATTGATTCCGTAAGTGTCATTATTTACTGTTGATTAGGCTGCATTATCATTTATTTTCTCTCATGCTTATTTGTAGCTTAATTATTTAGACCGAGGTATTTTATAGCACTCTCATTGTGAAACATTGAGACTTCATTATCTAATTACAGGAGTGTGTTTCCAAGTTACAATAAACAATAGAGATGTAATGATGTATAACAGGCGTCGCTCTACATATCAATCAACACAAGCCTCAAAAGCAGGGTTGCAATCCAGCTTTTACAGCTGTCACTTACACTCGCCTTTTTCACTCTCTGTCACACACATGCATATAGATAGACACTCACTCCTCTTCAATTGCTGTGGTGTGTCAAGCTTTTCTCACCACCAGTACTGCCTGGCTGCCTTCAGTGATCCCATCCCACCTGGTAACTAAGGGCTGAGCATCCAGACGCTAAAAATACGCCTGACACTAATGTCACACCCCCCTGCCATTTCCAGCACCCGGTTCCCAAAGCCCAGGCTGGTGTGAAAGGAGGGAGCCGAGCAGACATCTTTGTAATTCTTTTAATAACATGTGTAAATGGGCAAGGGGCCTATCGGTCTTTATCAGGCCTGGCGAGCGAAGCCGAGCAGCTGATACCACCTAGGGGCTGGGAAATGCCTGATTCATCCAACAGCCCGTGAAGCTGATTAATTTCACTCTTCATTAAGAATGTGTTGTGGCGTCTTCTCTGGACTTGGAGCATATATCTCTACCCAACGGTCTCTTGGTCATCCCGTTACTTCTTCCCCAGCCTTCTCCTTTCGCTCGTTCGCGCTCGCCTTCCTTCTTTCCTGGGCAGCGTCAGCAGCGGCCACCCTCCTCCTCCTCTCTTTGCGCCCTTGGCAAATGAAAGGTCAAAGACGCTGCAGTGATTAATGAGCAGTAGACTCTGGGATCTCTCTGTCAACCCCCCGCCAGTCCCCCTCCCCTCCTGCCCTCTCCGCTTCTTGCATTATTTCATCTGCTAATCTCACACAACACTACTTAGTTAGTATGTCACTGAGAAAACAGCGTGGTGTGCCTCTACTGCGGTCCGTAGACACAAACTCTGATGAACTTTTCTGTAAGGGTTTCAAGGCATAAAAGCAAGCGAAGAGAGGGCATTATTGAGAACGATAAAGAGGAGGCGGGAGTAGTGCACGCAGAATGTTTTTGGGCCAAAGAAAAGGTGCTGTGGTGTAAATGGTGGGCTCTCCACTTTGCTTTTCAGCTCAAGATGTTGCAACCAAGTCTAATGATTTTAGTAGTGTGCTCTTAGCACAAAAAAAACTCCACTTCAGAAGCTTGGTGGTTTTATGGAGTAATTGAATGTGAACGTCACCGCTCCTTTCACAGGATAGATGACACTTCATGGGCTCAGACCAACTGTTTATTTGAAAAAGTAATGAAATATTTACTCTCCATTGCCATACAGATTAGCAGCAGTAATTGACTGCGACACACAAGTATGTGTGCATTTTATAGTGAGTGAGAGAGAGAGAAAGAGTGAGAACGTGAGAGAGAGAGAGAAAGAGTTAGAGGGCCCCTCGTGTTTGAATGCAGATCTTCAGCACACAATAGGCCTGTTAGTGAGGCTGAGTTTCTGCCTGTCACTTTCTCTCCACATGTTGCTTTTTCTTTCAGAGATAAGTGGGCCTAATGCTGAACAAATAGTGGAAATCAGAAGCCACTGAGAATCATTTGCTTCTCCTTTTCCCATGGCTCCCAAATAGACACCCAGACTCACAGACGGAGGGAGTGTCGATGAGAGAGGGAGAGGGAGACCGAAAGGGGGGGGGGGGGG
>JAPQRN010000178.1:0-19710 GCA_037367275.1 Coranthus polyacanthus | reverse complement strand
GTGATGTTTAAGGTTAGGACAAGGAGCTTAGGGATGCATTATGTCAATGAGAGTCCTCACTCTACTGTTTGGCATCAACAGGACTGTGTAAAACTGCAGTGTGTGTTTACTTTGTCGTCTTCTGTTATTTTTTTCTAAAGATGACATCCAGTGAGCTGGCGGAAGCTGGTGTTCTGGGCCTTGAGGACCACAATGTTCCTGCAGAGCCAGAGACCTTCAGTGAGCAGAGATCAGATGAGACTGGATCTGCCAGTGAAGTGGAGGACTCTGACGAGGACAGACGCTGCCCCGAAGCTGCATCAGTGGCCGACGCGTTTAACAGCAGGCCAGACCTGCTGATTGAGTTACGGAAAGTCCACGTCCTGGATGAGCTGATCATGGAGGAGAACCTGAAGATCCACGAGCTTAGACACTGCAACGAAAACTCAGAGGAGGAAATCTCGGACACAAATCCTTCAGATACAAACCAGTCGTCGAGTCTTGGTGAGGAGAGACAGGGTTTCAGACTGCAGTTGGAAAAGGAGAAAAAGGAAGTGGAGAAGCTTGAGAAGAGCCTGGATAAAGAGCATAAAGTGAAGAAACATAAGGACCAAGCTAGAAAGGTGATCAGATGTTCTATAATGGAAGAGGCCAGAACAGAGAATGAGGAGGACAGAGCTCTCTGTGATGAGCTTTTATCAGGGAGCACACATTCTACATTAGTGGACCAAAATGATTCTCAGGTTCAGGATTCATGTCAGACTGAAAGTATTCCAGCTGAATCCAGTTCAGATGCTGCCAAAGATGCTGTGGATCAGCTTGAAGACGACAAAAACAAGAACTGTAACCTGGAAGAGCCTGACTCTGCCTCCAAACAGTCCTCATGTAATGAAATGAGATTAAACAGTGATTCAGAGGAGCCTTCTGCAGAGCTGGGAATTCAGCCTCAGGGATTGGTAGACATACCTAGTAAAAATGCAGCCGTATGCAGTCTAGAATGTTCTCTAGCCCCTGAAATGAAACCAGGGGATGGAGCATTTGACCCAGGTGGAGGGCCAGCCCTCTATAAGGCTTCACTTCCTGTGAGCAATGATGTCACAGAACATGAACTGCCTCATTCCACAGAGCTGATGAACGACGCTCTGTCCTCAGCTGATCCCACTTCCATACACCTCAATGTGCAAGAACCCAACACTCTGCTCGAGACTCCAGCCGATGCTCATGGCCTGATTCTCAATCCAAACGTGAAGGAACACAGCAATAACAACAACAACAAAAACCTGCTGCTGGTGTGTGAGGCATCTTTAGACCACCATTCGTCTAACTCCTCTGACATCACCGCAGAAGAAGAATTAGCTGTGTGTACAGATGGACTACACACAGATGAAACCTCGGCTCCTCCTGTAGAGGAGATTTCAGCACCTCAGTCTCCTCCCGACTGTCCTCTGGAGTTTGACCCAGGTGGAGATGAGTACAAGGAGGACTTGTCTGATGGCCTCCAGATTTCTGAGGACACAAGGATGTCGGGCTCTGGGATGCAGGCCCAGTTAAACATCAACATGACACAGGTATGATATGTAGACGTGTAAACATATGAGTGCGAGTGAGTGAGATTCCTTTGTATCATTTATCATAAGAGTTTAGTCTAAAATATACAGCCTATGGTTCAGTCAGAAAACAGGCTTTTCCCATTCATTTATATATATTTGGTCTGAAATGGGCTTTACAAAACATACAAAGATTCACTGTTTTGGAATGTCTCAGGTAAAGGTTGCAGCAGTGTGAACTGGACCGTCTCAGCTCAACTCCAGTCAGCTGATGGCGTCACCAGCGATGTAGTTTGTCAAACCTCCAGAGGCTGGTTTTAGCTGATAATAACACTGCCCTTCATGGTAACAGTGTGTGTTTTTCTCAGTATTTATGGTCTGTAGTTCACCTATTTAGTGCAACATTCTGTTTCCCGGGTAAATCCTGTCTCAATGGTCTGTGTTTTCTCTCCTAATTAAAGGTGACACCAAGTCCTCAATAAATTCCTGAAGTGCAGCTGTAGTAAATGACTATCACTGTCATCATTCACATTTTGAGTCACTACACACTATATCCAGCTACAAAAAAGCCGGTACACTCTGTACTTCCAGAGTGCCGGCTTTTCAAAGAGTTGTTGCTATTGAAACGTACACCATGTGGTCTTGGTGCGTTGGTCTGCACTGGCTGGTTTCAGAACTTTGCAAGTAGTTGCTAAATGCAGCTCATCTCTTTGTGACACTTTGGGCTGAACTGGGCCTTAGACTTAATTGAGAAGACTGAGACATTATCCACATTATTTTGTGATTTAAAATTTTAGATTAAAATCCTTGTAATAAAGTTAGTTAATAGTGTATATATAGATCTGACTATTATGACACAGTGTTAGAAGAGACAGCTGATGATAAAATGTTACCCAGTATATACCCAATAGTCCCAGTATATAGATTTATTTTTCCTAATTGCTTCCAGATTACCAATTTTAAGACCCCCATAGTACTGGACACTGGGTCTGGTTTGATGAAAGCCGGATTTGCAGATCAAGACCTCCCAAGTGTTATATTCCCAACAATCATTGGACTTCCCAAATATGAGGTAACAGCATTTTTCTTTTTACATTCTAGAGAAAAGGTTGTCGCTTCATGTGACTTTGGTTCTCATTAATTTTGTGTTGACAGGAAATAATGAACGGCAGTGCTGAGCGGGAGGCCTACATCGGTCATGAGGCTCAGCACATGAGAGGGGTGTTGACTCTGAAGCACCCGATCAAGAACGGAATCATCCGCAACTGGGACGATATGGAAAAGGTGAATCATTTGTGACATGTGAACATAGGAGGGAAGTACTGAAGTCCAAATACTTCCTTACTGTGGTTAAGTTGAGTTTTCAGGTATCTGGGACATTTGGGAAATAAATAAATTACAAATTTGAACACACATATCTGTACTTTCTACTCCTTACATCTTCAAATCAGGCTTGTTACTTTAGTTTTAATGCACAAAAGAACAATAACAGCGTAGGACTCAACAAGATGAAAAGGACGTTTGCAATAGAAATTATGTAAAAGACTCAACAAGACAAAAAAAATGTAACTAGACAAAATGGAGCAAAAGACTTAACAAGAAGAAAGTGACATAAACGGTGTAACAAGATGAAAACTATGCAAAACTCTCAACACGGGGAAAATAACGTAGACCTAAAAATGTGAGATGAGAGTCAAAAACAACATAGAAGATGAAAATGACATCACGAGAGACTCGTTGAAAACAATGTAAAAGACGCAACAAGACAAAAGAATGTAGTGAGGAAAATGACGCAAAAAGATGTAAAGACATAACAAAGACTCAAGTCAAACAACATAAAAGACATAAGATGAAAATAATACAAAACACTCAACGAGAAAAAAATGATGTGAAGACATAAAGATGAAACAGACATGAATAAGAGTCTTCTTTTTTTCTGTCCTAATTAATTTTCCTAGAGGTGAAGCAGACATGTCTTCTGCTCCCAGAACCACTTCCTATCTAATGAATGTCTTATTTTTCTGTTCCGGTTTGTCTCAGATCTGGAATCACACGTTCCAGCAGCTGAGTGTGGACCCAGAGGAGCACCCTGTCCTGCTCACAGAGGCTGCCATGAACCCCCTGGAGAACCGGCAGCGTATGGTGGAGATCATGTTTGAGTGTTTTGGAGTTCCCTTCACATACGTGGCCATGCAGGCTGTGTTGGCGCTGTACGCAGCAGGGAAAACCACCGGTAACGTGTCTCTGTGCCTCATTTTCTTGGTATTTGGTCACGGACAGATGTGACCAAAGTACTTCATATAAGCCCTCAATTAAAGTCTTATTCACAGTATGGTTTTAGGAGCTTCCCATTGGCTGGTTTCTTTCAAAGCATCTTTTCCTCATAGCTTTTTCTTTGTATTTATGCTGTAGGTGTGGTGTTTGACTCTGGAGATGGAGTGAGCCACAGTGTCCCTGTGTATGATGGATACTGTCTACCTCATGCTGTGCAGCGCTTCCCTCTGGCTGGTGTCGATGTTACAATGCACCTTAAAAAGGTATTTAGTACCTGTTTTTGTTCTTTACATAATTACATCCAGCTGCCGTCTGCTGGACTGGATAATAAAAATGTTTGTTTACTATGAAGTTCCATGTTCTATATGCTATGCTCTGTTAAAGGGTGTGTGCATGTCCTTAAGTTTTGAAATGTCTTAATTTGATATATAATAATAATATTCAGACTTTAAAGTCATTAAATAGCCTAATCTATGTTCACAAGTAACAAATCCCTCATACCTCATCCCAGAGATGGCACAAGTCCACATTTTGTTTCCTCCAGTAGAAGATACAGATAAAGACTCTGGTAAAAGTACTGATTCAACTTCTTTAGTAAAAGAAGTTGAATCCCCCCCCCAATTCCTTTAAAACTAAAGTAACAAGACTCTTTAAAAAATGTAAGGAGTCGAAAGTACATATATTTATGTTAAAGTAAAGAGAGTAAAATTTAATGTATGTATACCACATGTCTGATGTTACAAATGGTTAAACCTCTGGGTGTCATTTAGGCAGGCACTTGAGTTGAATATGTGTGTGTTTTGACAGCTTCTGCAGGAGCAGGGGGTGTCCATGCGCACCACAGCAGAGCTGGAGATTGTGAGGGAAATGAAGGAGAGGTGCTGCTGTGTGGCTCTAAACTATGAACGGGAGCTGAGTCGGGGGGGTCCGTCCTGTGGGGAGATGCATTACACCATGCCAGACGGACAGATTGTCAGCCTCAGCACGGAGCGCTTCAGGTAACGCACGGTCCACTGCAGGAGGTTTCAAAGAAATCTACATGAACGCTGGAAAGTCAACACCTTTCCAACTACAGCTCCAGCAGTTATGTTTTAGGATGTTTTGAATACAAACATAGACATAATTAGTATTAGTCATAGAGAAAAACATACAAATGTAACAATCTACTGTGAATCTTAAAAAATACTGAGCCTTTTTATGTAGGTTTGCATATATATTTCATACTACTACTGTCAGGAATCCATAGACTCTAAAAACATTTTAATTTCATCAATTTGAGATATTCTGGATTAAAGCTGATGCCTTATGTCGTTTTTTTGGTTCTGGTGTGTATTGATGTGAAATTATTACAAATCTGATATTTATAGCCAAAACACACTTATCATGCAACTCTGGATAAAATGACCTTGCTCCTTAGCAAATTGTGAGAAGTGTATAAAACAGTTACACAATGTAAACCACTGTTTTGTGCAAACAGGCAATGTAGTAAAATAGAACTTAAAAATATATATACTAATGAGTTAAAGACAAAGTATGTAACATTTTCCTTTTTAGGGGAAAAAAAACACCATTCATAAAATAATAATCCTTGTCAATCATCTCTTGTGACCCTCTGTCAGTGTGTGGTGGTGTATTTACCTACAGAGACCCTTGTCCTCTGTCTGGATTTTCTATTTTCCTCTTGCTGTGTTTGGGATGTTTCTGGATATTGATATGTAGCAGTGTGTTTGTCTCCAGCCAATAACCACATCATGCAGAGTGGTTGGGCACAACAATATAAAAACGACTCTGGTCTCTCTCCTCTTTCTGCTCTTCTCACTAACTGCACAGTTATGTCTGAGAGACAAAACTCTGGGCATAGCACACACAGATGTACACAGACCTTTCAGCCTATCACCTCTTACAGACCTGTCAGCGACACACACAGCAGAAATGAGGAAGCTTGTGTTTGAGCTGTATATAATCTTGTAATCAATGTTTTGCGAAGGTGTGGGTGTGTTTATTTGTGTTTTTAGGTCATAACCGCTGTGACAGAATCAGGAAATAACATTGCATTTTTCTATTTCACAACTTTTTTTCTTGCTACACCACTTGCTCTCTCTAGTTTATTCTTTATTCTGTTTACAAACAAGACACAAATGTTACTTTAGGACACAGCAACTGGATGTTCAGCAGTGAAATACTATACTGAAGTCATTTCATGTAGAATATAGTATGTTCTGAAGGGGTCTCAAACTGTCAACTTTCTTTCATCCAGGGCTCCAGAGATTCTGTTTAAACCCGAGCTGATTGGACGGGACCATTATGGGATGCATGAGAGCATCTTCAAGTCAATCCTGAGCTCAGACATTGACCTGCGGCGCTGCTTCCTGGGAAACATTGTCCTGTCAGGTAACAGCTGGCTCTGGTTAACATGTTACACAACACACACACTGAGACATGAAGTAGACTCTTAGTTCATGGTCTCTGTGTTGCAGGTGGGAACACTCTGCTGTCTGGTCTTCCGGAGCGGCTGCAGGCTGAGATCAGAGGCCTGGTGGGCCCCGACCTGGGGGACGGCGTCCGAGTGAGCAGCCCCAGAGACAGAGACTTCTCAGTGTGGAGCGGGGGGGCGGTGCTGGCCAACATGCCACGCTTGAGCTCAGCCTGGATCAGTCAGGACGAGTACGACGAGTTCGGCCCACAGATAGTCTTCAGGAAGTGTTTCTGAGACACGGACGTCTGTAAGACCAATCGAGTTTAGTACAAGTGCAATATGCAGACGATGAAGGAGCAGCAGGATGCCCGGTGGGTTAAAAACACATCTGATATCTCAAGAAGAAAGGCACAATATTAAGAGAGAAAAGTCAAAATATTACAAGAATAAGGTTCTTGTCTCTGTAATAATGCAAACTATTAGGAGAACAAAGTTGTAATATTTTGAGGGGAAAAAAACATTGCGAGACTAAAATCCATGATATTTTGACTTCATTGTGACTTTATTCTTGAAACATCACATTTGTTTTTGTCCTCAGTGTGGCCCTGATTCTCCATCTTTAAAGTCCATCTGTTGTCCAGTGCCGGGGTTTGGTAAACCCTCTGAAATATTGAAAAATATTTATATTGCTGAGTTGTTTTGTCCCGTGCAGTCCGTCGTGTCCTGGTCCACGTGGTTGTGGGTTTGTGAGCTCTTCCTTGACACCAGCAGGGTTCTGTTTTCTGCTGCTTTATTACTGTATTTATGCCTTTTAAAAGCTCATGAACTGAGATCCAACACAACCAGGATCAGACCTATGTGTCTGTCCTTCATGAACTGTGTCGTCTTCAGTTTTTTTATGTGTCCGTTTGAAGCACAAGTGTATTAATGTAATATGGGTATGGGACTAGAATTGAAGCTGGTCTTTAATTGATGTTTGTGGAAGAAGCAGTTGATGGACATAAATGACCTGAAATCCATATTAAGCTAATATCAAATTGGTATATTTATCAAGTAATGTCAAGTAAATGTGCTGTAACAAAGGCTTGTGTTTTCTATGTAGGCAGGTGAAAGTTTCATTATTTTGTGACAAATGGATCAATGCAGCTATGCAGTGTTCACATCCACACTGTGTTTTTAAGTTTGATCTTTGCATTGGATCACTGGGACCACTGTTGAGGAAAAGACAAGTTCAGAATGGAACCAATTTATTCAAAGTATCACTACTTTTTTGGGGGGCCTCCGTTTCTCCTTTTTTCTTCCTCTTTTCTGACTTATAATTTGAAATACGAATCTTTATCTTATGCTTTGGGATTTTGCACTCACATTAGAACTTTTTTTTTTTTTTTTACTGATTTGCCATTACTGTTAATTGTAATATTGTCATTCCTACTTTATCACAACGTGACGTTTTACTATTTCTTACTCTAATATTTCAACCCGTATCTTAAAATCGCACATAATTTAAGACTTTTTCAGCCAGTTTCCCAGACGTGGATTAAGTGTAGTCTGAGATTAAAAGACTCCAGATCTCCTCTAGGAAACTCTGACTTGCTCCCCTCCCTAAACTGAGGCTTATATTCTGACCTTTTTCTTAAAACAAAGAATTAATTGGTGATAGAAGCTGGTTTTTCCTCATGCCATGGCTTTTTACCCCAAATTACAAGTTTGTGATCAGAAAATTACAACTTAGTTGTTTGTCTAGACATGACGATTTTGGCATGATGTCATTCCAACTTTATCAAAATAACTTTTGTAATATTTCAATCTGTTTTCAGACATTTTTTTTTTCCCCACATAATTTACATCTTTTTGTCATGACCTTTTTTTTTCTTTTGAGAAATGTCATTCCTTGAAAATGTAGAATGAACTTTTTCTCAAAACTGAGACTCTTTATCAAAATATTAATAATAATATAATAATAATATTTCGACCTATATATTGAAATGTCATCTTTTTTCCACATAATTTGTAACTTTTTCAGTCACTTCCGAGACGTGGATTAAGCCTAGTCTGAGATTAAGAGAAAACTCGATGCAGGTTAAAAAAAACAAAACAATGTAGTCTTGGACTAAAGCCTGAGAAATGGTTTCTTGAGAAAATGACTTCCTTTTTTCCTCAAAATGTAGACTTTTTTTTAATGATTATTTTCTCAAAACTGAGACTTTTGTAAACTGGAAATGGAGTCTTTTTTTTTCCACAAATCTCAAGTTCATGGTCATAGAATTGCATATTTTTGTTTAGTCTAGACATTTGGTAACTTTATTAAATAACTTATTCTCTAATATCTCAACCTGTATCTTGAAATTGCATATTTTGTCCGACTTTTTGTCAGGACTGTTTCTGTTAAATGTGACATTTTCTTTCTTTTTTTTGTTCTTCAGAACGGTTTTAAGTAGAAGGTCATGTTAAAAAATCTAAGCCTTTAATAATCCCCACACAAATGAAAAATTCAAGTTTCATCTTGAATTTTGCCATAATACTTCATTCCATCTTTATCAAAACAATTCTTTTCCCTAGTATTTCAACTCGTATCTTGAAGCCGC
Source organism: Coranthus polyacanthus (assembly GCA_037367275.1). Taxonomy (NCBI): domain Eukaryota; kingdom Metazoa; phylum Chordata; class Actinopteri; order Kurtiformes; family Apogonidae; genus Coranthus; species Coranthus polyacanthus. The sequence goes on along the minus strand of JAPQRN010000178.1, from coordinate 10,909 downwards.
TCTTTTCCTCATGACTTTTCTTCTGAATATTTTCTTCTCCAGCAGTCTTCATACCCAGAACATGTTCCATATTCAAATGTAAGTCATTCACTGGATGTGCTGTAGCAGTAATGTAACTACAGAAGAGACAAGTGTGGAATTATGGGATATGCAGTCTATATATTGAGAGAGGAGCTGGTTTAGTGTTGACTCTTCCACATGGAGTGTCCACATGGTGGAGGTTGTGGTCGAGGTCTGGATGATCATTGGTAATAATGAAGTAATGAATGAGCACCTGTCACTTGGTCTGACTTGGATGAACAGATGTTAATGCTACTGCAGGTTCAGGGTTTGTTGTCTGACATTGTAAATGTGTCTATAATGTTTAGTGTGTGAGTGTGGTGTCTATCACTAATGATTTTAAAACATGTAATGTGTTCTCTTTATTTGCATTTTCAACACTTGCACAGTAGTGTTTGTTTGTGTGAAGGTGTTTGTGCCAAAATGACTGCGTTCATCTTGTTACCATTATTTCTACAAAACCTCCCATCATGCCCCTGTGTATTCTACTAGATTCTTTGTACGTTTTCTCCTTGGCATGTAGTTGTTTAGTTGCATGAAGTGTCATTTTGCATGTCCTCCTCCTGTGTGCATGTTTCTCTTTGTTAAAGCCGTGGGGGTTGTTGTGTGACCTCCAGTGGAAATCTTGATGAAATGTGTGGAGACTACAGTGAGTCTTCTGTAAAGACACTGATCAGCTGCTCCGTCTGCTTCTGTTTCCTGCCACACTCTCCTCTCAGAAATACTCTTAACAGTTTGCACTGTCTACCACCTTTCACCTTAGCCATGCTATTTATGCCATGTCTGTTTTTATAATAAATATTTTAATCTTACAAACGAAACCATTTTGTGTTGCCCTTTTTGTTCTGTTTGTCTAACAGGAAGTACCCCAGTTAAAGTGGAATTTCTAATCCTATGCCATCTGCTGTCAAATCACTGCACATAACTTAGAAATCTTTGGGTGAATTTATTAAATGCACACCCTGTCTAATCCAACAAACCATAAGTCACCTAAAGGACTGTCTTTTAAAAATGTATTTTTTTTTCCTGTATTCTCATTCTGAACAAAATAAATACTTTACTCAGATGTAGATGCTTTCCCTCCAGTGATTCAGCAGACACTGTCCCTCCTGCCGTTTTCATTTTGAAAACCTGTTTCACAGATTCTGCTTCACATGCTGTTCTCTGGTCTGTTCCTTCTAGAAATCCACCAATAGTGGACTCTTAAAGGCTGCTACAATAACAATAGATGATGAATCGTCCTATTCAACTGAAACCTGGAAATTACCTTTCTTTGACTGTATTAGAAACTGGGTAACTGTTGAAATTAATATCTTAAGTCAAAGTAATAAATACAATCAATCCATTTCTAGTTTAATTTCTAGTTTTTTAGTATCTTTTTTTAGCAATTATTTTCCCTCAAAGTTGAATAAGAACTCAGACTGCATTCATTTTGTAGATGCTGATTTCATGTTGTTGAAGCCAGTGTACACACCTGAACACTGTCTTTTAGTAGATCTGTTAAGTGCATTTATTCCATTTTTGTGATTTTTTTTTTTTTTTTAATGAAAAAACTCTGCTGTAGCGCCCTCTGGCAGCCAGTGTATGTTATTACAACCAATAGGAGAGACCGTAAAGGCATTGCTATGACAACCAGTTATCAACAAGCTGCAGTAGATATAACCTCTATCTTAGCTGGCTAACTGCCCTAGAAACAACTTACTATACCTAAATTTGACAACTTTTACTATCTGAAATGTCCCGAGCTCACGCAGAAAACGTGATTAAAAACATAATTCGTGAAATAGTGCAGCAGTGTGCACTGAGGGGACATGCTGTGTCGGAGACTCTGGTGGCTTTCATGGTAAGTATCTAAGCTAGCTAGTAAGCTACGGTTAACTAAAGTTAGCTAGTTAACTGGCTGCGTCTATCGAAAGCCTAGCCTCAGTTTGACTACCACTTGTAAAGTCAGCAAACTAAAAATTACTAGCATATTGTGTTGTCATTTTTTTCCTTTATAATTTCAGCTCAGTGCTCATAAATGTTGAGGTAATTATAGTTAAGAGGTTTACAAAGCGTACAATTCACAATAAATAGAAAACAATGTATTATCTGAGTACTGTGTGTGTCTGTGATAAGTATATATATTTGTCTATGTAAGAGGTGTAATGTGACCTGCGATGAACACTGTAACTGTATGTATGGAAATATAACTGAAAAAGGGTCAAATCATGAAATGTAATTTGAGATAGAAATTATGTAACGACAATGAAATATTATATTTTTAGATTATGATCCTCACTCATGCTGTACAATAAAAACTAAAATCAATAAACAATTCGGAATGTATTGTATTGTTTTAGGTGAAAGCTGTTGTGCTGGACCCAAGAAATGGATTTAATGTCGATCGCGCACTGACCAAAGAAGATGTCCAGAAACTTACAGAGGTGAGTCCTGGATAGGGTGAGACCTAGAGGACAGTGCAGACCTCCACCAAGGCTGACAGTCCACTCTTCCTCAGTTCCATGACATTAATAAACCACAAACATACCACACATTATGGGCTGTGTTTTCCTCATTGTCTTTTGGTATCGCTGCTTAGTTTAACTGTTACCCACTGTTAGACTGAGGTAGAGTCCTAAATGCCTAGTTTGTTTCCTCAGTAGGGCTTATAAAAATACAGAGGTCACGTGGCAAGTCCAAGCTACAACCACAATATTTTGACCAGGCAGTTAAAATGTGTGGATTATTGGAATTCAGTTTATTGAACAGCTTTTTAACAAATGTTTCCAACACAGAGGATGTGATCTCCACGTCACTATGGATCATTCTAATCTTTGTGCAATACGTCTTACAGCTGTGTCTGGATAAACTTATGGAAAAGTGCAGTCCATCGCTGGACACAATCAAAATGCAACTGTATTTTGATATGAACTACACAACTCGACGTAAGTGATGGACATTTAAATTCGTACTCATTTTTTGTTGCTGATTAAATGAAGAGTTTTCAGATTTCTTTCAATAATAAAAGCTATTCCAAGATATATCCTGTTACAATAAGTTAGTGATGCACTAAATTAAACTACACCATTGAAATGTATCAGTAATATGCAAAGCCATTTCTAGAAAAAAAACGTCTGTAGTGTCTAATAAAAAGCAATCAACTTTAAACACAAAATGACAGTGTAATGTACCCAAATAAGAGCTTGAGGAAACTTTGGTCCTGTCATGCACTCTCCTCTTTATAGCCACTTATGGAACTGAACAACCATTTAAGTCACCTATTTTTGGCATGTTATTGTTATATTTTAAATCATGTATATTTATATAATGTATATACTTATTACTGGCTAATGTCTATTATATTCAGTTACTTGTGCCCTCAGGAAATATTGTGACACTATAAACTTGTGATAGTATATAATTAACATTGAAGAGCATCACTGAATGGGCAGTTTATTTGATGGTGTAGGTGAGTTCCTTGAGGAAATCCACCGTGTGGTGGAGTCTAAGCTGAGCCCGGTGAGCAGAGAGATCACCGACAGCAGAGTGAAGACACGAGACGAATTAGACGCTCTGTACCGCAAAGTCATCACCTACATCCTGCTGCGCTCCGGCATGGGCTCACCTACAGACGGCCACACCGTGCACGAGGCCACAGGTCTGACATGCGCTTCACTGTTTGAAGTCGAACTGAAATACCACAAGCTTCAGTGTATCTAGGCTTTAACACAGCTCTGTGGGCTGTTCCAGACACAGCAAGAGGCTCTGTTTTAATATTTACCCACGTCGATGGAGGCAGGCTGATGGTGGCGGTTGGTGCTGTCTGTCTGCGTGTTTGTTTGTGATTATGTTAGCAGCATAACTCCTTAACAAATGGAGCCCGCCCATGTCACCCATTCATTTGGGGGTCAAAAGGTCAAGTTCACATGATCAAAAAATATTGTACCATAACTCACAACAAATAGAGCTAAGATGGTCAAACTCGGCCATAATGTTGTGGGTGACCCGCCCTGGTCACCCATAAATTTTGGGGTCAAAGGTCACAGGATCAAATTAGTGTAAACCCCTTTACAGTCTACTATGTAGACATAGTTGGCCCCTGTAGTGATTCAGACTCCATGCTCATTTCATTGAAATTTTATTATATGAATAGAAATATATGTGAATTGAGTTAGATATTCTAAACAGGTATCAGGTGTGGGTAGCACCTCTTTTGAGTGCAGTCTAGTTGTTCCTGCTCACAAATATAACCCTGGATTTAATTCAGAAGCAAAGACTCAATTCCCATCTGGTATTAACATGTAAACTGTACTTGAATGTATATGAGAAAAAGGACATTAATATGTTAAATACATACATAACAGTTTCAATACAAATGCTATCATTAGTATCACCAAGTTACAATGTCACCTTTCTTTATTGGCATGTTTATAGTTTATATATTAGTTGGAACATAAAGTGGAAAAGGAAAAAACAATTGTGAAAGGAAAAATGGAGTGACACATAATAAGTGATTTGACTGATTTCAAGGTGATTCAAACAGCGGTGATGTGATGAAAACAGAGCCATGTTCCACTATTCTCCCTGTCGTACATCCAGCATCATTCACAACACTAAGTTACCATGTGTCATTTCAGGAGAGTGGCCTCCAGAGTGGGATGAACAAAACAATCATCCTGCATTCATGGTTTACAGCAAACAGTTTTTGATAATTTCTCAGCAAAACTCTGACTAAGCGATCCGGCTATAAACTCAATCATTTAGTCAGGGGGTGTGGTTGCTGATTGACATTTTTGGGCTGAAGTAACCAGAATATCTTTATGTTCAGTAAATGATAAATATCAGTTGTGTATTTCAGCGAACAGTCTAGTTTATCAAATCAACAGATAAAGTATAATTCCCAGACATTTAGTCACCTCCATTATTAATTCATGAGCGTTTTTATCACTTCCATTTGAATGTGTGTTACTCCCACTCTTGAGGCCACTTTCCTCAAATGATAAATGATCATTGTGAATGATGAATGGAAGGCAGGGAAAATGAGAAAACATGGCTTTCAATCATATGAGAATATATCACTTTTTATGTAATTTTACTGCTCCACTTTTCAATTCACGTGCATTTTCATCAGCTCTGTTTCTATCAATTAATTGTTGTTACTTCTACCTCTCATAGGTATATATTAAGTGCACTGAGTAAACAGACAGTTTTGCACTTTAAGAGTGTTGACCTTGTATTAATTTAAAATTAACAGCTTAAAAACATCTCTTCCCCCATCATAACAAATAATGCCATCCTACCTTCATTATAGTAGTGCAGCAGTAAAGACGGTGGTGGGTACTATAGGTGAACCCTCTTTCCTCCTCTTTGTGGTCCAGCTGCCCTGCAGAGCGTCTTCCCTCAGACTGAAATGGGAGCCTTCATGGTGCTCCTGAAAAGGGACAAGGAGCAGCAGCTCAGTGAACTGTCCACGATCGTCACAGGGATCCGACTTTTCAACAAAGTCAGCAGGAAGGGAGAAAAGGAGATCGACCTGAATGAATTAAGTACAGAACCCAACTACATAAAAAATGCTGTGTTTCACTGTTAGGAAAGTCCTCTAAGCTTGTCAATTTGACCTTTACATCTGGTGAGCTAAGTGGTACAGGTGTTTTTGACAGTGACTAGAAGATAGCTCTGCACACCAAATATCTCCCATTTCTTTCATTCTTCCCACAGTGCCTGAAGTGCTTAATGAAGTTCTCCCAGTCACCAGTAAAGGCATAGAAAGCGAGCTGCGTGTGACACAGAATTTGGCGTGGAAGTACAGTGCCGTTCTGGACAAGCTGACAGATCCTGACAGACAGAGTGCAGAGCAGGATGTCCCTCTGCTCCTGCTCAAACAGGCTCTATACAACGTCAGGCAGCATCAGGTGTTCCTCAACATGTTACTGGTGAGTTCACAGTACAAGAGGATTTTTTTGTTATATAATCACTGATTTCAGGGCTAATATAGAACATCACATCATCACATTAGTCTGTTACTATTTGACTGAAAGGACTTATTGTACTGAGAGATAAGACACCTGCGTTTTGACAGGTGTAGCGCCTGGGTTCCAGTCCTCTAGGGGCTCAAATTAAAAAAATTGATGATTCATTTTAAATTTTAAAATGGATGTTATCAGACATCCATTTTACCAGTCAGTATCTGTACATTCGTTTTCAGTCACAGAATCATCATCTGTGAAGCTTGTTTGTATTGACGGTGGTGACTTTGGTAACAACTTGCGCGATGCTTTGTAACACACATTTCCAATCTCCCTTCTCCTTATCTATGGCTGACGCCACCTGCTACAAAGCATCTGATGATGCATTCAAATGCTCCTTGCCTCCTCGTAAACCTCTAGAAGGCGTTGTAGAGAAAATATTTTCAGAGGCCAGCCATAATTAATATTATCCTCATTAATGATGTATTATGTCACCCACCCACAACCCATCCGCTACTAATTAGTAGCTATTTAGCTATATTAGTTTAATGCCCACACAATCCACAATAACCATGGATGGATGGATGGATGGATTGATAGATTGATAGTATTTTTTGAGCTGCTTATCAAAGTTTCTGTTGGGGTTTTTGCAACAATATGGTCATTGTTTTTTTTTAGGTGATTGCTAATGAGCAGTCTATGTCATGCTTGATTTAGTATCAAGTGTTTTGTGTTTCCCTGCAGGCTGATGCGTCTGTGTGTGGACAGAGAGTTGAACTCCTCCAGACTGAGCTCTCATCACAGATAAAGCTGCTCAAACAGACAGTGCACTCAAAGACAGCTGTACCCACTGCCAAAGTTTTTGTAAGTGTATTCAACCCCGCTATTATGCTGCTACTGTTGTTGTCTTTTCTTCTGTAATTTCTTAGAGAAGTTTTAGGTTTAATCCTCATTTTCCAATTGCATTTCACTCTTACTACTGTGTGCTTCATGAAAAGCTCACACTTCCATTTGACTGATTTATTTTGTTCATTCTGCTTCCATACTTGTCTTGCAGCCGCTGTTCAAGTGGCTGTCGCAGCTGTGGTCTGAGCTTCAGGACGAGGCTGAGCTGCTGCACATCCTCAACAACATCATGCTCAATCTGCAGCCCTTTCTGGCATCTCAGGCCAAGATGTTCACTGAAGCTTATATGGATGACCTGCTGGAGAACTCAGAGGTGAAGACAGACGAAGTGAGAATGACCGAGTCCTCAGGTAAAAGACATCATCAACACATATGTTTACCTTTAAAGAGGATTTGAGGGAAACTTCAATCAACAGAGCCAGAATAGAACTAACTTTGATGCTGTGATCATTTTTTTTTGTCAGATGAGCGTATTGATCCATCTGAGGTGAAGACACAGGAGTGGCTCCTGCCTGAAACAATCGGCAACTTTGAGCAGCTGCCTCTGCAGTATAATGGATTCTGTGGATACACACTTGTGAATAGAGATGGGCTGCTTCTTCCAGGTACTGCTGTCATCACACACCTATGTGATATCCTCAACAGGTCTGGTGATGGTCCTTGTGTGTCAAATTCAGGCACATGTGTAAGAGCTCTCAGTCTACTTCGAACAAGAATTTGAAAATCATCATCAACGTCATTTACCACTGCTGCTCTTTTAATGACATCATCTTGTTGTGTCTCATTCTTCTTCTGCTGTGACTTCAACGTTGAACTAGCATTGCAGTGGTTTATTTTGATTTTGTACTTTGGTTGAATATTTCACTAATGGGCTTTGTGTATTTAAATCATGTTCATTTTATGTTTCAAAATTCTATGCCAATAAATGTCTCTTCTAGACAATAATATAATGAATTTCAGTATCTTCTAAAACGTGTATCTTTCTTATACAGGAAATCCTCACATTGGCGTTCTGAAACACCAGGAGAAGTTGTATGTGTTTAGCTCCAGAGAAGCTGCTGTACAGTTTGCCTCAGCTCCTGAGGATTTCATTTCAGAGGTGGCTGAGAAAGCCAAACGCTCCCCTGAACTGATCCAGCTCCTCAGACTCCACCAGCAGTTCTCCAGCGTCAGCCCCTACTCGGAGGTCTGTAGAGTAGGAGGTCTCACTCACATCCGCTCACACTCAAAGCACATGCTACATGTCCTTGTTTGTTTTTTACAGATGAAACCGGGAGAGAGTTTCCTGGTGAAACCCATCGCTAAGTGTGAGAGCGGCACACAAACGGACCTCCACCCAGTGGAGACCCACATCGACCGGTCGTATGAATGGAATGAGTGGGAGCTCAGGAGGAGAGCTATCCAACTGGTGAGTCATGAATACAAGAGACTTATTTGTTGAACCACAGTCACTTTGCAGTTTAGGAAAGAAAGAGCTCTTTAAAAAATAAAACATCAAACAACATCAACATGGAGAGGCTTGTTAAATATAGGCTTTAATATGTTTTATGATTTTAGACTGATCTTCGTACCAGAGTGACCCACTCTACTCAAACACATCTGAGCCACATGAGACGAGAAAACGTCACTCAGACCTTCCCCCCTAAGAACGCTGAGTCCCAAACCAAAAGGGATGGTGAGAGCAACGTGCCCAGGCCTCAGGTGTACCTGGCAGGTCTGAGGGGGCAACGGGACGGACACATGGTCAAAACCAACCTGACCACATCTGTGGACAAATAACCAACATGTGCATTCACATTGCAGTGTACAAGATCCATGTTTTCCTCTAATATAGTCACTTTCTGCCTGAAATGATACTGATGTGATGGAGTTTTTTTGGGGGGGAGTGTTAATGTAATGACTAATATTGTATGGATCAGTCTTTACTGATCTGAGTGAGGCTGGAAAAAAGCAAAAGCCATTGTCTGAGGTTGTCATTTAAGAAACTCTAGAAGGAATATTAACAGGGTTTCTGGTAGGAAAAAGCATAATGCATGTGTGAGCATTACAAACTTCCTGTTTGCACATTTTGGCACAGAACAACAAGACAAAAACAACGTAAAGAATGCAACAAGATGAAAATGACAAGACAGAATCACAATAAAACACATAACAAGACAAAAACAACATAAAACATGCAACAGGATGTAAAAAGACAAAATGATGTAAAAAGATGGAAATTATAAAAGTCTCAATGAGAAGGGAACAGACAGTAAATGGAGAGTGGACCAAGGAGAAAAAGCTTCATAATGTTTCAGTTCTGTTGCTAACAATGATAACTGATTCATACATTGGAGTGAAGTTAATGTTCGTTATTTTCTGTCTGTTTTTTTATTTAATTTTAAGGTAAAATAGTTTAAAAGTCTTCACATTATATCAACATGATGTAAGGTTCAGTTTGCTTTACACACAAACAACCTCTAGAAATGTCCTGACGACTTTTATACTTTGAGGACATTTCAGAACCTGAGCTTTGTCATTTTTACGACAGCAAAGAAGTTGAATCAATACTTCTACTTTTACACAAGTATCTGTTCTTCTACTGGAGGAAATTATGTTGCCACCTCTGCATTCTGGTCATCATTTCCAAGTGTAGTACCCTGCAGGTTGGATCAGTGGTTTAAATTGTATAGAATCCATCAAAAATACAGCAAGGTGGTGTTGCCTATGTACACAACATGCATTTTATGTCAACTCTTTGAATCTGGGACATTGTAAAATTTCCTTAAACCAAGTTCTACCAAATAATAATAAAAATATTAATGATGCTCTAGTTACATTGGACCGTTCTATTATAACAGTTCTATTATGTGCCTGTAAAATCAGACATTTTTGATGCAGAGCAAACTTTTACATCCAGGTTCAACATTTTTGTGAATTTGAAAACATTTACCCATATATCGATGTAGCATAAGACGTAATGTTGTCAGTATTAGATTTTACACATAAGTATTAGTATCATGTGTCCAACACTGTCTAAACAATTCAACAAACAAAATGAAGAAATCTTCCAGTATCTCTTAGATGGTTTGATGATTTTTGTCAGTTTTTTAATCCTGTTCTGATCACAGAAAATGTAGTTTTCTTGCATATAAGAGAGAAATAAAAACTAGAAAAATTTGCAATCTCTGAAGAGATTGCATGTGATTGCTGAGAGCTGAAAGCTTTACTTGAATGAGCTGAACTTAGCTGAAGGTAGTTGAATTTAGCTGTACTTAGTTGAAGTTAGTTAAACTTAGCTGAAGGTAGCTGAACTTAGTTAAAGGTAGCCAAAGTCAGCTGATGTTAGCCAAAGTTAGTTGACTGTAGCTGAAGGTAGCAGAACTTAAACAAAGTTAGCTGAAGGTAGCTGAAGTTAGCTGAACTTGGGTGAAGGTAGCTGAATTTAGCCAAAGTTAGATGAACTTAGCTGAAGGTAGCTGAGGTAGCTGAAGGTAGTTTAAGGTAACTGAACTTAGCCAAAGTTAGCTGAAGGTAGCCAAAGTTAGCCAATGTAAGCCGAAGGTAGCCGATATTAGCTGAAGGTACCCAAAAGTAGCCAAAGTTAGCTGAAGGTAGCTGAAGTTAGTTCAACTTGGGTGAAGGTAAAGAAAGAAGAAATGATGATGACATTAACATCAAAGACAAAAGAACATCAAAGGTGTAACATCAAAGACTTAACAAGATGCAAATTATATCAAAGAGGTGATGATCACAACAACAATAAAGATGTAACAAGATGAAAATTACATGAAAGACGTGATGATGACAATAGCAAAGACTTAACAAGATGCAAATGACATCAAAGTGGTGATGATGACATCATCACTTCTTAACTTTTTGATGACATCAACATCTTCATCATATGTAAAACTTCACATGATATCACAAAACAAATGCGATCACAAGAATCAGAAGAATCTGCTTGACATTCTGACAGAAATTTGTCCAAAAGGAGTAAAAAATGAGCGTTTAGT
>JAPQRN010000177.1:0-19715 GCA_037367275.1 Coranthus polyacanthus | reverse complement strand
ATCACCCAAGCTGAAGTCACCGAGGTAGTTGGCAAGCTCCTCGGTGGCAGGGCGTCGGGGGTAGACGAGGTCCGCCCCCGGATAAGCGGCAGAAGATGGATGGAAAAAAATGGATGTGTTTAAACACTGAACTGAATTACGAAAAATAGTATTCGATGGTTGGAAATGTTATAAAAAAATATTAAGAAACCCCACAGTTTCAGTTTCAGTAAAAATCCTCATGGTTTTTATGTTACGTCTTCATATTGTTGATAAAACAGAACGATGATGGTGATACTTGGAGTTCTTTTCTCTGTCAATGAGTTTTTGTAAAAGTCTATCTAAATCTAAACCCTACTCACAGACGTGTCTGTATCAGACTCCATTTGACAGGAAACATCTTCGAGTTCCTGTGTACAGCCTAAAACTGTGCAATATTCAGATTAAACATGGTCAAATACAACCATGTACAAGTCATTTTTTTAATAATTGGACTTATATACACAACAAAGCACTATGTACCCTAACCTAAAATCACATTATATTCCTTATTGTCATTTTCAGCACAGTTTTGATCATCAAATCATCAAGGCTGACTTTCATCTTAAATATTAACATATAAATTAGTTTCAGTTTGTTTTTTTTCTAAACAGAACTTGCAAAACTTGTTCTAAAAGTTTTATCAGAAGTTTTATTTCAATTTCAAAGCAAAGTTTATGTTTTTTTTAATTTATTTTATTTTTATTTAAGAGGAACCATGTACAATGTTAAACATAAATGTTGAAATTTGATGTGTTGTTTCCATTCGCATTTTATTTGGCACATTATAATGAAAAGAGATTAGTGCAAAGGTCTGAAACGTTTGAAGCTGATGAGGAGGCTGTTTAAAAATTTAAAAAATGTTTTCAAATTATGATTAGTTGGCTGACATGTTAGAAAGTATAAAGACAAAAAAATACGCAGCACGTTGGGCACGTTGTTCATATTAAACCTGCTCTGGATTAATTCAAAACTGGCCCCAAAAGAAAAGTTTAAGAGTGAAGCGAGGTGAGGTGTGCAGGTGGTGACAGCTTTATGTCTGGTCTATTTAGAACCAGAAAAACACACTTTAAGGATGTAAGAGTAAAGGATTAAAGTTAAAGAACTGATGATTGTGCTAAATGTGGCAATGAGTCCATATATGTTGATTAAAGTGGTGTCACAACAGGCCAGTTTGAGAATAGAGTGAGTGTCACAATACACTTTGGTGATGTTGTTTCCACACAGATGTAAAGGAGAACTCAAACATAACGAAACAACCATCGCAAAACTGGGGTAAGACCACGTCAGAGCGAGTGTTGAGATTCTCTTAAAGGTCATACATGTGTGATACTGTAGAGGATGACAGATGGCCAGGTATCTGTCATAAGACATGACGGCTAAGTTTAAATATTCAACAGCTCCATAAGAATGAACACAGAAAACCTGCAGGAAACAAAATGAAGTAGAAACAGTGTGAACGTCTGTGAAGATCTGAACCAGAAGGAATGGAAACAACCCTGTACTACCATACAGTTCATTTACAAACAGACTGCACAGAAAAACGTACATAGGTTCATGTAAGCTTCTGTTCACACAGATAACCACAATCAACAACACACTGGAGATAACTATGAAAACGTACAAGGACCATGAAGAACCATGAAATACAGATATTTTAAGTCCCCAGTGTTGAAGTAAGCAGTCAGTGTGAAATATGAAACTTCTGTGGAGTTCAATATGATGCCCCAAACAATTCAACCATGCACACAAATCAGTAATGATGTTTCCTTTTGTTGCATATTTGCTTTTAACTGAATCTAAGTTGTGAAGGGTGAAACATTAACATCACATGAGCATAAGTAATTTTGTCCATGATAAACAGATTCAGTATAATGTTAACCGTTTCAACAAATAACCCTAAATGTAGCATTTCCCTTTCAGAGTTAATACAATGCTGGCATCAGACACGATTCAAACCATCAGTGTGAATGTGTCGTCCTGCTGAATGTTTACACAAACTCTGCTGCAGCATCTTTTAAATGTTCAACACATGACCTCATCATTAAGATCCTCCCTGTTTCACACTGAATACCAACATACCAATACTTAGGCTGTAGCGCCTCTACCCTGGAAATTCTAAACTTTCCCAAACTTAGGGTCACGGAACTGTTTTTATTGGTTTGCCAACTTTCAGAGTTAAATACATAGTAATGTTATGATGTGTGACCTCCTCATGTTAATTAAAACAGAAGAAGCAAACCCATGTGAAAGGTAGAGGAGAGTGTTGTAGCTCAGTTTAATTACATCTAAAACTGATGAAATGAAACTTGCCGTAACTTATTTATTCACGGTTTCTGGGTTAGCATTATGGGTAACGAAGTTTTTCAATGTCATTTAAGGCATTTGACCTCTGAATATTTTTTATGCTTACTTCTTAATAAATCAAATGTTCAAATGAACATACAGAGAAATATAATCCCCCCAGCCTGTCCTGGGTCTGCCCTAGGCCCTCCTCCTAGTTGGACTTGAAACCCCTGACTAGGGAGACATCCCAGAGGCATCCAGACAAGATGAACCACCTCACACTGGCTCATCTGGATGTGGAGGAGCAGCAGCTCTACTTTGAACTCCTGGTAACCCAAATCCTCACCCTGTCATCATCATTTACACCACCTGTGTCCATCCATAAAAGTTATGAACAGAATCGGTGACAAAAGGAAACCCTGGAGGAGTCCAACCCCCACTGGGACCAAGTCTGACTTACTGTCAGCAAAGTGAGCCATGGTCTGGTCATACAGGGACTGGAATTGCCCATTGCAGAGGGTCAGGTACCCCATACTCCCAAAGCACCCCCTGCAGGATCTCAAAGTCCACAAAGCACATGTGAACTTCCCTGAACCCTCCGGCACCTGCTGAGGGTAAAGAGCTGGTCCAGTGTTCCACAACCAGATTAAAAAAAACGCATTGTTCCTGCTAAATTCGAGGTTTAACTATCGGCTGGACTCTCCTCTCCAGTACTCTGGCATAGACCTTCAGGGAGACTGAAGAGTGTGGTCCCATTTTTAAAAATGGAACCACCACCCTGGTCTGCCAATCCAGATCACAAGCCAACAAAGCTCGATAGGACTCCTTCTTCAGCTTGATAGCTCCCTTTACCACTAGTGTCCGCAACCGGGTTCAGGGATGGACATCACGACGGGCACCAACAAACTTAGGGCCCACAACATTATACAGCTGCTTCAGCAGTGGAGGTGCTGAACATGGTCTATTCAGATTTAATGTCCATACCTCCCTCAGGATGCAGTTGAGGATTACCCAGACACAGACATGTAACCTGGTCCCCAACCTGAAGGTGTAGGGAAACCCATACCTGCTCACCACCTCGTACCAGTACGACAATGTGGAACAAAGTCCAGACCCTCTCCAGGAAGTGGGTTCCTGATTCCATACTGTGCACGGAGGTGAGTCTGACTATATCTAACCAGAACCTCTCAACCTCCTGCACCAGCTCAGCCTCCCCTCCACCAGAGAGGTGATGTTCCATGTCCCAAAAGTCAGTTTTTCCAGCAGGGATCGGACCACCAAGACCCGTGCCTTCAGCTGCTGTCTGATCCACAATGGAGGGCGGTCTCATATAGTTTGTTTAGACTGGGCCTCGCCAAGGCTCGACAGTTAACCGCTCCAGTACAGACCCCCTGTCTCCCTATTCTAGACCAGGTATCTGGGTTTCTTGTCTGTTTTCTCATAGGGGTTGTGGCCTTGGGAGACCCTACCATGGGCAAACCACCCCCGACAACACAGCTCCTAGGACGATCTGGGCTCTCAAAACCTGCACCACGCTAAGGTGGTAATTCATGTTCTTTCATTGATTTGTTTTTTGTGTGGACAATTTTCATTTTTACTGCAAATGTGAATTGGTTCCAGTTCAAGTTCAGTTCGAATCTAAGTCTCCTTGATTACTAATTATCGTTATTGGGCCTGAAAAAAAAACATATATTCGCCAAATCCTCATCAGAACAATAGCAAAGTTGAAAATGAGCCTTTTATCTCATAATGGAACATTAATGGTGATGCCGATTAAAGTGGAGGAAGAAATCACTCAAAAGTAAATCTAATGTAAAGTGGGACTCTCGGATTGCAAGACATCTCCATCCTGATTGGATCCTGATCATGAGGTCAGTCTTCTGCATCTGCATCTCCTGAGTAAAAAGGTTTAAAATAAACACGAAGCAGAGGTTCATCTCAGTTCAGAGAGACTCAGTACGACTAGAGCAGCTCAGTGTTCACACTGTGACACAAACTCTTCACTCATTTCAAGCATAAAGACTTAGACAAACTGAGCATTAATCTGTTAATGGTTTCATTCATGGTATTTTACTTATTTGTGCAAAGTTGTGGACTATGCAGCAGGTTGGTTTTTAATATGATGTGATGATTTAGGTCAATGAGTGTCAGAGGTTTTTCCATGTCTAACTTGTGAACTCAGTTATGACTGTTTTACAAACTAAACGCAGGATGACAGTAAACTCAACACATTTTTCACATTTTACACTTACTGCTTACTTTGACACTGGACTTTTAAAATATCTGTTTTTCTTGATTGTCATGATGTTTTATGCGCTAACCGTCTGTGCCAATGTGTTATTGATTGTGGTTATCTGTGTGAACAGAAGCTTACATGAACCTATGTACATTTTTATGTGCAGTCTGTTTGTAAGTGAACTGTACGGATGTACAATGTTGTTTCCGATGATTATGGTTCAGATCCTGAAAGACGTTCACACTATTTCCACCTCTCTTTGTTTCCTGCAGGTTTTCTGTGTTCACTCTTATGCGACTGTCGAGTATTTAATCTTGGCCGTCATGTCTTATGACAGATACCTGGCCATCTGTCATCCTCTACAATATAACACACGTATGACTAATAACAGGATTGCCACATCCATTGTTGTACCATGGTTTTATAGTCTTCTTGCTGTTTTCATCACAATTATTTTAAGTTCCTCTTTACATCTGTGTGGAAACGTCATTAACAAAGTGTACTGTGATAATTACTCTGTTGTGAAGTTGGCCTGTTCTGACACCACTACACGTAATATTTATGGACTTATTATCAGTTTTGGCACCATAGTTTGTCCTTTAATTTTAATTCTTTACACGTACTTTAAGATCCTTAAAGTGTGTTTTTCTGGTTCTAAACAGACCAGACATAAAGCTGTCACCACCTGCACACCTCACCTCGCGTCACTCTTAAACTTCACTATTGGAGGTAGTTTTGAATTAATCCAGAGCAGGTTTAATATGAATAATGTGCCCAACATGTTGAGAATATTATTGTCATTGTATTTTTTCATATGTCAGCCACTCTTTAACCCTTTAATGTATGGACTGAATATCTCAAAAATCAGAATCCTCTGTAAAACTTTGCTCTTTGTTAAAATGTGAAACAGCAGCATTGTCTTTATAATTCATAAATATACAGCAACATTAATTGTTTAGTTATATTTTTTGTGTATAAGTAATAATTTATTATTTTTGCTTTTTTCTGGTTGACTTTTGTGTTGTATGTTTGTAAAAAATTATAATAAACAGAACAATGACAAATAAATTCAACACTTGCAGCTGATATTTATTAACCCTTTACGTACTGTTCCTTTTCTCACTATTTGGAACCTAAAGATCTATTTAAAACATACAAATGCCATTGAATGGCAACAATAAATAGTTGATTGATTAATCCTTCATTCATGTTTCAGTAAGTGAGAAGGGTGTTTCACCAACAACATTAACACAACATAAAAACCATTATTACTTTTATTGAAATTTCAACTGAAGGAACATCAGAGTTTCATCATTGAACTGTGGGATTTATTCACATTTTTTAGAATATTTATAACCATCAAACATTATATTTTTTCGATGGTGTTCAGTGTTTAAAGTTTCATCCTTTTTTTAATGGGGTAAAATTCATGATGTGTTTTCAGTTGGTTTTTGGACTCAGGGTGTTTTTACTGCTGCTAAATGTAGGGTCAAATTTAACCACAACAGTAAATAAAGTAAACGCAATAAATTTAATGTCAAAGAGAAATGTAAATAATAATATTAATATAAATCACAACAGCAGAGGTGGGTTTTATTTAAATGAAACTCAAATGGGTTTTAGTAAAAGAGTGAACATATAGAGTGTTCATATGCAGTTCATTTATTAATATTTATTTATTATTATTTGAGGATGAAAACACAACAAATTGTGCAGGTGAGACTAAAAAAAGAGGTTTATAAAATTATCCAATTAGAAAAGTAATAAGTCAAATAATCTAAGATGTATCAGTAAATAAAAGACATGATCGATCATCAGTCTTCTAAAAGGTGTCATGAAATCGAGTCAGTTTCAGATACGGTGTCATATTTATTTGCTCACATTTAATTTGAATGTGTGTGCTGAAATGCTGTGAACGTCCAGTGAACTGTGTGAAAAGTGAAGCTGTTGCAGATGATCATGTGATCACTCTGCTCACGAAGGTCTGGACTCACGTTGTCAATGCTGCACTGTCGCATTTTTACACTTGAAACACAAACGTGTGAATGTTGAGATGACTTTCATTTCTCGTTGTAGTTTGCATTAGTTGTGTAAACCACTCAAGATATCCCGTGTAATCAGATCTTACTTTCATTTGTTGGCATCTGTAGCAGCTGTTCTCGGTCCAGCAGAGGGCAGTAGAGTGCTGTAGAGTGATAAAACAACAACAGCATCTCCCACTGACAGAGAGAGAGAACTGGGCCTGTTCCACAAAACAGGTTTAGTGTGTTTTAACCCTGAAATGGGGAAACTCTGGGTTTTCAGTTTCACAAAATGAGTTGAGTTTAATTCAGCTATTGCAGTATCTTGAAAAACCTGAAAAACCCAGCGTTTCTGTGACTCCTCCTCCCGTTGTCTGAAGGAGCTCTCTGATTGGCTGCTGCCTTTCATACAGATAATACGACAGCACATCCAAAAAGACACACCTTCTTTCTGCAGCTTCTCCTCTCAGTCCAAATCAACAGACTAAATATAAATAGATGATCTGTCGCTATTTCCTCCAAGCGTCCGTGTAGTAGAGTCATGTCTGACGGAATCTGATCAGCGATTGGTAATTACAGCTGTCAATCACATGTTTAACCCTCGTACCCATCTAGAAACATCAGTGATTAGACAAAGCGAGTGTCACAGGGTGGATTGAAAACAGAGGCTGAGAAGCAGAATGTGCAGACGTCTGGTGTCCTCTCACAGTACTTGAATGACAATATGCTGAAAGGATATTAGGGAATTTCTGCTATCCAACTCTGTAGCTTTGAGTGAGGATCATATTGCTTTTATAGCCTGTTCCATATTAGTTTGGTTCCCAAGTTACTTCCAACTTTATGGTTCTGATGCCACAGTGATTAATATAAACTCTGTGTCACTTTCACAAATTACACATCGTAGATTCACTCTCAGCTCAGAATAAAATCTGTGCATTTTAATTATTTTTTTGTGAATGGATTTTCATGGTTTAACAAGGTGACGTCATGTGCATTCAGACAGAACCTGCAGCATGTATGAAAACCTACAGTGAACATACTGTAAATCTGTTTCAGTAAAATAAAAGAACACTTTGCAGGCGCTGGACATATGATCAATTACTACAGGAAGCTTTTCATGATTCTTAGAACCGTCTCCCCTTTTTTTGTGTTCACACTGAAGTAACTACAGATTATTTTACTTCTTAGATGCTGTTTTAAGGGTCTTTTTTAGCTCCTGTTTCAGGGTAGGTACTTTCACAAAGGGAACTAAAAGTGACGTAGTGACTAGTAGCATCAGAAACCACCATGTAAATATCCCTTACTAAATAGTGTAACAGA
Organism: Coranthus polyacanthus; assembly: GCA_037367275.1. NCBI lineage: Eukaryota > Metazoa > Chordata > Actinopteri > Kurtiformes > Apogonidae > Coranthus > Coranthus polyacanthus. The sequence goes on along the minus strand of JAPQRN010000177.1, from coordinate 11,834 downwards.
TGCAGACAACAGCCTTACAAACATAAATTAGCCTCAAAATAGAGCATAATATTTTTCAGAGTTCAACATCATAAGTAGAAGAGACAGTTTCAACTTTTAGTTTCTCAATGAACCTTTTGACTGGGATTTAGCTCCACATCTTTAGCCATAACTGATGGTAATAGAGAGAGGTGCATGAGCAGATTATGATGTGAGGTTAGTGGACACATCTGATTGATGTTTGATGGTAAAGATGTTTCTTTTCCAATCGTTTTGTCCAAGAAAAGAACAGTTCAATAAAAGCATTGGAAGCTCAATAATAAAATGACGTCTGTGTCTACGATGAGTGTAATTAAACCTCCAACTGTTTCTAAAATCACACCATGCAGCATCTTTACATTTGCTTTGTTTGGTTTGGAGTCAGATTTATGTTTAAAGCGTCAGATGAGTCAACATATGTAGTTTTCAAAATGGACAAATATTTCTTTGTCCTTTACAGCAAATAAGACGCTGTATTTTTATTTTCATTTCACCAGCCAAGACATTAAGAACAGTTTTTATTTACAGTGTCAGGAAACACTTGACGGAGGAAGGGAGGGAGGAAAATAAACATCAATAAACAACAATAAACAACTAAACAACACAGATAGGTTGCCAAATTAATTTGCAGTTTAAACATTTCAGAAAATGTTCAACAGGAAGCTTGAGAAGAAAAACAAGAACCTGTGAACTCCACCTCCATACATGTATTTAATGTGTATATTTTTTCAATAACATGTGCATAAAATTAATTTGTGACTTTCCTTTTCAAGATAATAATAAAGTGATTCAGAAATGGCAGTGAAAATGGTCAGATAAGTTTATTACTTATTCATTTATTCAGTCATTCTTTACTATAGATACGGCCGTTATGAACGGGGTCGTGATGCTTCATAAACACTAAACAAAGTCATTAAAAAAACAAACCAGATTTGGCTGGAACATGAGGATCCAACGAAAACTGCTTTCATTCTGAGATCGGGATCATGAACGAATTATTCCTCATCATCTTATTATTATGAATACTGTTAAAATAACAAAAAGGAAATACATTATTCTGCTCTTATTGTAGCAAAAAGAAACTAGTTTAACAGATTGTATTGGTTGAGTTTATAGCTTCAGGGTTTACTATAATGAATTTGAATTTAAATTAATCCACCATGTACTACATTATTTTATGTAAATTGTGTTTATTACAACAGACATGCAGCAATAGAACAAAATCTAAATGAATCCGTGATTCAATGTGGCCTCTGTCACGGACACTGAAAACAAAACATTCACTTTCACCTTTTAACTTTAATACTATGTTCATTTATGAGTTAAAAACTTGAGAAGATACACATGTAGAAATCTACTGCTGTTCTACATTTTTAGCAAAGAGAAACCTTTTACAGAGGATTCTGATTTTTGAGAGGTTCAAGCCATACATTAAAGGGTTAAAGATCGGCGGACTTGTGAGAAAATATAGCGATAAAAATATTCTCAACGTACTGGGAACATTGTTCATATTAAATCTACTCTGGATTATTTCAAAACAACAACCAAAAGCAAAGTTAAGGAGTGAAGCGAGGTGAGGTGTGCAGGTGGTGACAGCTTTATGTCTGGTCTGTTTAGAACCAGAAAAACACACTTTAAGGATCTTAACGTACGAGTAAAGGATTAAAGTTACTGGGAAAACAATTGCACAGAAACTGGCAATTAGTCCATAAATATTAAGTACAGTGGTGTCAGAACACGCCAGTTTGATAATTAAGTAATTATCACAATAAACTTTATCAATGGTGTTTCCACACAGCTGTAAAGAGGAACTCAGAAAAATCATGATCATACACATGAGAAGACAATAAAACCATAGTGCAGCCATTATTGTGGCAATCCTGTTTGTGGTCATACATGTGTTGTATTGTAGAGGATGACAGATAGACACGTATCTGTCATAAGACATGACGGCCAACGTGAAAAATTCAACAGCTCCATAGAAGTGATTACAGAAATTCTGCAGGAAACACAGTGAAGTAGAAACAGTGTGAACGTCTGAGAGGATCTGAACCAGAAGGAATGGAAACAACCCTGTACTACCATACAGTTCATTTACAAACAGACTGCACAGAAAAAGGTACATAGGTTCATGTAAGCTTCTGTTCACACAGATAACCACAATCAACAACACATTGGAGACGATGATTAAAACATACAAACACATGAGGATCATGAAATAGAAGTATTTTAAAGGCCCAGAGTCAAAGTAAGCAGTCAGTGTGAAATAATCAATCTGTGTAGAGTTTAACATCATCCTTAAAACACTGTTTACAAGATTAAAGTGACATGATGGTACAAGGAAACATAAAGAACATAACTGTGCCAAATATTTGAATAAATAATATATATATTAAAATACCTCTTATATTTAAATACCTCTATTTGAAATCTATTTCATTGTAAGGTCATTCATTCACAAAGTACAGTTAATGATACTGAGTGAACCTTAGTTCAGCCTCAGTCCTGACTGAGCTCAAACTCTGCTTCGATGTCTTTAAAACTTCTTGTCAAAGTAGCTGATGTTATTGTCTGCAGTTTGATTTGTGGAAGACAAACAACAACAACTGAATCTGAAAAAAGGAAAAAGTCCAGCTTAGAACACCACTCATATTAAAACTAATATATTAGTCTGTTAGGAGAGCATTCCCTCTGACTCCAGGGCTCCTCTTATTTCAAGTTGAGCCAAATAGAAATGCATAAGCAATAAGAAAAGTTGTCTAGAGCTCTGGGTCAACAGAGGGTGTGTCAGGACATGAAGTCTAACAAACTATACTTTCCTAGACCCAGTAGTTATACACAACAAGATGGTAGGTGTCCCTTTGTCATTGGCTTTTTGAGGTGGCCCGATGTGGTGTCGTTCTCCCGTTGGTCCACGTTAGCGCCCCTCTGTCAACCATTATCCATGTCGCTGTGGACGATATCTGAACATTCTGTGCGGCCTTGAGATCTGGAGCATCTGTTAAACTCAAAGCACATTCACACATATGACATCCTGCTTCACAAAGTAGGTCACACACCAACAAGTTTTGTTTGCGCTATTTTGTTCTTATATCTACTAAGTCTATTCTACTCTGTATTGCATGGATTATCTAATAAGCTTGATTATAAAGGTATTATTTCTTTACAAGTCTCACTAGGAAATTAATGACACTAATAAAAGTGATTAAAGTTGCAAACAGCGAGGATGAGGCCCAGACCTAATGGATGATGTAGAGTTACAACTAGTTCTGTTTCATGGTGAAACATCGACAGGGAAACACCGTCATGGAAACACATCATTTTCAACCGGGTTACATCTTTAGAAGAAGTCCAGTAGTAGTAGAAGTAGAAGTACAAACAACTGGAAAAAGGGGCAACTCAATTCATACACAAGCCAAAATTGTGGACTGTTGAGTTTGGGGTATGATTCCAAGAGGCTTTTTTGTGGCTCAACCTAATACATGTTTCTACCAAATTTGGTAGGTCTAGGCCAACCTCATGCAGGGGCTGTTTTTTTTTCCAATTTTGTATGGAGCGCAAAATTGGAACCAGCCACCTAGAGACCCCAAATTCAGGGCGTGCGCTCCACTTAGAGCCCTGATGAAGCACTCAGTTATTCATTTATTACCCGATTTTGGACCTGCTCCGGGTTAGAGAATCTGCCAGCAGGAAATAAGACTTAGCATTAGCTGATCTTTCGTCTGCCGGCAGGAACCTGACATCCACTTAACTTCCAAGAGGGAAATTTCAGCTCAGTTCAAATTTCAGCCTCAATGGCCAAAGCAACATGCTTTATAACATCCAATGGAAGCAATGTAGAATGTGTTGCCATCAAAATTTCCTTGTGTCATAGTCTGGCATTAAGCAGAAGGAAATTATGATTGTCTGTGTCCACCGACGAACTGACGAACAGGAAAAAGGTGATTAAGAGGCCAGTATCACTTCCCCTTTCTAATTCCAGAAAAATTTTCAGCGCTGCCAGAAATTTTTGACCTGATTAGTAACTGGATAACTATTGAACTAAACATCAAGCTCAAAGCAATCAATCAATAACTGTAGAAAATCAAGGTGGCACCAATTTGGGGTTTTTGAGCCATTATTTTCCTTTAAAGTCAGTAATTGCAGTGGAGAACCTTAACATTACCCATTGGCCACTATCATAATCATAAATTTTGGCAATATCGAAAATTTGATTTGTAGTTTGTAAAATGTCTTACCCTATCAGTTCTATCTCTAGTTCAGGTACCTCCACACAACTCTGATCCAAAGCCACATCAACCCAAGTGAAGCATCTCAATGCAACTGAGAGCTGGTCTTGTTTTCCAAGACCAACATACTAGTACTAAAAAAAACGTTAACACTCTGAACCTCCAAATGTCATATATATCTTTTTCAATTATTTCAGTGCCACCATGTGGCCAATTTGGATCAAGTTTGGTGTTGTTGTTCTTGGTTAATGTTGTTGGTTCATATAGTACTGTATATATTAAGTCCAAATTGGCTATGTATCCAGTTGAATGGAAAAAAGGTTTACAGCAAATTCATGTAAATGAATAAAATCTGAAATGTGATCAATAAATATTTTGAGATTCCAAACAATCATCATTATTGTTGCTCTAATTCAAAAAAAGAAAGGTTTTTGGTGTCTCAATATTTTGGAAAAAGTGAATGTTTAGATGGAGAGCATTCTTGTTTTTAACATCACTGTGTGGTTTGGACATTTGACTGGGATTCTGAAATCAGCAGGAAAGACAGTAGGCCACCAACAAACTCTGACAAAGAAAAAACTCTATAAGGACTAATTTATCCCAAATGCAATTAATGTAGTCAGTAAGCTACAATGAGTTCAACTATGGGAGTGTAGGCTGCACATGTATGGGAATAAATGATTTTTTTCATTTATTCATGCTGTAATGTATTTCTACTGAGACCACAGACAATTTTCCTGCTGAAGCTGTAAAATAAAGTTCTGTTCTATTCTAAAATCCACAGACTGGTTTGAGAAAGTGAGTTTTACATGTTGTGGCTGTGGCCTATATGAGCAGATACAAGTCAATGGAAGGAACACGTGGATGTGAAGCATTTGAATGTTAAATGTACAGTTCATGAATTACAAATGGTTTTTGTTTATTGTAGCGCCCCTTTGTGGTTGATGTGTTGTATTTTCTTTCCTGTAGGCCTTACTGTCTGGTGTAAAATGTCATGTTCACACCACCTTTTGGCTTAGTCCCCACATAACTCTTTTTTTGGGGGGGTCGGAATAATAAAAATCGCATCATTTTTAGGGGCAGGGGTATTATAATAATAATAGTCTGGGACTCATACAGATGCAGAGATGTTTGAGTTTGTTTCATTAAACTATCTTTACCACAGCAGTGGGTGTCGTCATTGAAACCACTTACTTTAATTTTTTTTTTTTTAAATGTTCTTACAAGTTCCACACTACTATAGAATTAGTATCCCATTTGGACGGACCAAAGGACAATGACACATGGCAGTGGAAACACAGCAACGACTATGAAATGCATTTGTGGCAAAGTGTGCAAAAAGGCATGTGGCCTTAGGATCTACAATCAGGCCAAGATGAGTCAAGTGCCACAGCACTCAGGAAATAGTCCAGGTGAGATGCAGGAGGAGCCAGGTCCAGAGTCACCCCACAGTGACCAGAACCTCCAGATGACACATGCAACAGAACCATGCAGATCATCAGAACGTTGTTGGGTTAAGTGACCCCATGCCTGCAGGGATAAGGAGTGGCTCCAGTTCGACAGGGGTGCTGATGGCATCTTGGAAGCGACAGCCAAGAGAGACGCTGATCATCACCTCCAGACAATGACCACCATCATCATCAGCCTAGCAACTGAGCAGTTTGGTTTGGAGGAGAAGAGAGCAGCAAAATATCGTTTTACCAAGAACAACAGAGCAAAGAGGCAGAAGCTTAAGAGCTTGAGATGCTGCTTCAAGGAGGCAGGGGAGGAAGAGAGGGGCAGCATCCTCAGCGAGAAGCTTTTGACCTTGAGGAGGGTTGAGTGGCATAGAAGGCAGAGGAAAGAGAGGACAAGAAAGCGAGCTGCCTTTGTAGCCAACCCATCTGGGTTCACTAAAGAGCTGCTGGGGCAGAAGTGCAGCAGCCAACTCACCTGCTCCAAATTAGAGATGGACCACCACCTTTGGAACACCTACAGAGATGAGCTCAGGGAGCAACCTGGGTTCCTGCAGGTCTTTAATAAGGCCAATTACACCAACTCTGGAAGTTGATGGGAATGAGCCAAGCTGGAAAAGGTCCAGGAGGTGGTAAAGAAGGCAAGGAAGCTCAACCCCAGGACCAAATGGAGTACCATATAAGGTATATAAGACCTGCCCAATGTTACTCCACAGGCTCTGAAGGATCCTGAAGTTGACCCAAAGGAGGGGCAAGGTAGCTCACCAGTGGAGGTTCACAAAAGGGGTGTAGATTCCTGAGGACAAAGAGTCAAAGAGCATCGATTCAAAACCATCTTGCTGCTCAGTGTTGAGAAAAAGATTTTCTTTGGCAAAGAGCATCGATTCAAAACCATCTTGCTGCTCAGTGTTGAGAAAAAGATTTTCTTTGGCATTGTTGCCAGGTGCCTGACAGGCAGCATCCTAATGAAGTCCTACATTTACACATGAGTCCAGAAAGGAGGTATCCCAGGGGTGTGGGGAGCACACAAGCATGGTCACTCAACTGCTCAAGGAAGCCTGGGAGAACAAGGAGACCTGGTGGTGCTGTGGCTAGACCTCACAAATGCCTGTGACTCCATACCCCATGAACTGGTTGAAGAGGCACTGAGCCAGCACCATATCCCTGGCAAATTCAGGAACCTTCTGGACTGCTACAACAGCTTCAGTCCACTAGTGTCTTCTGGGTCTACAACCTCAGCATGGAACAAGCTTGAGAAGGGAATCATCACTGAATGCACCATTTTAGTGGTCCTTTTCACATGAACATGCTGGTGAAATCTGCGGAGGTTGAGTGCATAGGGCCCTTTACCAAGTCTGGTGTCTGACAACCACCAATCAAGGGTAAATGTGACAAAAACTGTTCCAGGAAGCAGGTGGATCCTGAAGGGCCTTGAAGAACTTATCACCTGGGCTCACACGAGCTTCAAACTGGCAAAGTCCAGATCCTTGCTGTCGAAGAGAGGCAAGATCACTGATAAGTTTTGCTTCACACTTGGCAGTATGCAGATACCATTAATCATTGAGAAGCCGGTGAAGAGCATGGGAAAAGTGATTGACTACAGCCTGAGGGATACATCATCCATCTGAGCAACCGAACTGGAAGCCTAGCTGGGTGCCATTGATAGATCGGGCCTATCTGGCAAGTTCAAGGCCTGGGTATACCAGCACAGCATCCTCCCAAGGATCCTGTGGCTGCTCTTGGTCTGTGAGGTCCAAATCTCTACAGTCAGGAGGGCATGGGGACCAGGACAACACCTCACTATAGTATAGTAAGAGGATGATATACACTGAGTTGGTTGCAGTCACACAATTATTCTGAATTTAACAGGTGTCATATAAACAATATATTCTGAATTAGGCCTTAGACCGACTAAGACGTGGAATCTGCTGATATAATTCTGTTTTTTATGAGGATTCTTTGGAAACGATTACCTTCAGAATATGCATCTCATTTGCTTGTTTTACGTCAGGTTGAGACACTCGAGTCCTGTTTCCAGTCAGTGGTCTCTGGTTACCATCTCTGGTAGAGATTAATATTATTAATATTATTGTACTGGTCTCCTTTTGTGATTCTGCAAAGGAAAACAGATCATTAGTGCACATTCCAATTTAGAGATAGTTTTGTTAGTGCATAAGTACTTTTAGTTTGTACTGATTTGTATGTATTTCAGTTTTTTATTTGGTTAAATTAGTTAAATCCTTGATTTATTGAAGCTGAAAAAGGCCAGGTGAAGGAATGCACAACATCAAATATGATTCACAAAACCATTGTTTATTTAAGGTCCATATTGTGCAAAGACATCTTATTGTTGTTCATCATGAACCATTAACACTGGAGGAAAAACCAAAACCAAGCAGATTTTACCTGACATTCTGTTCAGTTCAGGTTGACTTGTCACTGGAGTTTTTCTTTAGTTTTAACAAGATTAGATATTTACTGCCACTTTTAGGTTGAGTACCAGAGGTTTATTGCACCTTATTATGGTTGATTATTGTATCGCATAGAGCATCAGTGTTACAAAGCGAAAAACACTTTTCAGGTCGAGCTGAATCAAAATCCAAAATGAACAACAAACCAGTGTTTGGGAATGTTTGGTGGTCAAACTGCTTCAAAGATAATTCATAATCAACAAAAAGCAAAGAAATGTTTATTCTTTTAGACTTTCGATGCATAGGAGAGATGATTTACTTAGATTTTACCAAAAACAAATTCTTTACATAGCTTTGTATTTTAGACATTTAGTGTATTTAGTACATTACAAAGTTAAACAGTGGGTGTCAAATTAATAAATAAAATGACAAAATAATGCGCAACACATTAGGTACATTCACGTCATTCAATACGTTTATATTAAACCTTGTCTGTACGACTTCAAAGAAACAACCAGAAGAAGAGTAATGAATTTGAACTTAAATTAATCCACCATATACTACATGATTTTATGCAAATTGTATTTATTACAATAAATATGCAGCAATAGAGCAAAATCTAAATGAATCCATGATTCAGTGTGGCCTCTGTCTAAATAGAAGTAAATTATCATGGACACTGAAAACACAACAGTCACATTTTGAACATTATTCACTGTCGGAGAAACAGCTGCATGTAGTTTCCCTTCAGCTGAGGTGTGCTAAATCCAGCAGGAAAACATTTGATATGTTTCTGATTACATTTACATGGTGTCTCTTTGGTCGGTCGACATTTTAGAACAGAACAGATGTTTACATGTGTTTCGTATTTTCGACATCTGCAGTCCATACATGATAGGGTTCAACAGTGGCTGAATAATCAGAAAATAAAGAGACAAAATGATTCTCAACACACTGGGTACGCGACTCATATTGAATCTACTCTGAATGATTTCAAAGCAGCAGCCAAATGAAAAATTTAACAGAGACACGAGGTGAGGTGTGCAGGTACTGACAGCTCTCTGTCGGGTCTGTTTGGACCCAGAAAAACAAATCTTTAAAATTTTCATGTAAGAGAAAAGGATTGGAATCAGAGGGACTAAAGTGGTGAGAATGACACCAAAGAGTCCATAAATATTATTCACTTTGTTGCCAGAACAGGCCAGTTTAGCAACTAAGTAGTTATGACAGTAAACACTGTTGATGACATTTCCACATAAAGTCAAACGGACGTTTAAGGATAAAGTAATTAGGAATTTGACAAAAGAGTACAACCATGTCAGGATAATAAAGATAAACACCTTGTTAGACGTCATCTGTGTGTGATATTGTAAAGGATGACAGATTGCAAGGTATCGGTCATAAGATATCAGAGCTAAACTATACAACTCTATGTTTCCATATGTGTAAATACAGAAAATCTGCAGGAAACAAAGTGAGGCAGAAACAGTGTGAATGTCAGTGAGGATCTGAATCAGAAGGAATGGAAACAACCCTGTACTACCATACAGTTCATTTACAAACAGACTGCACAGAAAAACGTACATAGGTTCATGTAAGCTTCTGTTCACACAGATAACCACAATCAGGGAAGTGTTGAAAACAATGACTATAATGTAAAGTAATGCAGTTATGATGAAAAAGAAGTATCTCAAATTTCCTACAGACAAATAAGCACCAAGAATGAAATAAGATAAAGTTGAATTTGTCATCTTTTGGGTGTAGGTATCGCAGCGATAGTGTTACTTCTCATTTTTTAGATCAGTATTAACTGTTTAGTTGAAAGTCATTATTTCAATAAAAAGTGACAATGGAGCTACTGCAATCTATTGCAAAGTTACTCAAATGTTTTTAAAATGATCAAGATGAATAATGTTATAAACTTACCATTTTGTCCCTACTCTCTATTCATGTACCTATAATTAAAACAGTTAAACAGTTGAACATTGGTCAGCTGCTGTGGTGCAGACCACAACATTAACTATGGCTGTAGACATTTTTTTATACTTTTTCATGGCAACAGAACTCCACCCCCTTGGGCAAAAGGAGAAGTGAACTGTAAACACGCAATGACCAAAAAAGACATTCATCCCTGTTTCCAAACATTCAGTTTTGTTATGACCCCGGTCTACCGGAGCCGGGACCCTCCTCCTGCTCCCAAGGAGGTCCAGCTACACCCTGAGTCCAGATTTGAAGAAGCAAAAAGAAAGCAAAAAGTTGATCCCTGAAAGTCTAAATCCAACCAAGTTCTGGTGACATTTTAATTTCTGTTATTTGTTAGAGCCAAATGCTGAGCAGTGTCAAGGTCTTCTTGTGTCTAGGAAGGATTCTTCTGCTTGTGTTAAGTGAATTGCATTTTTGAGGGCCTAATCATTTGAAAACTCATAATACCCTGCACACACATCAGAGGTGATGAACAGTTTTAAATTTTAAGGGTCTGGGGCATTGGGGTCACAGAATGGCTCAATTGCGTCCAGTAGATTATATCACCACATAAGGTTTGACCTATCAGGTCCAGATGCACAAAAAAGCTTCTTGGAGCCAAACCCTAAAACCAACAGGAAGTCCACCATGTCTTTGCCATTTTCTCCTCCTAGAGACTTAACCCCAGTAACTTCACATTTGATCAGTTTCATCTAAAACCTTTCTCATGAACAGTTATCAAAACAGTGAGTTTTTGTCAAACAGTGTTGCTGTGGCGATATGGCATATTTCAATGTAATTTCTACTATTTTAAAAGTTAAGCCCCCATACACTGTAAAAGGGGTTTTGAGGTGTAATTGAAGTAAAGTAATACTTTGAATGGGTCTCATTTCGATATCTGGTGATGTCAGTTTAATTTTGTGTATTATATCAACTTGAAATTACACTCTCTTTGCATGGAAGCACTTCAAAGGACATAACAAAACACACCACAATACCTTCAAATTATCTTAAATGTACAATTCTGTGGTGATGAAAGATATATCTCAAATATCCTACAAATAAGAAGGAAATAAGACATCCTTACCATTATTTGGGTTGAGGTATCAGAACAATGACATTATCAAAAGAGTAAGAAGTATGAAAATGTTTAACTCTCATGTTTCAGTGAAAAAAATATTTTGTTGAAACTCAGACATGTTTTATGTTTGTTGAGCTGTTAAAATCTATTGCAAAGCAGTTTACATATTTTTAAATGATCAAGGAAAATGATCAGGTATCATACATGTTATAATCTTACCACTTTTTCCCTACTTTTATTGAATATTCATGTATCTTTAATTACATTTCACAATTACCAGTGTTCCACATAGTTAAACATTCATCACTTGCTGTGGTGAAAACCACATCACTAACTACAGCTGCAAACCTTTGTGCTGCATTTATACTTTTTCATAGCAGAAGAATCCCAACAGAACTTCATCATTAATTGTCATTCAACAAGAGAATTGAACTGTTAAATAAATATTCTAACCAATTTCTGTATCAGTTATTATTTAATTTGTGAAAAACAAAACTGATATTTCATTTAAATGCACCTACAGAGAGCAGCGTGTGCACGTGGGTGGTCGGAGGAGGGATAGAAGAGGTTAAGGTATACACTTCATGTCAAACTTTTTGACAGATTGACAGGTTGACCTCAGATTTCCCCTCCTTCTTATTGCTTCATACACGGGGGGAGAGGGAGGAAGAGGAAGGGG
>JAPQRN010000176.1:0-12923 GCA_037367275.1 Coranthus polyacanthus | reverse complement strand
TCACCACAGGGACAGGAGCAGAAGAGGTCGGCGTCGTCACCACAGGGACAGGAGCAGAAGAGGTCGGCGTCGTCACCTCAGGGACAGGAGCAGAAGAGGTCGGCGTCGTCACCTCAGGGACAGGAGCAGAAGAGGTCGGCGTCGTCACCTCAGGGACAGGAGCAGAAGAGGTCAGCGTCGTCACCTCAGGGACAGGAGATAGACAATCAGCTGAAACTGGTGACTGGTGTAGCAGAGGTACTGGATGTGGGAGAGACAGCTCTGGGCCAGAAGACTGGTGCCTAGCCGGAACTGGTAGCTGGCACGCCTGGGTGAAACCATGGTCTAAAGAGTCTGTCTTGGCTGTGGAGGGGCAGTTAATCAGATGCCCACTCTGATGGCTAAATGGGTCAGGTGTCGTCAGGTTCAGGGCTAAAGGAGAAGCAGGCATTACATGGACAGATAACTCCAGTGACCGTGTGATGGCAGAAACCTCAGCCCTCAACTCAGCCACATACTCCAAAAAGTACTGGTCAGCCTGCATCAAAGGCTGATAAGCAATTAACTTGTCCATTTGCCTGTGCAACAGAGTCTGAGTCAGAGGTGGCTCTGTCTTATTTATATGCAAGCCCATCTAAATGGTCTTGCAGCTCCAGGGAAAGGAAATCATCTGAGGTGAGGTATGGCAGGTCTGAGCTGTCTGCTAGGTCAATTTTTGGCTGGAACATTCTGTCAAGGGGCTTTTTAAGTGCTGAACCCAAATGCAAACGCAGGAGACAAAAAGATAGTGAGGAAACAGCATTTATTATCAGACAGAACATAGCGGCAGGATCAGGCAGAGGAGCTGACAGGGATAAGTCCCAGGGCGCACACGTTGTGAAGCATGGAGCATGATGATGGGAAGAGGGCTGGCACAGGTAGCACAGAAAACACCGGAGACAGCGGCACAACTCACACCATGTATCCAAAGGCCAGCAGAACAAGGCAGCAAGATGAGGTGCAGAAATGGGGTCTGGGGGAACTAGCCGGTGAGTAGAGCAAGTGAGGCAGAACCAGTCCAGAGGCGAGCACAGAGAGCAGTGAATGCATGTAAGGCAATGTTCCAGCAATGAGGGAGAGCATGGCATTGGGTTTTATGTGGGTGTGATTGGAGATGAGGGTCAGCTGTGTGCACAGGTGAGTGTAATTGGACTTGATCTATGTGCAGTGTGCCAGGAGTAAGGGGGAACTGAACACAGGTGAAGTGAGTTGGTTGATGAGGTATGATGAATCTGCTGGCAGACCCAGGCACAGGCAGAGCAAAAGGAATATCAGGTGAAGGGAAGCAGGTCCGTGACAGCTGAGAGTACTGTGAGTACATCCTCTCTTGGGCATAGGGACTAGGCAGGATGTCTTCAAATGTTAGGCACTTCAGGAAGAGATCAAAAACATGCCAAAACACTTGCCTTTGGTTGATTGAACCAGACTATTGTGGTTGGAGATGTGGTGAAGTTCAGACTGTCCTTTCAACTAGGAATAAAGGGTAGGCCAAGGGAAGAAGGGAGGGAGAGAGGTGGAGGAGGGTGTGGACCTCTGATTTTCTTTCCTGGCATCTTCAGTGTCTCCTGCCTTGAAAGCTCTCCTTAATGGATGGGGATTTAATCCGCAGTGTTGTTCCCACCAGTAAGGTGCTTCTCCAATAAGTTGATCCAAATTGGTAAGGTTTATTGAGATTTTAACATGATTAAAATATCACTGGGATGCCATGTTAGGTCAGCAAAAGTGGAGCGAATGGCATCACAAGACTGTGCTGCCACTGCAGATGACAGAATGTAAACAATGGCAGCTTAGATGCTATGGTATCAACCCAATGGCAAATGCAGGAAAAGATAAAGGTAGCTGCTGTACCTGCTGAAACTCTCCGTGGCACTGTTAACATTTGGTAATCTAACAAGCACGTAGTTTGATGACAGTGATTTGATTTGAGTCATGTCCTCTAGGGAGTGTTTCTGATCAAACTACTATAATTGTTAGCAAGTGATATAGCTATCCAGCTGTTCTAATGTTTGGTCTACAAAGAGGTTGTTGTGAAGACTTGTAACAGCTAACATTTTTCACTATAACTGAATTATAAGTAACTTTAAAATGTTCTTTCATCCATTGGCCATACCTTCTTTCCTTCTTTACACATTTTTTTATCTTGCAGGTATCATGGAGGCAGTTGCCAAAGAGTTTTTTGACAGCAAGGTAACTATGGTGGTTCTCAGTCAGTCAGAGGATGATGAGAGGACTGGAAAGAAGGAGCATGTTGTTTTTCTAGTCAAGCAGACCAACCAACCTACCAAGAGCAGAGATCAGATCCATTCTATAAAAAGGGAGGTTGGTCTTTTTGGGTGTCCAGTATGTTCATAGACTTGTGCTGTATACTCCATGTACACAATATATCACCTGGCCCACCTGTATTCTATGTGATTTTGCCCAGGAAACATTATTCAGAAGAATGAGGGAGAAGTCTTTGTCCCTGTCTGTGAAAAAGAATGGCTGGGACCTGATCAGGGCGGTGGTTTTCTCAAAAAAAGGTGAACCTATAATGAGAATGTAGATTTTTATAACCATGTGGTCACTCAACTGCATTGCAGCCAGACAAAGTGTACAGCAGTGCTCTGATGAGACAAACAGGTCTTCATTAAGAAATTATTCAAGTGGGTAAAATTACAAATTATAAACTATAAACTTATATTTGCATTTTAGCCTTGCTTCTAGTCTCGATCTTAAGCTTTGATAATCTGAATTTCCTGAATCTTGCTCTTAACAACTTAGCCATGATTATCTTAGATTAATATCATTTTTGGCATTTTGCAGAATCTTCAGTTAGGTGCCAATTTATTTAAAAAATGTAAAACGTAAAAGGTAAACATTTTTACACTTCTATATTTTACACTTTAACTTTTTTTTTTCACAAAAGGTCAAAAGCACCATATTAGCATAAATACATTTAATTTTGTTTAATCACGCTGCAGTAGCTTCAAATTTGAAGTGTGAATATGTGAATATAATTAACCACAACCCTGCACACATTAAGCAGATACAGAAAACTGACAGATGGAAATGAATGAAGATATATATTGGAAACTGACTAAAATTGGTTCATGTCTTTACTTTGTTTCTAAATTTGTATCCACATGTAATTGCAAAACAAATGACCTTTTAATAACTTGGACAATTGGCTGGCAAACAACCTAACAGGGAAGATGCAACCTGGTTACTCCGATGAATGTTAGCCTTGTAAAGTCTTGCTCTTGTACATTCTTTTAGTTAATCATGTTTGCTTCCTCAACATTAATGGAATAGGCATGTTTGATTTACTTCCCAGGCAGCATCCATGGCACCTTCAGTCCATGTTACCCAGACAAGCTGTGGATTGAAGAGAAGGCTTTTTGCAATGCTTTTCCATTTCACATTGTCTTTGATGGAAATGTAAGGTTTCACATATTTGTGTGCTTTTCATTGCTTCATGACATTGTGGAATTTTTCTTCAAATCCACTGACACAAAATATTTGTCTTTGTTTGCTGTGGATCCTGATACTTTGTGTTCATGTTCTCTTTCCCCCTCTCACTACTTACCTACCCATCTCTGTCCTTGACTATTAGCTAAAAGTCAGGCAGACAGGGGTGAACTTACAAAAGTTTGTTCCAGGTCTCCATGCAGGGGATGCTACAATGGACCAATACTTTGCTATTATACACCCTCAGGTAGGTAACCCACAGCTATATTGTTAATGGCAGATGTCAGCAACAGAGTTGTGAGATTGTGTAAAATGTAGCAGAGACATTAAAATACATTAGAGAACACCCTAAATTACAAACAAAATATTAGGAATAGTTAGGATTAGAGCAGAAGTGCATTACAATGGAATTACAGTCATTACTGGCCTAAACACTCCTGCCAGTAACCTTTGATTCTTAAACCAACAGGGTTACATTTATTTGGTAAGGGTTAGGGTTATTACTTGTGAACTTCACCTTTTATTTTTACTTTATATTCATGTTATGTCATTTAATTCTCATAAAATAGCCACATTTAGTGTCCCCAGAAATTAATTCCGAGTTCAGTCACGCAGTGTAGGGCTTTTATTGTGAAATGTGATAATGGAAGTGGTGGATCTGCAATGCTAGATAGTAATGCATAGCAGCCTATATTACATGCTGTGTGTTTAAGTGCAAATATATTTATGCATGCATTTGGCTGGCTCATATGTGAGCTATGCTATCAGTGATCTAATATGTCTTCATAAAATACCACACCTCTATCTCTTTGTACTTTGTGCTACTGCACAGATTATACCAAAACAAAATAGTAGATGGTGCACTCAAAAGTCTGACTGTGCTATTAGAATAGGGTCAAAAGTATTCAGCTGTCAGATGTATGTACATGTAGGAAACCTGTAGAGAATCAATCAGTTGTGCTACTGTTTATCCATATTATATCCACACTACAGAACACTGGATTTTGAGTATGCATACTTTGTTTAGCTACCGGGCATCCCTATCACCTTGAAATTATATTTATAGAGAATTCATTTCCAGCAGCAATATGTTGTGGGGGAATAACAACGTTAGCTATATTTTACTTTCTGCCAAAATATAGAATCTTAATATCTACTGGTTATTACAACTGTATTATTAAACTTTTGTAGATTTGTAGGTTTTTACCAAAACCACAATCTTTTCTCAATCTCAAACAAAGTGCTTTTGTTGCCTAAAATAACCAGAGCCTTGTCCTCTGTATGTTTCTATAGTTCTACTTTATACAGTGAATACAACACTTTGGCCAATGACAGATGCACTAAACACTTGAATTGGATGTTACTACTACTGCTACTACTACTGACTGTTTTTTGTAAATAATGAATTACTTATTTTAATTTGTTTTATTTAGAGCTATAGGTCAATAAAAAAGTGAATTTCATCTCATCTCATCATGTCATTGGAACAGGTTGTAAGACAATACATTTAAGTCACATAGAGAACTATGGGGTGCAGTGGAATAGGTACAAATAAACAGTCAAAAACGAAATGATGCAGTCTCTATGTTTGTCCTCCAGGTGATGTTTACCATTGAGAGCATCAGGAAATTCACCAACAGTCAGTTTATCTTAAAGAGCTACAAAAACAAACACAGCCCAATGAAACTGCGAGGTGAGTTCTAGAAAACAGCTTCGTATTTCATTCTTTAAACACACAACGCTTAAACTGAAAATAGTTATCTAAACTACAGTCTGTCTCATTCTAAAGAGAATTGTTGGAGAAAGTTTCCTGTTGTTGCAGTTATCTGGCCATGTGGTGAGTAGTGGGCGAGTCAGAGAAGCAAAGCCATGACACCATGAGTGACAAGCCCAGTGTCAGCAGAGATAGGGTGGGAATAGAATGGTAGAGAGGTGTCCTGCTTTACTTGTAAACTTAAAACAACAAGTCATCCCCTGCTGCAGTATCTAATTATGAGGCAACTTGCTCTTCCTGTTGACCACTGGTGGAGCTCTGGGGCCCCAAATGCATCTGGGTTGAGTGCTGGGATGAGTGTTTTCTTGTCCTCTCTAACACTGCATTAACACTGCACCAAACACAGGATCATCACCAACCCTGCAGCCTACTTTAATCATGGCGTTACAATGTCACTAATCAAACAGAATGGTAAATAAAACAGCATGTGAAACTACACTGTACACATAATGGGATAAAATGACTTACTATTTGACAGAACATGCAGATGATTTTAGCTAATGTTCATAAAGTTTGCTACTACAGCCTGATATCTTCTATGACACGCCTCTTGAGACATTTCCATGAGTTTAAATATAAGACTGCGTTAAAACCAGGTGTGGAATTAACTGCAGGGGTGTTTAAACAGTATGTTACCATTTTAAGTGGTAAATTGTAATATAC
This sequence comes from Coranthus polyacanthus, assembly GCA_037367275.1. Classification (NCBI taxonomy): domain Eukaryota; kingdom Metazoa; phylum Chordata; class Actinopteri; order Kurtiformes; family Apogonidae; genus Coranthus; species Coranthus polyacanthus. The sequence continues at coordinate 7,021 of JAPQRN010000176.1, read as the reverse complement.
TGTACCATTTCCTAGTAAAACAGTACTATACTGTAAAAAGCCATGTATTCTACAATATAGTACTGTTTTACTGGGAAACGGTATGTTATTGTAGGAATTTGGCCCTTTTTTTACAGCAATTTGTTACAGTGTAGTGTAAGTGATGATGAGCAATACTAACTTGATTTGTTTAACAATCTGCCTCTGTAATAGAGCTCTTTAGATTGTACACATCTCTCATCCAAAGAGATTTAGTGAATATTAACTATACATATTAGCCTCTATGTACTGTATGTTTCAAGGCACTAATTCCTGTTGTTGAGGGATGTAGCTAAGGCAGTGTTAGCTTTGTAAGAGATTGAGGGGACAGGGCATATTGTGACAAATTGTTCCTCTTTTAAAATTTTACTTGAAATTTTACTTAAAATAAACAATGATGACACAAGCAGGTCATAATGCCCTTGCTGTGTATCTGGTCTACTCTTGGTCTTGACCCCTAAAAGTCTTGGTCTAGCCTTGGTCTTGGTTTTGATACACTCTGGTCTTGATCATGGCTTCGTCTCAATTTAGGTGGTCTTGTACACAACACTAGTGGAAACATGAAATAATGTCTGAATAGTCTCCTCTTGTTTTCCGATCTGTCTTCTATTTATCTGTAGGTCAGATGTTGTGGATGGAGTCTCTTGGCTGTATGTTGTACCTGTGTTCTCCAAAACTCCGAAGCCTCGAGGAACTACAAGATATCGGTCTTCACCTGGCTGACCTGGCCCAGCATGATGTCACAAGGGACCTTGTTCTCCTTAACCAACAACGCCTAGCTGAAATGGAGCTCACCAACCAACTAGAAAGGAAAAAAGTAGGAAAGCTGTGTCCAAGTCTAGGTTATTGTCCTACTAACAGTCCAGTCTAAAATTATATACCGTATTTTCTCAAATAGTTGCCGGGGACTTTATTTACCTCAGCTGCAGAAGGCACCAGGTGTTTATTTCAAGGAGGCTTGTATTAGAGTCAAGCCTTTATTTATAATTTACTCTGTTTAATAAGTAAGAATGGTCATAATTACCATGCTTAGCCAGCTCTCAGTTGCTCCTGATGCTCCAGGCCCCCTCATCAGCTCAACTTGACACACCTGCTCTTACAGCTGCACCACATTCCCAATCAGGCCTGCATATCTACCACTGCTTCACTCCGATTCTCTGTCAGATTGTTCTGTTATCCATGCAAGACTCTCCAGCATTATTAAAAAAGTCAGTTCTTCCATATATCACTGAGATTCCTGGGAAATGTTGTCTCCTCTGCTGGTATTGGGGTGGATATCGATAAGACCCAGGCTGTCCAGGATTTTCCTATCCCTCGTACCATCAAGGAGCTCCGGCGGTTCTTGGGGATGGCACCACCAGTTAGTGCCTCGTTTCTCACAGCTCACCGAGCCTCTAAATGCACTAAAGAGGAAAGGAGCAAAGTTTTATTGGACTCGAGCCTGTCAGACTGCTTTTGATGCGCTGAAACAATGCCTCATCTCACCTCCCACATTAGGACACCCAAATTTCTCTCTGCCTTTTGTGGTGTACACTGACACCAGCAATGTATGGAAAAGTGGCGGTATTACCTGGAGGTCATAATTTGACAATTGTAACAGACCACTCATTCTTTGTCTGGGTGTTCAAGACACAGAAACCCAATACCAGACTCATCTGGTGGGCACCCCGTCTACAGGAATTCACCTTTAGCGTGGAATACTGGAAGGGGAAATACAACACCGTCCCAGATGCCCTGTCAAGAGCCTCCATACACTCCACTTGGCACCTGTGCGGCGGTGTTGCAGTCAAAAAAAAGGGACACCTCCCGCCTTTTGCAGGTGACAGCTGAGGACATATGGAAGGCCCACTAACAGGATACAGACATCCAGGCCCTATATGACAAAATCACAGAAACCGGTGAAGTGTCAGACAACAACAACACCAAATTTACCATTCTGGAGGACAAGGTGTACAGGGTCGTTACCTTGCCACATAAGATGATCTACCAGGTGTACATTCCAGCCACCCTCTGGTGAGCCATGAGGTGACCGGACTCACCCCTGCTGAATTCAGTCTTTCCTGAGTGCTGAAGAGTCCCCTCCACGGTGAGCTCAGCCCCTGCCTCTGTGACCTGGACTCAACAGCATACGCCACCATTTCACGCTTGGGCCACTAGCGGATGTTCGCAGATTAGAACGTGATGAAAGCCCGAGCCAGACAGAAGCGGCATTTTGATGTTAGAAGGAGGCAAGCTACCTACGCACTGCATGATTAGGTTTGGGTCTGCACCCATTATCAAGGGCAGAGACATATTTTTTGGCCAAGCTGATACTGCAGTGGAAGGGACCATACCGCGTGACTCAGCAAAAAGGACCACTAAATTACGAGGTAGTGACTGAAGACACTGGTGTTGACCTGCAGGTAGTCCATGTGACTCAGCTGAAGCCTTGTTATGCCACAGCTGCTGAGATGGACCGGGAACAATGCCAAGCTCTGAGGAAGATTTTCGAAGAAGATAGTGATGATGGAGACTTTGCTGGCCATGCTGTTCCCCTGAAGTGTTTCTCACTGATTCATAGATCCATTTATGGGGCCGGGCTTAAAAACCGCTACTGGGTGTCTGAGTGGAAGCGGGACTTCAGCGATCATAGTTGGCAGCCAGACACACTGGGGAGAGTGAGTTCATAACTTCTCTTCTGTTTATCTGTGGACTCTCCTCGCCATGGCCATCATGGATGGGATTTTCCACCATCAGTTCATCAACCAGTATGCTGATTTTTAGTTCTACAAGAAAAAGAACATTCCACAGTAATGAAACAGGTGTATTGACGTGAATCAATCAATATACCTTAAGCCCAGTTCAGACAAAACATTTGCAACGCAACAAGCTAAAATTGTTGAATTTGCATGAACTGACAGGTTTTCAGAATGATGCAGACTTGTTTGTCTGATTGTGAATCTTTGGTCTAAACTGGGCTTAAATGTCAATAAAACTGCATGATGTGAATTGCAGATATTTTATTTCCTCACTTGATATCATTCTGGTGTGCTCAGGTCACCCTTCACATATGCAGCACTTGTGGGCTTTTGGGAAGTTTCAGAAGTCTTGAAAACAATATGACACTTGCCGTGTAGTTTCACTTATGCAGTTGATGTCAGTGGAGCAGGCAGTCCTTCAATATGTCTCAGGGCACATTCCTGTTCATACTGAACATGGCCATATGCAACCCACCTCTGAATGTGGTGGGTTGGGTGGTCAAATCTCAATGTGTCTTGAGTGTGTTCACACCTGGCACAATTCACTTGGGATTGTATCATAAAAAAGGTCGCCCAACACAGCCCCACTATCTGACATTTTTATGTTTTTTTTCCCCTACATTTTGTACAAATTAGTATTGAAATAAAAATAGTTCTCATTTATAGGTTACAAATCACAAATCTGACGTTACAGCAGGCATGCTGACAGAAATATTTTGTGTTTTTTCTAAAGGAACAGCTGAGAATCCTGTCACGCTATCTTGAGGCTGAAAAGGAAAAGACAGAGATGCTACTTTATGCAATGCTGCCGCGCCACATAGCCAATCAGCTCAAAGATGGGAAGAGCGTGGAGGCAGGTGAGTCTGTGTCTCTCTTAGAATACCTGACCTGTCTTCCCGGATCCTCGACTCCTCGATGTGACCTGGAAATCGATCTCAGCCCGCCATCATGAAGGACATCTCAATTCCCTAAAACGCACATTGAGGATCGAGGAGGCTGGCCGGACTAGCTTTGACCGAGGATACACAGGTGTGTCTTCGGTCAAAGCTTTGCGGAAGTCTTTTTGGCGATTGGACCCCTGACACTTAAAATGAGGCGTGTCACATGTCCAGATTATATGAACCACGGTAGGAGCAGGACTTTGAAAATGAAAGTTTTCCTCAATCTGTTGTATTAGTTATTTAAAATGATCCAATGCATATGACATCCCTACATTGCCTACTGACATTATGCCATGTTTTGAATTGAATTAATAGTTAATCATAAGTTTACATAAACACACAGATCATAAAATACAGCAGTACATTGTAACTAAATAACACACAGATGATGCAGCTGTTACACCATCATATATATCCGACATCTATATAAAATGATGGCTCAGAGGAAAGGATGTCTCATTTTATTTAAATGCCTGTTGCTTCGGGTCCTCAGTCCTCACTTCCTCAGCTCACATCTCTGGTGAGAGGGCTGAGGAGTCGAGGTGAGGCCCAGAGGAGCTACATGTTACGAATTGTATATCTACTGTACATAGTATCTGTCTGTGGTTTATTTTTCAGGGGAATTTGACGTGTGCACCATTTTGTTCAGTGATGTTGTAACCTTCACAAACATCTGTGCTGCATGTGAGCCCATCCACATCGTTCACATGCTTAACTCGATGTACTCCAAGTTTGATCGACTAACCAATATACATGACATCTACAAGGTACTTCTATTTGTAGTTTTTATTTTATTTTTAACACTTGACATGCCTCTCAATTGACTTGTCAGAGAAACAACCAATACAGTAGGAACACAATTTTTAGTCAATGATGGTCCTGAGGAATTTATGAGATTGCACATACTTGATGGTCTGACCTTTAATTGAGGGTGACTTCATTTGAGTGGGTTTTCCTCAATGAGCATCAATGAGGTTTTTGATATGTTGAGCTAGAGGTGAGACTCCTCACACAACTGGACAAACTAATCAACAACTGGACATGGCTGGTCTCATTATCATGAAGCAGATTGACAACAATCATCTGCACATTGTATAATAGTTCTGTTGTCATATCTGCTCTGACAAATTTGTGTAAAAGGATGAATAGTAAAGGTGACAGCACACAGCCCTGATAGTCCAGTCTAGCTCAAAAAAGGGCCCAAGCCAGGAGAAATTGCAATAGTAAGGTTTCATAGTTTTTATTGGTCCTGATACTCTCCTGCATCATATAATAAAAGTATAACTTAATGAATTTTCTGGAACATAATTTTTTCAAGGTCAAAAGTCATGTTTCAGTGTTTTCAAATGACGTGCTCTGTGTAAAAATGGTGTCACTATTGCAGGGTCTATGTACACATATCCAACATAATTGATGTCTCTTCCTATGATTTCTGGGTCAATCTTTTTAATAAAACCCTTTCCCAGAGCATATTTTAATGTCTTATACCCATATTTGATATAGTTTTACTGCTCTAAAATTATTTCTTTTGTTTACAGTTTGCACCACACTCCTATGGATGTATGCACACCTTAACTATGTATAAATGGTTCCTTCATCGATGTAAACCTTTTTCTATCTACACATTAGACCTACAGGTGCATGTCAAAATTTGATCATCATGGAAAAGTTCAATATCTTTTATCAGTTATTTCAGAAAAGTAAGATTTTTATATATCCTAGACTTATTACATGTAAACTAAAATGTTTCAAGTATTTTCTTTTTATTTTAATTTTAATAATTACAGCCTACAAGTTAAAAAAAAAAGTTCTCAAAATATTAGAATATTTCTTTTCAAGTGAGTAAATCACTATTTATGGGCCAAGGGACCAAGGGAGTAACACGCCTTCAATTTCATGTTCAACGGGCTATAATTAATCAACCAATAAACGTACATTTATGTTTGTTACAGATTTGACGTGGTATTAGAAAGTAATTAGCAAAAGATTCCTGTCAACGTTGATAGGAAGCAGGACCCAGATGCAGATGTAGAGGGGTAAAACAAAAGGGATTTATTAACAAGAACAAAACTCACAAACAGTCCAACAAAGGGTGTCCAGAGAGCCGGTACTGATCCAAAAACTCAACAGGAAAAGAAGGGTATAGGCTGGGTAGAAAGACAGGAAACCATGACGAGCCAGCGTCAGAGGGTTAAACGACAAACTGACAAGAGACAAAGGGAAGTGAGTGGTATATATAACTATGTGATTACTGATGGAGGACAGGTGAGAGTGGGTGGAGACAGGGCCAAAAGGAGGGAAACTGCAGGTGAGTGGGTGTGGTCGGAGAACTGGAAACTGAAGGGTAGACAGGCAGATGAGTGGAATAGAGTATAATAGGACACAGGTGGGTATAATAGGACCCAGATGAGAGGGATCACGAGACACAGGCGAGACAAATGAATGGAGGGGAAACTAGACAAAGACAGGAAGTAAAACAGACAAGGACACGTAAGGAAAACAAAATAAACAGGAAACCAAACTCAAACTATGACAATTCCATGAAAAAAGGTTTTAATGGAAAGTTGGTATAAAATATGTTTGGCAACACAGAATCCTGAAAACTACATCAATTTATCTTGACTTACGCCATGACTTAAGTGCCATAACAATGCGGTTCCCGATTAAAATCTATATAAAAATGGTTATCACTTGATTAATAACATGTTAAACTAAACTGATGCTAAATTTTGAAACAAAATATCTACAACTTTTGTTTTTATTCTACAAGAATTTTGGTAACATGGCATCAGTTTTACTGAAAAAACTTCTCACACCTAGATAATGCCTTCAGTTAAGGTTTATTAACAGTATTGATTAGATGTGGTAAAATAAAACATTTCATTTCAAATTCGATTAATTTACATTTGAATTAAATGACAAAACATACATTTTTATACATATTATTTATTACATATTTATACTTGAATGTGATACAACTGTCATCTATGTTTTACCCATATAACTGTGGAAATTGCATTTCTCTTTCAATGGCTTACATTTTTCTGTCTACATAATTAGTGAAAATGTAACAGTTCAATATGATATGCTAGGTGTATTTATTATTTACAAATCCTTAGATTTCTCCTGCACAAAAATTCAAGATAAAACTGCACATTTTAGAATGGCCTTGTCACCAACCCAAGAGACACCCGTGCAATAATGATGCTGTGTAATCAGCGTCCTGATATGCCACATCTGTCAGATGGACAGAACATCTCAGCAAAGCAGAAGTGACAGTAACATAGATTTGAACTCATTTGTGAACAAAATTTAAGAGGAATA